>JBBGZY010000738.1:1365000-1955000 GCA_037952925.1 Lithobates clamitans
ATGCAAAGACCAGGATGGTCAGGACAGGAGGGACAATAATAGTGGGTGTCATGCCTATATCCGTGCTTTCTACAGACACAACATTTTCTTTGGGGGCTCGTTGGCTAGGGGTTCCAGGGAGAACATAGGGAAAATGCCTCTCATGCAGCCGGCTTACTGCATTTGGATTGGGATCTTGGGCCACAGCACCATCTGGAAACAGAAGGGCTGTGATAGAAGTATTAAGAGATAATAGGGAAAAAACGGCGCTACCTGAGAAACCTGTTTGGCTCAGCCTATACAGGGAAAGTTATACAAACGTTATTTTTATATATATATCACACAACTTCAAACTGATATAAATGAGAACTGCGGTGTTTAAATGAAAACAAATACTGAAGGGTTGCAATAAAATAGCTAAAGTGCATACGTGTGGGTCAGTATATAATCGCATGCATCCTACATAGGTACTAGTGTATAGGGCATGTCAGAAAAAACTTTATATATGCCAAATAATCCTAGTAGAGCAGTATACTTTCTCCACACCACAGACTACATTCAGCACTCTTTGCAAGATGAAAACATATTATATATAGCAAAAATCACGCACTAAACATGCATGGATCCAGTTATGTTAATTCCTGTAGGGAAAAATTGCATACACCATAGCAGTATCTATGTATCTCAATATTCATATAGTTCATATGTTGTGACGGTTATGAAGATATATAATAGTCCCATGCACTTCATGCGGTAACCAGACACGATATTCCCCAGAGTGACTTAGTGTATATAGGGTTGAATGGTGACTTCTGTGATCCCCCTCAAAATGCTCACTCACCAAATGTCGGAACCCCTGCAGGGGTATCAGGCCTGTGGTACTACGCAAAGACTTTACTGCTGCTGTTGTGATCCTTCAGATGGTTCCAATGGTCCTACTGCAGTTAACCCTCATATCAGGGAAAGAAAAAGGCTTCCATAGTGTAATATAGTCCCAAAAATATTTATTTAAAAAATAGTATAAAATCCAAAACCAAAAGAAATATAAATAAAAAAAATTGTAAAATTGCAAACATCCAACAGGTAACCGTTCGTTCAACCACCCCTTGGCCACTGGGGAGGGATGACACTCAGGTATAGGTTAGGATGGTTTGCTCAATCACTGTACCCAATGCAGGTACGAGTGGGGGAAGTAGCGGTCAGCTGAGGATGTTGTACGTTCCTCCCACTAGTCTGCCAGGAAGTGATGTACAAGCGTTGGTCCGTCGTGCGCGCTTCGTCACCTGACGTCTTCAGCGGCGGAACCACGTAGCTGCAGACTACAAGTATATATACAAGGGGAACGTTCATTATACCCCACCTCTCAAAAAGATCACAATCAATCCCCGCTTCTCATCCCAATAAGGGGGAGAGAGAGGGGCGGATCATAAAGTTAATTATCACTAGGGGAGATGTAAGTCTGTCCCAGTAGGAACATCTACAAGGGAATGTGGGAAAGGTATATACTACCAGTCCCAGCATTCCCAGGACCAGTCTCATGGTTATATGCAGGTGGAGGGAGAAGAGTGGACATAATATAAATTAAAATAGAAATAGGAATAAAACTAGAAATGGAAAGTGCAATGAAGTGCATGGGACTATTATATATCTTCATAACCGTCACAACATATGAACTATATGAATATTGAGATACATAGATACTGCTATGGTGTATGCAATTTTTCCCTACAGGAATTAACATAACTGGATTCATGCATGTTTAGTGCGTGATTTTTGCTATATATAATATGTTTTCATCTTGCAAAGAGTGCTGAATGTAGTCTGTGGTGTGGAGAAAGTATACTGCTCTACTAGGATTATTTGGCATATATAAAGTTTTTTCTGACATGCCCTATACACTAGTACCTATGTAGGATGCATGCGATTATATACTGACCCACACGTATGCACTTTAGCTATTTTATTGCAACTCTTCAGTATTTGTTTTCATTTAAACACCGCATTTCTCATTTATATCAGTTTGAAGTTGTGTGATATATATATAAAAATAACGTTTGTATAACATTCCCTGTATAGGCTGAGCCAAACAGGTTTCTCAGGTAGCGCCGTTTTTTCCCTATTATCTCTTAATACTTCTTTTTCTGCAGGACACCCCTAGTGAGTGTCTTTGTTCAAGGGAGGCAGCAACCTGTATATATTTGCTTATATATCTGTCCTAAGCGCGATTCTTTCAAGATTATCTATAGAAGGGCTGTGATGATCTCTTCCTGGAATTTAAGGAAGGATCCAGTTCATCCTGCAGCTTTGTATAGCACAAAAGCTTTCAGCAGAGCCAATTGAAATAAGTATACAGACACTTTTTTGTACCTGCGTCTGGCCTTACGGGCAATTAGGTACAGCACCAACAACTGGTTGTGGGGTCCTCCCCTCCCATATTAAGGTTATATTCGTGGAAACAGAGAGGTTTCTCCACAACACCAGTCACCGTAGGAATTTGGACCGTCGTGTCTGCATGAAGGGAGGACAGAACAAAAACTTTCTGATTATCCCTCCGCTTAACAGCGAGCAAATCATTACACTTCAAGCAGGCTCTCTCCCCCAGCCTAAGACGGGAATCTACAAGCCGCTGGGGTAAGGCCCCGGCGATTAGATCACACGGTGCCACATGCGCCAATTCCATGATCAAGCAAGTGACTAAAAAGTGGCACTCGTGTAATAATTGTCCACATATAAGCAGTACCCCTTTCGGAATAAGGATGACACCAAGTCCCACACAATCTTACCAGCGCTCCATATGTAATCTGAGCAGTTCTCCGGCTTTACGTGACTATGTCTTCCCTCATAAACCATAAAACTATATGTATAGCCTGTTGCCCTGTCACAGAGCTTATACATCTTGACCCCATATCTGGCACGCTTGCTGGGAAGATACAGTTTGAAAGACAAGCGGGCAGAAAACTTAATCAGGGACTCATCAATGCAGACAACTTAATGGGGAGTAAACAAGGCTGCAAACCGTTGGTTGAAGTGGTTTACGAGGGGCAGAATTTTATAGAGCTGATCGTATCCAGGGTCACCCCGAAGTTAACAGAGTTCATTGTCGTTGAAGTGCATGAACCTCAAGATCTGCTTGTATAGTGCCCTGACCATGGAGGCAGAGAACACAGGCATTATGATACAGCGTCCTATGAGCCACCAACTAACTACCCAACCATAAGGGTCTCCAAAATCAATGCTTTTATGTTAAATTAGCTGCTAGTGTTGTGCATGCCTCATAAATCATGCAAAAAATCAAAATAAACTATAATTTTTGTTTTTTGTGATTTTTTCAAAGGACTTTTTGATCATATTTTCTTATTATTGTCATTACTGAGTTGTTCACGTATTTGCACATTATCACTTTAATAGCAATAGTGCATGGATTGCACATTTTTAGCACTTTATGCTATATGTTTCTTTGATAGCGCAGCGTATTTATAGAGAACACAGGCATATGGTGAATTGGGTCGGTGGACCAATGTGACCACAACTCACTCTTTTTAGTTATGCCCATGAGGAGGCATAGGCCCAGAAAGGATTTACATTTCGGAAACCATAATTGGTTTCCAATCTCTGGCAAGGGTCAAATGGGGATTAGTGGCGATGAATTGACAAGCATACAAATTGCTTTGGTCCACAATAGATCTATAGATATCTTCCGTGAAAACCAGTGACTAAAAATCAAGTGACTTAAAATCAACTGTTTCCACCTGAATTCTGGATTGGCCAGTGAATGGGGGAAGTACGGGTGCTGCAGAATTGGTGGGTTCCCAATTAGGATTGGCGAATGCAGCAGGAAGGGCACTATGGGCTCGATGGGCCTGTGTTTGTCTTCTTCTCAGTGGCTGCAGGACACTAGTTATGCTAGCCACAGCACCAGCTTGAACTGCTCTTATGGGATTCGCCACATCACCACGTGTTACTGCAGTGCTGGTTTGACTATGACCAGGGTGTACTAGGCCGCTGGTGCTTGCCAGTTCACCAGAAGGATGAGCGGCACTAGTACTGGCTCTCTGCTCCATACGAGAGCCCTGCGGTTCTTGCACCTCAATGACAGCAGAAGAACGGGGTCTGGTATGCCTGACTTTGGCAGGGACCACAACTCTGTTGTCAGAGCTATCTGTCAGTATGCTGCTGCTGTCTACAGGATCGTATTCTGAGCCTGAATCGGGTAGATGAGTGACTTCCCCTTCACTAGGGATGTGTCGAACACCCCCTGGTTCGGTTTGCACCAGAACCTGCAAACGGACTGAAAATTTGCACGAATGTTAGAACCCTATTGACGTCTATGGGACTCGAACGTTTGAAATCAAAAGTGCTCATTTTAAAGGCTAATTTGCATGATATTGTCCTAAAAAGGGTTTGGGGACATGTATCAATGCAAAAAAAAATTTTAAAAAAACGGCCGTTTTTTCGGGAGAAGTGATTTTAATGATGCTTAAAGTAAAAAAAAAAAAAGAGAAATATTCCTTTAAATATCGTACCTGGGGGGTGTCTATAGTATGCCTGTAAAGTGGCACGTGTTTCCCGTGCTTAGAACAGTCCCTGCACAAAATGTAATTTTTAAAGGAAAACAAGTCGTTTAAAACTGCTTGCGGCTTTAAAGTAATGTCAGGTCCTGGCAATATAGATGAAAATTAGTGAGACAAACGGCATGGGTACCCCCCAGTCCATTACTAGGCCCTTTGGGTCTTGTATGGATATTAAGGGGAACCCCGCACCCAAAATTAAAAAAGGAAACAGCAGTATACAGGCACTGTAGACTGAACAGCAGTATACAGGCGGTGCAAACAAGACAGGGACTGTAGGTTTGTTGTTAAGTAGAATCTGTTTGTAATTTTGAACTGGTACATTTTTAAGGTGTTTAGCTCCAGCCAAAAAATCTATTTTAAGCTTTTTGGAAAACATAGGGAAGGATTATCACCCCTGTGACATTTGTTTTGCTGTCTGTGCTCCTCTTCAGAAGATTTCACCTCACTTTTTGTCCCAATGGCAAATGTTTTTTGAAAATTTGGGTTTTTTTGTGAAACAAGGATTGGTGATAAAGCATCAGTGGAAAGGAGAAATGTTTTTCCCATTCTAACTCTTACAGGAGAGAATTTCCCTTCCTAGGGGTAGATTTCATCTCACTTCCTGTTGTCTCCTTCCGTTTGCAAGTAGGAGTCGTTTGTAAGTTGGATGTTTGAAAGTAGGGGCCTGCCCTATATACTCAGCAGAAATTTGGGCCTTAGGTGTTGTTGTGGCCACAACACTGTAAGCCCTCACAGGGCCCTGCTGTGAAATATTAGATCAAGAATTGTAATTACATGCCCCTGTTGAACAGGGGCAGAAAAATTGGGCCTTTGGTGGTGGTGGTGGTGCAGGTGCCACCACATTGTAAGTCCTCACTCCCTCTTGGTGGGCGCAGAAACGGGCCCTGCTGTGAAATATTAGATCAAGAATTGTAATTACATGCCCCTGTTGAATAGGGGCTGAAAAATTGGGCCTTAGGCACTGGTGCTGGTGCCACAACACTGCAACCCCTCACAGATACTCTAGTTGGAACGGAGGAACGAGCCCTGCTGCAAAGTATTGCATCAAAAATTGTAATTACATGCCCCTGTTAGACAGGGGCTAAAAAATTGGGCCTTAGGCACTGGTGCTGGTGCCACAACACTGCAACCCCTCACAGATACTCTAGTTGGAATGCATAAACAAGCCCTGCTGCAAAGTATTGCATCAAAAATTGTAATTACACGCCCCTGTTAAACAGGGCTGAAAAATTGGGCCTTAGGCACTGGTGGCGGCGCCCAGAACCAAAAATGTTCTTACAAGCTATCAGCATGATCATTGAGGAGGTAGAGGATAATTACTCAGGATAGTCACTCAGCATCAGCATAGGCAGTCTTTGAAGGGATCTGAGATTTCAAAAAATATTATTCGGTTACATCAACATCAGGTGCTTGTTAGCTGGTGTTGATCCAAGACTGATTCATTTTTATGAAGGTCAGTCGATCGACCGAGTCGGTGGAGAGATGCACCCTGTGATCGGTTACAAAGCCTCCAGCAGCACTGAATGTGCGTTCCAAAAGAACGCTGGATGCAGGACAGGCCAGAAGCTCAATTGTATACTGTGCAAGCTCTGGCTAGTGATCCATCCTCAAGACCCAGTAACCCAGGGGATTTTCGGTGGGAAAGGTGTCCAAGTCAAATCTTGCCCCTAGGTATTCCTGCACCATGTAAAACAGACGCTGGCGATGGTTGCTGGAACCGATCATACCTTGGGGCTGCAGACTAAAAAATTGTCTGAACGCATCGGTCAGATGGCCACCTTCTCCACTGCTCCTTCTTTGACTGACCGAAGCCTTAGCAACACGTTGTCCAGAAACAGAGTTTGTAACCTCCCAGTCTTTGGGAATGTGTTGCACAGACCTTTCTGCAAAACCTCCCAAGGATGTTTCATCCTCTGCTCCCTCTCCGACGGCAAGATAAGGTCTGCAACCTTACCCTTGTAACGTGGATCAAGGAGGGTTGCCAGCCAGTATTGGTCCTTCTCCTTGATTCCACAAATACTAGGATCCTTACGCAGGCTTTGCAGGATCAGGGAGGCCATGCAGCGTAAGTTTGCTGACGCATTCGGTCCGGAGTCCTCTGGGTCACTAAGGACGAGATGGTCCGCAACCACCTCCTCCCAGCCACGTACAAGTCCATGTGTTTCTTGGGATTGATCCCTTAAAGACTGCTGCTGATGCTGAGTGCCAGTCTCCACCTCCATACTGACACAATCCTCCTCCTCCTCCTCCTCTTCCTGTGTGATCGGCGGGCACGCAGGAACACTGTCTGGATAAAGGGGGCCTTGAGAGCTAAGGAAGTCCTCCTCTTATTGCCTCTGTTCTGCCTCAAGTGCCCTGTCCATTATTCCACGCAGCGTGTGCTCTAACAGGTGGACAAGGGGGGCGGTGTCACTGATGCATGCACTGTCACTGCTCACCATCCTCGTGGCCTCCTCAAATGGTGACAGGACAGTGCATGCATCCCTGGTCATGGCCCACTGGCGTGGGGAAAAAAAACAAGCTCCCCTGACCCTGTCCTGGTGCCATAGTCGCACAGGTACTTATTGATGGCCCTCTGCTGTGTGTGCAGCTGCTGCAGCATGGCCAACGTTGAGTTCCACCTGGTGGGCATGTCACAGATTAGGCAGGTTTTGGGCAGGTTAAACTCCATTTGGAGGTCTTCACCAAAATCCCACCAATAAATTAGCGCTTGCTCCAAATAATCAGAATAATAATGAGCTGCTAACACTGCAACCAGAATAATTGCCCAACGAATCAACATAAACAAAAACGTGTAGCGCTAAATGAAAAAAGGCACCTTAGAAATAATGGGTTAGAAAGCCAATGCCTTATGTGTAATACGGCTAGAACGCAAGTAATTAATTCACATAGAGAAACACTAATAGAGACAAAACTGTTTATAAACTGGTCAGTGAATTAGAAACTGAATAGGTCATCACTTGAAAGTGGTGTGGAAAGCACCTTCACCAGCATACGTCATAAAGTCTTAGAAATGATGATATGCAGTGAATCATAAACAGTCCCGCTTAACTATGTTGAATGATGTATGAATGGACCAGTTTCAAAATATCACACCACAGTGTCTTCACAAACATGCAATGCACTCAGATGGTATAGATGGAGGCTTACCGGAGGGTTTGAACCCAAGACAGTGTATACTGTGAGGGTCAAACCGGCTTTTATTGCTCCCTGGCAATAGTAAGAAGACCTTGGCAGCCTGAAGATATCAAGGGGAGTTTTCTGAAGGCGTATTTTCTCCAAACACAACAGAAGTCCTTGCGTATGGCTCATAAAGGGTATAAAAAGGACCACATAGTGTAATACCGTAGAAACCGTATTTATTAAAATTGAAGAAATACACTTACATGATGTAGATGATAAAAAAGCGCTTGTACATAAAAAGGGGCGGCAGTGGAGTCCTCCCGACGCGTTTCGTCTGAATAGACTTCGTCCTGGGGTGCCCTCCACTGCAGCCCGACTCACTAATATAGGCACTATGGTCCTCTTGATGTGACTCCAGCCCGTTCAATTTCGTCAATTGGCACTTCCGGGTTGCCCAAAATGGCGGACCCGCGTGCGTTCCAGGCCTCAGTTTGGTGGATGTAATGTGCGTTCCACCTTCCAACGTTACAGCCAAGTGTTCCCCATATAACGAATATTAAATGTTGTTAGCACGTTAGTGTGTAGTGTTAAAATTGAATCTAAAAGTTAGAATCAACCATCTGCTAGTATCTGAGATTATTGAGCATTAGTGCGTCTCACACTATGTGTGGAGACAAGTCCTAGCAGGTCTCGCGATATGACGCTGTGACGTCACGGCGCGAGAGCGGAAATCATAGTATGAGTCACACAGCTTGCGTTCCAACGATGGTTAACCGGAAGCTCGCGGTGTAACGGCGAGTTGGAAATGACCTCGGTATGGGATAGCTTGCGTTCCAGTCTCAAAGTGGAAAACCGGAACAGTGCATATCGCCCCGTATCCTGCAGCCAGTCGGGCAACTTAGCACAATTAGGAATAAATGCACGTAATTATTTACTAAAAAAGACAACTGGTGTTATTATAATAGTTGGATGCCCAAAGGTACATTCTTTGTTGTAGAATTTAAATGTGACAAATGGATGTAAGGCCACGCCCACCAGTGTGCCTAAATGGTTATGTAAAACCATAATCAACCTATATCTTTTCGCTTGTACATACACTTTGTTCATCCCACACCAATAATTATGCAGGCGACCTAATCAGGGCGGGCCATGTGTGAAATTGGCATGTGTAAAGGATGCACAAAATGCATATATGTAAACCCATATGGCATAGTAAATAAACATAATTCAATGAGCTGGATTCACATGAGTCACCATAATTTACATCTGTGACAACTACAATTCATATCAACCATAAGACATACTCAGAAATCAGACTTTTCCATATGTCAGCAAGTCATAAAGTAATAAATGTATCCACTATACACCCTATGATTCATCCAGGAAGGCATTAACATCTACCTCTACATTGAGTCCTAGGGGGGTAAAGGTTTGTAACTCATGTGCCCAGAACATTTCGAGGCGGGATACACCCCTTGTTTTAGCACCCCCTCTCCAGGGTGGTGTATATTTGTCAATAATGACAAAATGCGATCCCTCTAGATTCCCACCATGGAATTCCTTGTAGTGTCTCGGGACCGTATGCTTGGGGTCTCTACTTTTAATTAGGGCGATATGCTCCCCCACCCTAATCTAAAATGTCCTAGTAGTGCGGCCTATGTATTGTTTAAGGCAGGGGCAGGTAATGAGATACACTACATATCTCGTACTGCATGTGCAGAATGGTCTTATAGTGTATCTCTTTCCTGTCACCGTGGAAGCGAACTCAGTCACTTTACGTGTTTTGACAGCGTTATGCTGGCATACCGTGCATTTCCTACAGGGGAAAAAGCCAGTCCAGTCATGAAAAAAAGAAGGGCGGGTGGGGGGGTTTATAATGTTAGGAGCTATCCGTCCTTTTAGCGACGGTACACCCCTAAAGATGACATTAGCTTCTTCTGGGATGAGTGGACCCAGAATGCTGTCTTGTTTAAGGACGCCCCAATGTTTCCTCATGATGTTTTTAATTTGTCTGTGCTGTGTTGAGAAAGTAGTCAACATGGCCCACCTAAATTTCCCGTCGGGTTCTCTCTTAGGTTTGACTTCCAATAGGGATTTCCTGTCTATGTTGGTAGCTCTTTGGATTTCCTGATCCAGGCCATCCGTGTCGTATCCCTTGTCCTCGAACCTAGATTTTAAAATCTTGGCCTGTTCAAGAAATAGCTCCGTATAGGTGCAATTCCGTCGGAGTCTCAAAAACTGACTCCGAGGGACCGCATTTAGCCATGAGACATGATGACAACTGTCAACAGGAATGAACCCATTGCGGTCTGTGGGTTTAAAATAGGTGCTGAATCTAAATTCCTTATTAACAATTTCTATCTGTAGATCTAAGAAATGAATTTTGGTCTCACTGGCTTCATATGACAAGGATATACCCCTATCATTAGCATTCAAACTCATGAAGAACTCGTTGAGTGTCTCCATGGTGCCATTCCATAGGAGAAGGATGTCGTCTATGTACCTAGTCCATAAAACCAGAGAACTGGTTTCATGGACATAGACGACATCCTCCTCCCATTTGGCCATGAATAGGTTCGCGAGACTAGGGGCGAACTTCGCCCCCATGGCAACTCCACGTTGTTGGAGATAAAAGTTATGGTTAAACCAAAAGTAATTGTGTTTTGCCGCGAACTCTAGTAGCTCAACAAGATAATCACACTGAAAGGGCGCCAGAGAGTGTTCCCGGGTCAAGAAGTGCTTAACCGCGTCAATGCCCTTGTCGTGTGGTATGCACGTGTACAATGATGCCACGTCCGCCGTGGCCATAATGTAGCCCTCCTGTACAGTGACGTTTTCAAGGAGTCTAATTGTAGAACTGGTGTCTTTCAGATATGAAGGTGTTTTCTTTACTATAGGCTGTAGGAAAAAATCGATGTATTTGCCTATTCTGGCTGTAATGGAATTAATACCACTTACAATTGGCCTACCAGGGGGGCAAACTGGATCCTTATGGACTTTCGGCAGGTAGTAAATAGTAGGGATTCGAGGCGCTGTAGGGATTAAGAAGTCTCTTTCTCTTTTGTTCAAGATCTTCAATTCGTATCCCTTTAAAACAAGCTGATGTAATTTTTGTTTGTAATTGTGTGTAGGATTATTAGGTAATATTTGATAAGTACCCGGTTCATTCAGAATGCGATGCATTTCTGTTTCGTATTGGCTCTTATCCAAGATCACTATTCCCCCTCCTTTGTCTGCTGGGCGGACCACCAAGTCTTTACATGCGCATAAAGACTCCAAACCTCCTTTTAGCAATGGAGGATGGTGAGTGCGCTTAATTGGTAATCTGGCTAAATCACGTAAGACAAGGTCCCTGAAGATTTTCACAGCCGGCGCTGTGGGTACTGGGGGGGAGAAAAGAGAGGGATTGGACAAACCAGATGGAACGGTTCCCGACGTGGCTGCCGGATAGTCATTGCGGACCGGATTAGATACCAAATATCTCTGTATATTAACCTTACGGATGTATTTGTGAATATCCATGAACGTATGGAACTTATCGAGTTTTTTAGGGGGGGCGTATTTGAGACCCTTGTCTAATATAGATAGCTCTGCTTCCGTGAGAGTTTGTGAACTTAAATTATAGACACCTTGGCCTTTTAAAGTCTTTGTCTTTTTTCTTCTTTGTACTCTCCTCCCCCTCTACACCCTCTCTTTGATCTGGGCCTCGTTTTCTTGAGTATGGGCCCTCGCGAAAATCCTGGTTCCCATGTGTGTAAGGATTGTGTATATACGGAGACTGATCATAATCATCTCTTCTACGTTCAGGGCTGTGGATCTCCCTGAGGGGTGAAAACCTATTATAGGTGTGTATAGGAGAGGAGTACTGGTGATAGGATTCCTCTCTACGCTGAAAGTCTGGACCTGGTCTGTATGGTCTAGGGGAGGGATAATAAGAAGCATGTTGAGAGTGGGTGTCTGGATGGTATGTCTTGTTATGAGAGTTACCCCTACCCATCCTCCTCCCTCTCAAATTGTTTCTAACCCTATGGGAAGTATGAGGGCTATAATGTTGTACCTGTGGTTGAGATGTGTAAGGTATCCCATCACGTTTGGTTCCACTCCTCTGGGGACCACGACCCTGAGAGTGGGCTCCCATGGACTGAGATTGTACAGTGGTGGCGTTCAGTGTTGAGGGGCCACCTATTTGTGTTGTGCCCTCTGTATTATTAGAGGAGACCTCCATAGGTGGAGTAACTTGAAGGAGTTTTTGCCAGCCAAAAACCACACGGTTCTTGTAGTCTCCTGCGTCCCTAGAGTATTTCTTTTGTTTCTTTATTTTTTGATCACGGTCCTCTTTCTCTAAATGTCCCAAAAGGTTAGAAGAAAGGGAATTGTACTCCTGAGAATTTTTATGGATTGAAAGTTTGTCCCTCAGATCCTTAATTTCTCTGTCAATGACCTGGAGTCTATTATTTTTCTTGGATATAAGTACCTGTAAAAAATTGATGCCTGCATCGTTAAAGTATTTAAACCATGAATCATAATCAGTTTCCCCCTGTTGGGGTTGGACTTCCCAACGAAGGCTTCTAGGAACCATTTGTTCTGTAATGTATTGCTGTAAAAAAACCAAATCCCATTGTAGGTGAAGTTCGGTTGTCATGACATTTTTAAGTCTGAGGAACAAACTTCCAATCTCTGTGTCACTACTTGTTGTTGTAAATACCCCCTCGGTGTTAACCCTACGTGAGGCTCGGTAGTCAAACACATCCATAGTGGGGATAATACCACGGAGCAGCGGCAAAATTTGTAATTCCTAATGTATTCACCAAAATCCCACCAATAAATTAGCGCTTGCTCCAAATAATCAGAATAATAATGAGCTGCTAACACTGCAACCAGAATAATTGCCCAACGAATCAACATAAACAAAAACGTGTAGCGCTAAATGAAAAAAGGCACCTTAGAAATAATGGGTTAGAAAGCCAATGCCTTATGTGTAATACGGCTAGAACGCAAGTAATTAATTCACATAGAGAAACACTAATAGAGACAAAACTGTTTATAAACTGGTCAGTGAATTAGAAACTGAATAGGTCATCACTTGAAAGTGGTGTGGAAAGCACCTTCACCAGCATACGTCATAAAGTCTTAGAAATGATGATATGCAGTGAATCATAAACAGTCCCGCTTAACTATGTTGAATGATGTATGAATGGACCAGTTTCAAAATATCACACCACAGTGTCTTCACAAACATGCAATGCACTCAGATGGTATAGATGGAGGCTTACCGGAGGGTTTGAACCCAAGACAGTGTATACTGTGAGGGTCAAACCGGCTTTTATTGCTCCCTGGCAATAGTAAGAAGACCTTGGCAGCCTGAAGATATCAAGGGGAGTTTTCTGAAGGCGTATTTTCTCCAAACACAACAGAAGTCCTTGCGTATGGCTCATAAAAGGTATAAAAAGGACCACATAGTGTAATACCGTAGAAACCGTATTTATTAAAATTGAAGAAATACACTTACATGATGTAGATGATAAAAAAGCGCTTGTACATAAAAAGGGGTGGCAGTGGAGTCCTCCCGACGCGTTTCGTCTGAATAGACTTCGTCCTGGGGTGCCCTCCACTGCAGCCCGACTCACTAATATAGGCACTATGGTCCTCTTGATGTGACTCCAGCCCGTTCAATTTCGTCAATTGGCACTTCCGGGTTGCCCAAAATGGCGGACCCGCGTGCGTTCCAGGCCTCAGTTTGGTGGATGTAATGTGCGTTCCATCTTCCAACGTTACAGCCAAGTGTTCCCCATATAACGAATATTAAATGTTGTTAGCACGTTAGTGTGTAGTGTTAAAATTGAATCTAAAAGTTAGAATCAACCATCTGCTAGTATCTGAGATTATTGAGCATTAGTGCGTCTCACACTATGTGTGGAGACAAGTCCTAGCAGGTCTCACGATATGACGCTGTGACGTCACGGCGCGAGAGCGGAAATCATAGTATGAGTCACACAGCTTGCGTTCCAACGATGGTTAACCGGAAGCTCGCGGTGTAACGGCGAGTTGGAAATGACCTCGGTATGGGATAGCTTGCGTTCCAGTCTCAAAGTGGAAAACCGGAACAGTGCATATCGCCCCGTATCCTGCAGCCAGTCGGGCAACTTAGCACAATTAGGAATAAATGCACGTAATTATTTACTAAAAAAGACAACTGGTGTTATTATGATGGTTGGATGCCCAAAGGTACATCCTTTGTTGTAGAATTTAAATGTGACAAATGGATGTAAGGCCACGCCCACCAGTGTGCCTGAATGGTTATGTAAAACCATAATCAACCTATATCTGTTCGCTTGTACATACACTTTGTTCATCCCACACCAATAATTATGCAGGCGACCTAATCAGGGCGGGCCATGTGTGAAATTGGCATGTGTAAAGGATGCACAAAATGCATATATGTAAATATATGTATATAGTAAATAAACATAATTCAATGAGCTGGATTCACATGAGTCACCATAATTTACATCTGTGACAACTACAATTCATATCAACCATAAGACATACTCAGAAATCAGACTTTTCCATATGTCAGCAAGTCATAAAGTAATAAATGTATCCACTATACACCCTATGATTCATCCAGGAAGGCATTAACATCTACCTCTACATTGAGTCCTAGGGGGGTAAAGGTTTGTAACTCATGTGCCCAGAACATTTCGAGGCGGGATACACCCCTTGTTTTAGCACCCCCTCTCCAGGGTGGTGTATATTTGTCAATAATGACAAAATGCGATCCCTCTAGATTCCCACCATGGAATTCCTTGTAGTGTCTTGGGACCGTATGCTTGGGGTCTCTACTTTTAATTAGGGCGATATGCTCCCCCACCCTAATCGAAAATGTCCTAGTAGTGCGGCCTATGTATTGTTTAAGGCAGGGGCAGGTAATGAGATACACTACATATCTCGTACTGCATGTGCAGAATGGTCTTATAGTGTATCTCTTTCCTGTCACCGTGGAAGCGAACTCAGTCACTTTACGTGTTTTGACAGCGTTATGCTGGCATACCGTGCATTTCCTACAGGGGAAAAAGCCAGTCCAGTCATGAAAAAAAGAAGGGCGGGTGGGGGGGTTTATAATGTTAGGAGCTATCCGTCCTTTTAGCGACGGTACACCCCTAAAGATGACATTAGCTTCTTCTGGGATGAGTGGACCCAGAATGCTGTCTTGTTTAAGGACGCCCCAATGATTCCTCATGATGTTTTAAATTTGTCTGTGCTGTGTTGAGAAAGTAGTCAACATGGCCCACCTAAATTTCCCGTCGGGTTCTCTCTTAGGTTTGACTTCCAATAGGGATTTCCTGTCTATGTTGGTAGCTCTTTGGATTTCCTGATCCAGGCCATCCGTGTCGTATCCCTTGTCCTCGAACCTAGATTTTAAAATCTTGGCCTGTTCAAGAAATAGCTCCGTATAGGTGCAATTCCGTCGGAGTCTCAAAAACTGACTCCGAGGGACCGCATTTAGCCATGAGACATGATGACAACTGTCAACAGGAATGAACCCATTGCGGTCTGTGGGTTTAAAATAGGTGCTGAATCTAAATTCCTTATTAACAATTTCTATCTGTAGATCTAAGAAATGAATTTTGGTCTCACTGGCTTCATATGACAAGGATATACCCCTATCATTAGCATTCAAACTCATGAAGAACTCGTTGAGTGTCTCCATGGTGCCATTCCATAGGAGAAGGATGTCGTCTATGTACCTAGTCCATAAAACCAGAGAACTGGTTTCATGGACATAGACGACATCCTCCTCCCATTTGGCCATGAATAGGTTCGCGAGACTAGGGGCGAACTTCGCCCCCATGGCAACTCCACGTTGTTGGAGATAAAAGTTATGGTTAAACCAAAAGTAATTGTGTTTTGCCGCGAACTCTAGTAGCTCAACAAGATAATCACTTTATGACGTATGCTGGTGAAGGTGCTTTCCACACCACTTTCAAGTGATGACCTATTCAGTTTCTAATTCACTGACCAGTTTATAAACAGTTTTGTCTCTATTAGTGTTTCTCTATGTGAATTAATTACTTGCGTTCTAGCCGTATTACACATAAGGCATTGGCTTTCTAACCCATTATTTCTAAGGTGCCTTTTTTCATTTAGCGCTACACGTTTTTGTTTATGTCCATTTGGAGGTCTGCCAGCCGAGCACTGGCATTATATGACCGGCGGAAATGCACACAGACTTTCCTGGCCTGCCTCAGGACATCCTGTAAGCCCGGGTACCTGCCCAAGAACCGCTGCACCACCAAGTTAAGGACGTGAGCCAAACAGGGCACATGGGTCATTTGTCCCTGTCGGAGGGCAGAGAGGAGGTTGGTGCCATTGTCGCAAACCACCATTCCTGCCTTAAGTTGGCATGGCGTCAACCACCTCTGAACCTGCTACCGCAGAGCTGACAGAACCTCTACCCCAGTGTGGCTCCTGTCCCCCAAGCACATCAGCTCAAGCACCGCATGGCATCTTTTGGCCTGCGTACTTGCATAGCCCCTTGAATGGCTATGGAGCACCGCTGGTTCCAAGGACAAAGCACAGGAAGAGGCCATGGAGGAAGAAGAAGAGGAGGGGGTGGAGGAGAGAAGTGTGTCAGAATCATTAGTAGTGGCATTTTGGATGCGTGATGGCAGAACAACCTCCAACACTACTGCACCTTGTCCTGCATCCTTCCCAGCTGCCAGCAGAGTCACCCAATGCACGGTGAAACTTAGGTAACGTCCCTGTCCATGCCTGCTGGACCATGAGTCAGTGGTAATATGCACCTTACCGCTGACCGCCCTGTCCAGCGAGGCATGGACATTGCCTTCCACATGCCGGTAGAGAGCCGGAATCGCCTTCTGTGAGAAAGAGTGGCGTTTGGTTACCTGCCACTGAGGAACCACACATTCCACAAACTCACGGAAGGGGGCAGAGTCTACCAACTGAAAAGGCAGCAGTTTTGCCAAGCTAGCATTCAACCGCTGGGCATGTAGATGGCTGGGAGTGAACTTCTTTCGGCAGTGCAGCAGCTGGGGCAGGGAAATTTGCCTGGTACAATATGACGTCGGTGTACCGAATGCAGATTGCCCACAAGTACTTGGCTGTGACACACCTAATTCTACACCTTCATTCCTGTCAGTGCAGGTTTAAGAGAGGACTGAAGGTATAGTGGGGTTGGAGATCTCAGCTGATGAGGAGAGGTCCTCTTTGTTCTTTGGTGTGGGTCTTTAAGATACGCTTGCCAACGAACTGCATGGCAGGTCAACATATGTCTGGTCAAGCATGTGGTGCCCAAGGGGGATATGTTTTGGCCACGCGAGATACGCTTGAGACATATGTTGCAAATAGCAGCGGTGCGATCTGATGCACTCGTCTCAAAAAAGGCTCACACTAAAGAACTTTTGGAATAACACGCAGAGACAGCAGCGCCCTGCACATGCGGAGCTTTGGGGTGTGATGCAGTCAGTGTGCTGCCCTTAGGCTGGCCCCTGGAGGGCATCCTGCCTCATTGGTGAGCCTCCTTCTTCTCCTCCTCTCTCCTATCAGGCACCCATGTTGAGTCAATGACCTCATCATTCCCTCCCTCCTCATCACTGGAACAAACCTGGCAGTATGCTGTAGCAGGGGGAGCATGACTGCCAGATTGCTGTCCTTCTTGGGCACCCCCTCTGTCCGTGCTCACATTACTGCCTTCATCTAGCTCAGTATCATCATCAGAGCCTTCCAAACGCTGGGCATCCTCCTGGAGCATGTACCCAACACTGTGGTCAAACAGTTCCAGGGACTCCTCAGGAGGACATGGTGGGGCTAGGGAAGGAGTCACTGATGCCACTGAGCCGAGCTGCTTTGCCAGACAAAGTACCCTGAGCATGGGTGAGAGAGGATGAGGAGGATGAGGACGGCTTGGTCATCCACTCGACCAAGTCTTCCGCATGTTGCGGCTCAACGCGGCCAGCTGCCAAAAAAAAGGCCAAGCGTGTCCCACGGCCCCATGCTGATGAGGATGCACTGTCTCCATGACCAGCACTGTTGCCTCTAGACACAGAGCCTGCTTGCCCTCTTTTATTGGCTTGTGACTGTCTACCTCCTTGTTGGCCTTCCAGACATACTAATGGCATGGCCTGTAGCTGCACTAAGCTGGGATATATATATATATATATATATATATATATATACTGATACTGCAGCTAGCAAAATCAACTGCCTGCCTGTAGTATGAGGACACCACCAACCTTCTACAGGTAGCTTTAGCTGAACACTGTGCAGAGCTCACAAAAAACTAACTTGTAGCTTAGCTTATTTAGCTGCCTGCGGTAGTGATAGGATCAGGAAAACACCACCAACCTTCTACAGGTAGCTTTAGCTGAACACTGTGCAGAGCTCGCAAAAAATAACTTGTAGCTTATTTAGCTACCTGCGGTAGTGATAAGATCAGGAAAACACCACCAACCTTCTACAGGTAGATTTAGCTGAACACTGTTCAGAGCTCACACTACACTAACATGTAGTTTTAGCTGAACACTGTGCAGAGCTCGCAAAAAGCTAACTTGTAGCTTATTTAGCTGCCTGCGGTAGCGATAGGATCAGGAAAACACCACCAACCTTCTACAGGTAGCTTTAGGTGAACACTGTGCAGAGCTGGCAAATAAATAACTTGTAGCTTATTTAGCTGCCTGCGGTAGTGATAGGATCAGGAAAACACCACCAACCTTCTACAGGTAGCTTTAGGTGAACACTGTGCAGAGCTCGCAAAAAAATAACTTGTAGCTTATTTAGCTGCCTGCAGTAGTGATAGGATCAGGAAAACACCACCAACCTTCTACAGGTAGCTTTAGGTGAACACTGTGCAGAGCTCGCAAAAAATAACTTCTAGCTTATTTAGCTGCCTGTGGTAGTGATAGGATCAGGAAAACACCACCAACCTTCTATAGGTAGCTTTAGCTGAACACTGTGCAGAGCTCGCACTACACTAACTTGTAGTTTTAGCTGAACACTGTGCAGAGCTCGCAAAAAAATAACTTGTAGCTTATTTAGCTGCCTGCGGTAGTGATAGGATCAGGAAAACACCACCAACCTTCTACAGGTAGCTTTAGGTGAACACTGTGAAGAGCTCGCAAAAAAATAACTTGTAGCTTATTTAGCTGCCTGCGGTAGTGATAGGATCAGGAAAACACCATAAACCTTCTACAGGTAGCTTTAGGTGAACACTGTGCAGAGCTTGCAAAAAACTAACTTGTAGCTTATTTAGCTGCCTGCGGTAGTGATAGGATTAGGAAAACACCACCAACCTTCTACAGGTAGCTTTAGCTGAACACTGTGCAGAGCTCGCACTACACTAACTTGTAGTTTTAGCTGAACACTGTGCAGAGCTCGCAAAAAAATAACTTGTCGCTTATTTAGCTGCCTGCGGTAGTGATAGGATCAGGAAAACACCACCAACCTTCGACAGGTAGCTGTAGGTGAACACTGTGCAGAGCTCGCAAAAAACTAACTTGTATCTTATTTAGTTGCCTGCGGTAGTGATAGGATCAGGAAAACACCACCAACCTTCTACAGGTAGCTTTAGGTGTGTGCAGAGCTCGCAAAAAACTAACTTGTAGCTTTAGCTGAACACTGTGAGGAGGACGCACTACCCTAACCTATAGCTTTAGCTGAACACTGTGCAAAGGTCACACTGAACTAACTTGTAGCTTTAGCTGAGCACTGTGAGGAGTACGCACTACACTAACTTGTAGTTTTAGCTGAACACTGTGCAGAGGTCACACTAAACTAACTTGTAGCTTTAACTGAACACTGTGAGGAGGACGCACTACACTAACTGTAAATAGTCCAGCTGCCTGACTGTGGTACTAATAGGATCAAAAGAACACCAGCAATTTTCTTCAGGTAGCTGTAAATACTGTAACAAGACAAGCCTGCCTGTCAGTAGGAAGATAACAGGAACAGATCTAGCTAAACTGAATACAGTGTATATATATATATATATATATATATATATATATATATATATATATATATATATATATATACAACACCTGGGATGCATTGCATATATATACACAATTCACTGTAAGTGCAGCTAACTCACTGACTGTCCTGCCTAATCTAACTAACTCAAATGAAATGACACTGTCTCTCTCTCTCTCTCTAAGCACGCCGGAACACACTACACAGGGCCGCCGTGCAGGCGGCCTTATATAGTGTGGGGCGTGTTCTAAACCCCCTGAGCCATAATTGGCCAAAGCCACCCTGGCTTTGGCCAATTACAGCTTTCTCTACTGACGGTGCTGTGATTGGCCAAGCATGCGGGTCATAGTGCATGCTTGGCCAATCATCAGCCAGCAACACACTGTGTTGCTGCAGTGAATTATGGGCCGTGATGCACCACACGAATTTGGCATGAACGGCCCATATCATTCGCAATTCGGTGAACGGGCGAACGGACGAACAGACGATGTTCGAGTCGAACATGGGTTCGACTCGAACACGAAGCTCATCCCTACTCTTCACTATCTGTCATGCTCAGAAACGTGTAGGCCTCTTCACTAGTGCACCTTCAATTTGACATTTTAGTCTCTAAATTGACTTGTACACTAGTGAGACTCACAGGTAAAAAAGCTCCTGTCAGCGACTGATTCAAACGCTACCAAAAAACTGTTAGCATTCTCAGGGATCAGGCCTGACTCTGTGAATGCTGCAGTTATATGTGTTGTGTTTTGTAAGTGACAGTAATCAATTGATACTTCACTTGGGTGGGCTGGGCTGGGCTGGGCTGGGCAGAGGGGCTAAATGCAGGTGCTAGCAGGTATCTAGGCTGATCCCACTAACACTGGATTTTTGGGAAGCCTGAACTGCTGGGGACGCTAGTATAGATCTGATCATAACAGATATTGATCCATTCAGACACTATACTACTAAGGGAGGTGTATGGTGCGTGTGTGGGTGTTAGCGTTACTGGCACTAATCTGACTCTGCCTGGGGCGACGCAGACCCTGACTGACGCTAAAACCTAAGTTATATCACCCGCCGGGGTTAAACCCTTATTGGATAATATATGGCAGGTGTCTTGATGCTATAAAAAACAAACTAACTAACCAGCGTCACCCGTAACACTAATATGGTGATCACTGGTGACAGGGGGTGAAAGAGTTAACTAGTGGGCAATAAAGGTGTTAAAACCTTTATTAGGTAATATATGGGGGTACCTGAGGCTTTAAAAACCTGACGGTGAAACTAACTGGTTAACTAGCTGTAGTGATATGTGATATAAAGTGTAGTATAGTATTACCGTTGTAGTGATTTAATAATATCGGGTGGTATAGTAGTATAGTGGGTATGATAATTAATTAGTAAGTACTCTTCCGCAGCAACCCAATTCTTCCAGAGAGATGCACTTTATTGACTTCTAACACAGAACAAAGTCCAAAGTCCACAGATGACAAAAATATCCAGCAGAGTATATCATTCAGAATCCCATTTCTTAGGTCTAGGTCTTAATACACAGACAAGCCTAACTTAAAAACTAAATGCCCGCTTGAATGTCCTCTATGAAATACTAGTCCACTAGGAGGGAGTTTCTGCTAGGTCAACCCCCTCAAGGCTAATTACCATCAATAAATACTTCTTCTATGGTCCTTTAAACAATGTACCCTTTGAAATTTTCAATTAGGTTTCCAGACCATACCTCACCTCACACACCTAGGTAGACTTGCCTAAGATCAACACATCAAAGAGTCTTCAGCTGTCCCCTTGATATGTTAAAATTCAGTTGACTTGGACAAATCAACCATTGTCAATTGAATTCTGGCCTGATCAATATTGACTGCATGTCTACATACATATAATAATGATCCACATAAATCGGTGAACATATTACAACATATACAACACTAGCGTCACCAGTGACACAAATACGGCGATCGATTAGTGATACTGGTGACAGGGAGTGAAAGGGTTGACCAGGGGGTTAAAACCTTTATTAGCTAGTATAAATAGGGGGGTACCTGATGCTATAAAAACCTGACGGTGAAACTAATCACCTAACTGGCTAACTAGCATCACCAGTGGCACAAATACACACAAATACGGCAATCGATTAGTGACACTGGTGAGGGTGGGGCCACCCAGGGATGTAACTGGGTGACCCCACCCCCTTCTGACATCATGTGGCATAATGTGATGTCAGAGGGGGCGTGGTCACCCATTTACTGCTGTCGGCGGGATGCCTCCCATTGGAGGCAGAGTTTTTCTTTTTTTTTTCTCGAGACCTTCGGTGCTGTGATTGAAGATGGATGGGCATTGCGGGACACTTTTTTTTTGTTTTTATTGTTTAATAAAGGAATTGTTCAAAACTTTCTCCTGTCTTTTTTACTTTTTTGACACTTTTTTGGTAAATGAGTAGGGGTACAATATACCCGATACCTATTCCCATGGGGGGGTGGGATCTGGGGGCCCCCTTTTTAAAGGGGGTTATCAGATTCTGACAAGCCCTCCACCCGCAGACCCCCACAACCACCGGGCTAGGGTTATGGGGAAGAGGCTCTTGTCCCCATCAACATGGAGACAATGTGTTTTGGGGGGACCCCAAAGCACCCTCCCCATGTTGAGGGCATGTGGCCTGGTACGGTTCAGGAGGGGGTGCTCTCTCGCCCCCCTTTTCCTGCACTGCAAGATCGTCAATGTACTGCAAGATCACAGTGCATTAACAGCTGCTGATTGGCCAAAGCATGCACCTGACCTGCGTGCTTTGGTCAATCACAGCGCGCTTTGCTGTGAGAACCATGATTGGCCAAAGGCAGGGTGCCTTTGGACAATCATGGCTCAGGGGGCTAAGTTAGCTGCTTAACATATTGGCTGTACATAGTGTAATGAATGAGAGCAGCACAATTATATTTCTAAAGGAAAAAATGTCATTTAAAACTGCTCGTGGCTGTAATGTATTCACAGATCCTGGCAATATACATAAAAATCATTGAAAAAAAAACTAAATTTATTAAAAAAATAGCGTGGGGGTCCATACCAGGCCCATCACCAAAATAAAAAAGCAGGGCTGCAGGAAAAGGGGGGGCGAGGGAGCGCCCCCCCCCTTCTGAACTGTACCAGGCCACATGCCTTCAACATGGGGAGGGTGTTTTGGGGTCCCCCCATTTGCAGACAGTCAAGATATTTTAGTTTATGGCCAGATTTGCTATTGAGGCAGCACATAGCAGCACCTGGAGCAGGTGACCCTCCAGCACTGATGCTCCTTGTAAACTGCTTGTCATGCCTAGTAATAAACCCAGCCCTGTTCTTTCTTTCTGCAAAAACCCATCAACCAAATGTTGACTTGCTGACAGCTTATAGTCTTATTTTGACTGAAAAAGGTGCTTATATTTAAATGATTATATGTAATACAATATATAAGTAATATATCTCTGCTTTATTAAAGGCTACTGATGCTTCAGAAATTAATTCGATTTTTTTAAAATATCTAATATCTTATTTAAAAAGATCTAATATCTAAATTTCATTACTTTTACTTATATCTGAGTAACACAGAAACCAATAATACAATCCGGAAGCTACAGAGAACATCAAGATGGATGAGTGGGCAGAAAAAGGTTTAATTAGATGTTAAATTATGTTAAGTAAAGGCTTAATAGCACAGTCAGTGATTAAAAATAGCTGTGAAGGGATAGATCTTCTAAAAAGCATTATAGCTTAGACTGTTTTTTACATGTTCACAGTCTGTAGGTGGATAGGGAGAAAAATAACTGAAATATTTTTTTTTCTCTTTTAAACAATTTAGTTCTTATAATAATATGCATTCAGCACTATGCATTGCATGGATCATACAAGGTCTTATGAATTTGGATAGGATGTATAAATTATATTTGACATCTTTTAGCCATGGAGCAGAATGCAAATACCTTTACTCAGTGAAGACTAGAATGCAGACCAATCTCATCCAAGAAATTTCTATCAGTCCAATGACAGCCAGCCCACTGGCTCTCTCTGGGCCAAAATGATTTCCCCTTGCTCCAGCAAATTGATCTGCACAGAGGTCCTCTACAATGAAAGTTTGGAAATGTAGCACTTGAATTTCTTTATAGTCAGAGCAGTTAAAGTTCAAAAGAAACATGGTAATGCTTTTTATACCACAATGGCTCTTTATCAAACCTGGAGCTAACCCTCTCAGCACATGTTTATTATAGATATTTTTATAGTGCTGACAATTTTTGCAACAATTTTTATTTATATTAGTTCCTCCCCTAATAGCTTACAATTTAAAGTCTCTATCTTACTGGGTCCTATTTGGATGGAGATAATTAACCTACCAGCATGAATTTGTAGTGTGGGAGGAAACCAGAGTACCCGGAAGAAACCCACAGAAGCACAGGGAAAACAGAGAGTGTCCTGATAGGAATTCAAATTAGTGTCCCTAGCACTGCAAGGAAGAAGTGCTAACCACTAGGGATGAGCCGAACACCCCCCTGTTCGGTTCGCACCAGAACATGCGAACAGGAAAAAAATTCGTTCGAACACGCGAACACCGTTAAAGTCTATGGGACACGAACATGAATAATCAAAAGTGCTAATTTTAAAGGCTAATATGCAAGTTATTGTCAATAAAAGTGTTTGGGGACCTGGGTCCTGCCCCAGGGGACATGAATCAATGCAAAAAAAAGTTTTAAAAACGGCCGTTTTTTCAGGAGCAGTGATTTTAATAATGCTTAAAGTCAAACAATAAAAGTGTAATATCCCTTTAAATTTCATACCTGGGGGGTGTCTATAGTATGCCTGTAAAGGGGCGCATGTTTCCCGTGTTTAGAACAGTCTGACAGCAAAATGACATTTTGAAGGAAAAAACACATTTAAAACTACCCGCGGCTATTGCATTGCCGACAATACAAATAGAAGTTCATTGATAAAAATGGCATGGGAATTCCCCACAGGGCAACCCCGAACCAAAATTAAAAAAAAAAAATGATGTGGGAGTCCCCCTAAATTCCATACAAGGCCCTTCAGGTCTGGTATGGATATTAAGGGGAACCCCAACCAAAATTTAAAAAAAAAATTGACGTGGGGTTCCCCCTAAATTCCATACCAGACCCTTCAGGTCTGGTATGGATTTTAAGGGGAACCCCGCGCCAAAAAAAAAAAAAAACGGCGTGGGGTCCCCCCAAAAATCCATACCAGACCCTTATCCGAGCACGCAACCTGGCAGGCCGCAGGAAAAGAGGGGGGGACGAGAGTGCGGCCCCCCCCCTCCTGAACCGTACCAGGCCACATGCCCTCAACATTGGGAGGGTGCTTTGGGGTAGCCCCCCAAAACACCTTGTCCCCATGTTGATGAAGACAAGGGCCTCATCCCCACAACCCTGGCCGGTGGTTGTGGGGGTCTGCGGGCGGGGGGCTTATCGGAATCTGGAAGCCCCCTTTAACAAGGGGACCCCCAGATCCCGGCCCCCCCCTGTGTGAAATGGTAAGGGGGTACTTACCCCTACCATTTCACTAAAAAACTGTCAAAAATGTTAAAAATGACAAGAGACAGTTTTTGACAATTCCTTTATTTAAATGCTTCTTCTTTCTTCCTTCATCTTCTTCTTCTTCTGGTTCTTCTGGCTCTTCTGGTTCTTCCTCCGGCGTTCTCGTCCAGCATCTCCTCCGCGGCGTCTTCTATCTTCTTCTCCTCGGGCCGCTCCGCACCCATGGCATGAGGGGGGAGGCTCCCGCTCTTCTCTTCATCTTCTTCTCTTCTTCATCCTCTTCTTCATCTTCTTCTTCTTCTTCTCTTCTTCCTTCTTCTCTTCTTCATTTCTTCTCCGGGCCGCTCCGCAGCCATGCTGGCATGGTGGGAGGCTCCCGCTGTGTGACGGCGTCTCTTCGTCTGACGGTTCTTAAATAACGGGGGGCGGGGCCACCCGGTGACCCCGCCCCCCTCTGACGCACGGGACATGACGGGACTTCCCTGTGGCATTCCCCGTGACGTCACAGGGAAGTCCCGTCAAGTCACCGTGTGTCAGAGGGGGGCGGGGTCACCGGATGGCCCCGCCCCCGTTATTTAAGAGCGGTCAGACGAAGAGACGCCGTCACACAGCGGGAGCCTCCCACCATGCCAGCATGGCTGCGGAGCGGCCCGGAGAAGAAATGAAGAAGAGAAGAAGGAAGAAGAGAAGAAGAAGAAGAAGATGAAGATGAAGAAGAAGATGAAGAAGAGAAGAAGATGAAGAGAAGAGCGGGAGCCTCCCCCCTCATGCCATGGGTGCGGAGCGGCCCGAGGAGAAGAAGATAGAAGACGCCGCGGAGGAGATGCTGGACGAGAACACCGGAGGAAGAACCAGAAGAGCCAGAAGAACCAGAAGAAGAAGAAGATGAAGGAAGAAAGAAGAAGCATTTAAATAAAGGAATTGTCAAAAACTGTCTCTTGTCATTTTTAACATTTTTGACAGCTTTTTAGTGAAATGGTAGGGGTAAGTACCCCCTTACCATTTCACACAGGGGGGGGCCGGGATCTGGGGGTCCCCTTGTTAAAGGGGGCTTCCAGATTCCGATAAGCCCCCCGCCCGCAGACCCCCACAACCACCGGCCAGGGTTGTGGGGATGAGGCCCTTGTCTTCATCAACATGGGGACAAGGTGTTTTGGGGGCTACCCCAAAGCACCCTCCCAATGTTGAGGGCATGTGGCCTGGTACGGTTCAGGAGGGGGGGGCCGCACTCTCGTCCCCCCCTCTTTTCCTGCGGCCTGCCAGGTTGCGTGCTCGGATAAGGGTCTGGTATGGATTTTTGGGGGGACCCCACGCCGTTTTTTTTTTTTTTTTTTGGCGCGGGGTTCCCCTTAAAATCCATACCAGACCTGAAGGGCCTTGTATGGAATTTAGGGGGACTCCCACATCATTTTTTTTTTTTAATTTTGGTTCGGGGTTGCCCTGTGGGGAATTCCCATGCCGTTTTTATCAATAAACTTCTATTTGTATTGTCGGCAATGCAATAGCCGCGGGTAGTTTTAAATGTGTTTTTTCCTTCAAAATGCCATTTTGCTGTCAGACTGTTCTAAACACAGGAAACATGCGCCCCTTTACAGGCATATTATAGACACCCCCCAGGTATGAAATTTAAAGGGATATTACACTTTTATTGTTTGACTTTAAGCATTATTAAAATCACTGCTCCTGAAAAAACGGCCGTTTTTAAAACTTTTTTTTGCATTGATTCATGTCCCCTGGGGCAGGACCCAGGTCCCCAAACACTTTTATTGACAATAACTTGCATATTAGCCTTTAAAATTAGCACTTTTGATTATTCATGTTCGTGTCCCATAGACTTTAACGGTGTTCGCGTGTTCGAACGAATTTTTTTCCTGTTCGCATGTTCTGGTGCGAACCGAACAGGGGGGTGTTCGGCTCATCCCTAGTCAGGATTAGTGGATTTTTTTTTAATCCAGAGCTGGTTCTATTTATTTATTTATTACAGGCATTTATTTAGCAATTTATGCAGCACTTTATCCACAATGCATTTACAGTGCATCAATCCTTCCCCTCAAGGAGCTTACAAGGAGCTCAAAGGTCTCTATCCCACATGCGGCTCTCTCGGCTCCTCCCCCAGAAGATGAGGTTTGGGGCCACTCTGTGCAAAACGAGCTGCACAGTGGAGGTAAGTATGGCATGTTTGTTATTTAAAAAAAAAAAAAGGGGGACCTTTAGTATCACTTTAACTCCTTATTAACCCGTAGTTTACTCTAATCAGCCCTACTTTTTCTCCTCCATTAAATGATTTTCCTGCTAACTTTTTTTTGCTCACTTCTATTTTATTAACTATTAATAATTAAAACTTTTTATTTGTTTGCTTTGTTTGTTAATATTTTTACACCTTTAAGATATATTTACACATTTTACATTGAAAAAAGTGCAAATTGTAAAAAAAAAAAATAATTTATTTAATTTGTAAATACCTTTTCAATGCTTTGTACTATTGCTGACAGCTGATATATAAACCAAACAGCTGTGATAGGTATCTGTAATTGGTATTGGCAAGTACTAAAAAAAAAGTATCGGTACTTGTACTCATAAAAAAAATGGTATTGGTGCATCCCTACCTAAACCCATACCTTTAGAGTGGCAGGTTAATGATACCTAGCATCAATTAATCCACTTCCTTTGAGCGCAGAGAATCATTGATCTGCCCCTTTTGGAAAGCCACAATACGTCCTGCACTCACAGTACGATGATGCAGAGAATAGATTCAACATCATTACATCAATGATTCTCTCTGCATATTAAGAACTGCCCAACTTTGGGGAACAGTTGAAGAGGAATAGGACCCTATGTTTTGCTTCAAATGTTGCTACAGTATATGCAATCACATATATTTTGGACAGTGAACAGTATGGCCACTTACTAATTTGGCAAAATCCACAGGCAGTTTCACTAAGGCACAGAAGTTGAAGCCAAAATATTTTTTCTTTAGATGAGTGCAGTACAGAGGATGTTTTTCTAGTCTTATGAAGCGTAACAAGATAATGACTTTCCTAAGCCTCATCTCTGTGGTGGAAAGTGAACTATAGTGCACCTATAGTGCACAGAATAAGAGAGAAGGGAACTGCAGAGACTAGAAACTGTGCTGACTAGCACCAAATACTAAGAGCAAGTGAACAAAAATAAAAAGGCTGCTGCGGCAGCTCACTTCCCCTCTGGTACAGGTAGATATCACTATAATATTAATAATGTAATCACATTACAACAATATTACACATCATATAAAATACGTCTCAGGCTCCATGCACACTAGCAGTTGCAAAAAACCTCATAAAAATGCCGGAACAAAAATGCTATTTTTTTAGCATTTTTGTTTGCAGTGTTTAGCACTTTTTGCTCTGGCATTTAGCAGTGACTAGTGGGTTGTTAACGAGCAGGGAGCTGGTGCGTCCTTACCAACCAATGACACATTAGCTGTCAGCAGGATTCCTCGCTGACAGCTGAATGTAAACAAAAGAGTGCCAGTATTTTTTTTTAAATGGTGTGTGGGTCCCCCCCAATCCATACCAGGCCCTTCAGGTCTGGTATGGGTTTTAAGGGGAACCTCTTGCCAAGATATAAAAATAAAGTGATGTGAGGCCCCCCTAAAATCCATTCAAGACCCTTGTCCAAGCATTCAGCCTGACGGGCCAGGAAGGGGAGAGGTTGAGTGAGCGCCCCCTCCTGAACCATATCAGGCCACATGCCCTCAACATGGTGGGGTGCTTTGAGCAGGGGGGTTCCCCCATAAGCCCCTTGTCCCAATGTGAATGGGGAAAAGGGCCTCTTCCCCACAACCCTGGCCAGTGGTTGTGGGGGTCTGCGGGCAGGGGGCTTATCAGAATCTGAAAGCCCCCTTCAGCCCGTCTACACTTGCAGTTGTCTCCCGTCTAATTACAGCTCCGCCGCCTCCCACTGCTAAATAAACTAAGGAACGGGGCCACCCAATAATGTCATTGGGTGACTCCGCCACTTCTGACATCATTGACCCAGCATGCCCCTATACTTATTCACATGGGGGGCAGGATCTGGGACTCGTCCTCCCCGTTTCCTGGCCTGCCAGGCTGCATGCTCAGATAAGGGTCTGGTATGGATTTGGGTGCGACCTCACATTTTTTTTAAATTCTGGCATGGGTTTCCCTTTAAATCCATACCAGACCCAAAGGGCCTGGTATGGATTGGAGGGACCCCCACGTTGTTTTTTTTCCTAACATTTTTCATTGCTGGCAACTCTTTTGTTTGCATTCAGCTGTCAGCAGGGAAACCACTAGCATTTCATTCACTGGTTCATAAGAATGCCAGCGGTCAAGGAAAAAAAAACTCTGGAAATCGATGCCTAGCAGCAATTAGCAGAATTTAGTAGCTTGAAGGAGCTGTGTTTTTTTCTGATGGCAAATCGCTCCCAAAATCGCAGAGTTTTTTTTCTGCTCTTCAATGCTGAAGCTTAAAAAACGCCTAAAGACTAAAATAGTGTGCATGGACACATAGGATAACACTATTTGCTTCTAGAGGAAGAAAGAAAGACACTCAAAAGCTGCTGCGTTTTTTTAAGCTAGTGTGCATATGTATGTGGGTGACTTTTCCTCTGGAGCACAAAGAACAGAGAAAGCATACAAACATACATACAGTATCTCACAAAAGTAAGTACACTCCTCACATTTTTGTAAATATTTTATTATATCTTTTCTTGTGACAACACTGAAGAATTTACACTTTACTAAAATGTAAAGTAGTGAGTTTACAGCTTGAATAACTGTAAATTTGCTGTCCCCTCAAAATTACCTTAACACACAGCCATTAATGTCTAAACCGCTGGCAACAAAAGTGAGTACACCCCTAAGTGAAAATGTCCAAATTGGGCCCAAATAGCCATTTTGCCTCCCCAGTGTCATGTGACTCATTAGTGTTACAAGGTCTCAGGTGTGAATGGGGAGCAGGTGTGTTAGATTTAGTGTTATCACTCTCACTCTCTCATACTGGTCACTGGAAGTTCAACATGCTACCTCAAGCAAAGAACTCGCTGAGGATATGAAAAAAAGAATTGTTGCTCTACTTAAAGATGACCTAAGCTATAAGAAGATCGCCTAAGATTCTGAAACAGCTGCAGCACGGTGGCCAAGATCATACAGCGATTTAACAGGACAGGTTCCACTCAGAACAGGCCTCGCCATGGTCGACCAAAGAAGTTGAGTGCACGTGCTCAGCGTCATATCCAGAGGTTGTCTTTGGGAAATAGATGTATGAGTGCTGCCAGCATTGCTGCAGAGGTTGAAGGGTCGGGGGGCTATCCTGTTTGTGCTCAGACCATACACTGCACACTGCATCAAATTGGTCTGCATGGCTGTCGTCTCAGAAGGAAGCCTCTTATAAAGATGATGCACAACAAAGCCAGCAGTTTGCTGAAGACAATCAGACTAAGGACATGGATTACTGGAACCATGTCCTGTGGTCTGAAGAGACAAAGATAAACGTATTTGGTTCAGATGGTGTCAAGGATGTGTGGCGACAACCAGGTGAGCTTGGTGGTGGGAGTGTCATGGTCTGGGGCTGCATGATCGCTGCCTGCACTGGGGAAACATAGTTTGTTGAAGGAACCATGAATGCCAACATGTACTGTGACATACTGAAGCATAGCATGATCCCCTCTCTTCGGAGACTGGGCCGCAGAGCAGTATTCCAACATGAAAACGACCCCAAACACACCTCCAAGATGAGCACTGCCTTGCTAAAGAAGCTGAGGGTAAAGGTGATGGACTGGCCAAGCATGTCCCCAGACCTAAACCATATTGAGCATCTGTGGGGCATCCTCAAACAGAAGGTGGAGGACTGCAAGGTCTCTAACATCCGCCAGCTCCATGATGTCATCATGGAGGAGTGGGAGAGGACTCCAGTGGCAACCTGTGAAGCTCTGATGAACTCCATGCCCAAGAGGGTTAAGGCAGTGTTGGAAAATAATGGTGGCTACACAAAATATTGACACTTTGGGCCCAATTTGGACATTTTCACTTGGGGTGTACTCACTTCTGTTGCCAGTGGTTTAGACATTAATGGCTGTGTGTTGAGTTTTTTTGAGGGGACAGCAAATTTACACTGTTATACAAGCTGTACACTCACTACATTGTACCAAAGTGTAATTTCTTCAGTGTTGTCACATGAAAAGATATAATAAACAATTTACAAAAATGTGAGGGGTGTACTCACTTTTGTGAGATACTGTAAATAAATCTATAAGGATGTTCTCTTATAAGAGTCTTCAATGTCCTTAATTGTTGGAACATTCCTTGAAGGCACAAAGTCATTTTTTTCAAGTGTAGGAAAGCTAGTATAATCCCTTATAGGTGGAAGCAGCATAGGTTCTCTAGTTGGTTGAAGGATCTTCTTGACAAATCCAGGAAATTCTTCTCCCAGCTTGTGAACAAAAGAATGCGCTGGCACAATGACTGGTGTAGATGCCTCTGATGAGATTCTTCTTTCTGCTGTCAGTAGTCATTTGTGATGATGATTTTCCCATGTAGACTTAAAGCGGGGTTCCACCCAAATTTTGAACAATATCTGTATGTATTCTCTTCCTTGCCTAGATGCTGACATGCTGTTTAAAAAATTTAAATCGCCGTAATTACCTTTTATTTTTCTATTCTTCTTTGCACTTCCTGGTTCTCTTCCCGTGGGAGTAGGCGTGTTTATAGCCTCTCCCAGACTCCTGGGAGCTAGTCTCAGGCTTCCCAGGATGCCACTGAGCATGTGCGGGAACGAGCGGTAAATGCTGGGAGCACAGCATTCACCACATCCAGGAAATAAATGCTTGTGGGCTTCAAATGCCCACAATGAAGATGGAAACCGCCTGCAGTGAATAATATAAGTTATTCTTTCCGACGAAATCTGACACAGGCGGACATATTACACACAATATGTGAGTATGTAATGCTGAGAAGAAAAGTTTGTGAATGAACTCAAAAAAAAAAAACGATAGATAGGTGGACCCCCGCTTTAATAAATCACAAGAAGTCTTGAGCTGGTATCTTTTCTGAGTTCTTGTAACATGGGTTTTGGAAGACGAAAGGTATGTATTGAATTATCTTCACAATAATGTTACTAATGTGCACACTGTATGAACTCTCTTTCTTACTGGGGCAAGAATCGCTAAAAATTACCCAATCTAAGTCGGTCCATAGGGCATATAGACCAATTTGGTGCATATGAGGGATTGTCCAAGGTGGAATAATATTCACTTGCTTGGCTTTTCTGAGGGTGCAGAGAGAAAACATCCTCAAGATTTTTGGAACTCTGGCTAAAAAAGCTGGCCAATACTGTATTTTCACACATAATAATCCATATTATGTGCATATTAAATTTCAATGAGAGCCCCTCCCCAGTGAACTCCTCTGAGACTCTTGATTGCTCACATATTACACTTTAAAGATAAAGAGAATATTCTCAAATCAGGCAGATCTCTTAAAGAACTTCAGGATTAATAGGAACAATATTGCAATTTATTCTGACTTATCAGGGGCAACACAGAATCCAGAAAGAATTTTGATTCTCCAATTTTATAATAAATTGGATCAGCCTAGTTCCACATCCTCTCAGGAGGTACAACATGAATATCTGTCATTAATACCTCTACTGGACCTTTCTCAAAGGGAATTTCTGGAGCAACCACTCACTAGTAAGAAAATGTATAGAGCCATTGAATCTTTCTCCTCATGGGCAGACTTATCATGTACCCGAGAAAGTGTACAGTATGTATCTCCAATAGACAGTGCTCGAAATGTGTCGCTGATAACTTAACATGAAAAAATAAAGCAACAATGGAAAAAAATATAAACTGTGTTTCAGAAAATTGATTACTGTACATATAATGTGCAACAAACATTTGCCAAAATGTCCAGAACACCATCTTCTTTTTTATCCCCCAACTTTCAATCCATAAAATAAAATCATGTGCTTCAAATCCAGTCTGGAATTAATCAGTGTTTCTTCTTTAATAAACAAACACCTCCAATTCAACACAAATTTATGCACACACTCCAGTGGAAATGAACTCACCAGATTAAAATCACCAGTTAAGATTAACATTTAAATAGCACAATATTACCCACCAAAAATGGTTAAAAATATACTATAATGCAATGGTAATATTAATCAAAATTGGAATGTTCTCCTAATTCATCAGGTTTTTTTTTTTTTTTACATTTTTTATTTAAGGAGTGCAGATAATACATATAAATGAACAATACAATATAACAGTTTGTCTGCTACTGTTAATATTTTTCACACACAAGAAATAAAAGAAATTCAATTATGTAATGGTTTAACAGCAAGCAAGGTTCCTTTGAAATGTGCTATCGAGGCAAGTAGTCGTAGGTTAATGGTTCCAGCTTGATTTATTCCTCTGTACTGAGGAGAATGCCCTCTATCTGAGATTAAACAGTAGGCATAATTCAAATGAGGGTGCTCTGACCATCTAATGTAATGCCTTCCCGAGGGGTAGCGCTAGTCTATCCCTCTGGTCTAAATGGTGCTCTGCTTTCCTATGGTGAATTAATACTATGTATTGTCTTATGTAGAAATTATGGCGCTCACTCCTACAAACATAGGAGTGGTACCAAAATGGGATACTGCAATCCGGAGTTATTTTTTGTTTTTTTTTGTTTTTTTCTCTCCCCCTCCCCCCTACTGGTGGGGAAAAAGAGAGAAAGGACACCAGTGGTGTCAAAGAAGGAAGAAAGCAATAGGAAATAGGGAAACAGAAATAGAAATGTAAGAAGGAAAGAGGGGTGGCTGTAGGATCCCAGCGAGGCCGACGACCCGTGGCCCCAGAGCACCCAGAAACCGGGCACCTATGTGTAAGAGTTGTATTCGTCTGAAAAGCGGAACATATCCCAATGTGTCCAACGGGTGCCATGTTCCTCCTCTTTTTCCCTAAGAGCAGCTGTGAGGCTCTCCATTCGCTGAATATCACAGACCCTGCCAAACCATTGTGTCACTGTTGGAGGGGACTGCTGCTTCCACATGCTGGGGATACACGCCCTAGCCGCATGCAACAGGTGTTTCAGCAAAGATTTGCGGTACCGCTTACTAGACATCGGAGTCAGATTCAGGAGTACTGCCGCTGGGTTATTCTGAAGATCCACATCAGTGAGTTTGTGAATGATTCCTAGAACCTGTCTACAGAAAGAAGTCAAGGCCGAACATTCCCAGAAGATGTGGATTAATGTGCCATTTTGTGTGCCACATCTCCAACATAGGGGACTCTGCCCCGGGAAAATGGATGCTAACACTGAAGGTGTCCTGTACCATCGTGTCAGAATTTTGAAGGTAATTTCTTGGTATTTGCTACATAAAGAGGATTTATGTGCAAAGAAGAGGATTCGGGTCTTTTGGTCTTCTGTAAACGTAGTGTTCAAATCTCTCTCCCACTTCACTAGGTATGTGGGATCCTGTTGGGATGTATGAGTCAGTAAAATATTATAAGATTGAGAAAGAGATTTCCGAATTGGCTCCTCGCCCATGCACAGCTCCTCAAAAATTCATCAGGTTTATAGGAAGAAAGCTAGACCAGTATTTCATTGGGCCCCCTCTGTTGTCAGCTTGAATCCAGTGAAACTATATTTTTTCAGATATGTTTCCATTTATATACTAAATATATGATGAAAGAATAAGGGCGTATACCCCAGACCACTATGTCTAATGGGTGAATTTAAAACAAATACTCTATTTGAACTATCCTGTCTAAGCCTGAATTTAACAACTGACTGCTTACAATTGTAAAATATATAGTTCTATTGAATTAATGTTGTAGACAGATGGGGACCAAAGGAGTATTGGTCAAGCTTTGTGTTTTATATCAATGTGTGATAACTAGGGATGAGCTTCGTGTTCGAGTCGAACCCATGTTCGACTCGAACATTGGCTGTTCGGTCGTTCGCCGAATTCTGAACTTTATGGGCCGTTCGCGCCAAATTCGTGTGGCGCGTCACGGCCCATAATTCACTGCGGCATCGCAGTGCATTGCTGGCTGATGATTGGCCAAGCATGCACTATGACCTGCATGTTTGGCCAATCACAGCGCCGTCGGTAGAGAGAGCTGTAATTGGCCAAAGCCAGAAGGGCTTTGGCATATTATGGCTCAGGGGGTTTAGAACACGCCCCACACTATATAAGGCCGCCTGCACGGCGGCCCTGTGTAGTGTGTGTTCCGGCGTTGAAAGAGAGATAGATAGACAGAGAGACAGTGTCATTTCATTTGAGTTAGATAGATTAGGCAGGACAATCAGTGAGTTAGCTGCACTTACAGTGTATTGTGTATATATATGCATCCCAGGTGTTGCATATATATATATACACTGTATTCAGTTTAGCTAGATCCGTTCCTGTTATCTTCTTACTGACAGGCAGGCTTGTCTTGTTACAGTATTTACAGCTACCTGAAGAAAGTTGCTGGTGTTCTTTTGATCCTATTAGTACCACAGTCAGGCAGCTAGACTATGTACAGTTAGTGCAGTGCGTCCTGCTCACAGTGTTCAGCTAAAACTACAAGTTAGTGTGGTGCGTTCTGCTCACAGTGTTCAGCTAAACCTACAAGTTATTTTTTTGCGAGCTCTGCACAGTGTTCATCTAAAGCTACAAGTTAGTGCAGTGCGTCCTGCTCACAGTGTTCAGCTAAAACTACAAGTTAGTGTAGTGTGACCTCTGCACAGTGTTCATCTAAAGCTACAAGTTAGTGCAGTGCTTCCTGCTCACAGTGTTCAGCTAAAACTACAAGTTAGTGTAGTGAGACCTCTGCACAGTGTTCATCTAAAGCTACAAGTTAGTGCAGTGCGTCCTGCTCACAGTGTTCAGCTAAAACTACAAGTTAGTGTGGTGCGTCCTCCTCACAGTGTTCAGCTAAACCTACAAGTTAGTGTAGTGAGACCTCTGTACAGTGTTCATCTAAAGCTACAAGTTAGTGCAGTGCGTCCTGCTCACAGTGTTCAGCTAAAACTACAAGTTAGTGTAGTGAGACCTCTGCACAGTGTTCAGCTAAACCTACAAGTTATTTTTTTGCGAGCTCTGCACAGTGTTCATCTAAAGCTACAAGTTAGTGCAGTGCATCCTGCTCACAGTGTTCAGCTAAAACTACAAGTTAGTGTGGTGCGTCCTCCTCACAGTGTTCAGCTAAAACTACAAGTTAGTGTAGTGCGTCCTGCTCACAGTGTTCAGCTAAAACTACAAGTTAGTGTAGTGAGACCTCTGCACAGTGTTCAGCTAAAGCTACCTGTAGAAGATTGGTGGTGTTCTCCTGATCCTATCACTACCGCAGGCAGCTAAAAAAGCTACAAGTTAGTTTTTTGCGGGCTCTGCACAGTGTTCAGATAAAGCTACCTGTAGAAGGTTGGTGGTGTTCTCATACTACAGGCAGGCAGTTGATTTTGCTAGCTGCAGTATCAGTACAGATACATATATATATATATATATATATATATATATATATATATATATATATATATATATATATATATATATCCCAGCTTAGTGCAGCTACAGGCCATTAGTATGTCTGGAAGGCCAAGAAGGAGAGGCAGACAGTCACAAGCCAATAAGAGAGGGCAAGCAGGCTCGGTGTCTAGTGCTGGTCGTGGAGACGGTGCATCCTCATCAGCACGTGGCCGTGGGACACGCTTGGCCTTTTTTTCAGCAGCTGGCCGTGTTGAGCCGCTACATGCGGAAGACTTGGTCGAGTGGATGACGAAGCTGTCCTCATCCTCCTCATCCTCTCTCACCCATGCTCAGGGTACTTTGTCTGGCAAAGCAGCGGCCTCTTCCCTCAGCTAAATGTCATCAGTGACTCCTTCCCTAGCCCCACCATGTCCTCCTGAGGAGTCCCTCGAACTGTTTGACCACAGTGTTGGGTACATGCTCCAGGAGGATGCCCAGCGTTTGGAAGGCTCTGATGATGATACTGAGCTCGATGAAGGCAGTAACATGAGCATGGACAGAGGGGGTGCCCAAGAAGGACAGCAATCTGGCAGTCATGCTCCCTCTGCTGCAGCATACTGCCAGGTTTGCTCCAGTGATGAGGAGGGAGGGGATGATGAGGTCACTGACTCAACGTGGGTGCCTGATAGGAGAGAGGAGGAGGAGGAGGAGGCGGCACATCACCAACGAGGCAGGATGCCCTCCAGGGGCCAGCCTAAGGGCAGCACATTGACTGCATCACACCCCAAAGCTCCACATGTGCAGGGCGCTGCAGTCTCTGCGCGTTATTCAAAAAGTTCTTTGGTGTGGGTCTTTTTTGAGACGAGTGCATCAGATCGCACCGCTGCTATTTGCAACATATGTCTCAAGCGTATATCGCGTGGCCAAAACATCTCCCGCTTGGGTACCACATGCTTGACCAGAGATATGTTGACCTGCCATGCAGTTCGTTGGCAAGCGTATCTAAAAGACCCACACCAAAGAACAAAGAGGACCTCTCCTTGCTCCTCATCAGCTGAGATCTCCAACCCCACTATACCTTCAGTCCTCTCTGAGACCTGCACTGAGAGGAATGAAGGTGTAGAATTAGGTGTGTCACAGCCAAGTACTTGTGGGCAATCTGCTTTTGGTACACCGACGTCAGATTGTACCAGGCAAATTTCCCTGCCCCAGCTGCTGCACCGCCGAAAGAAGTTTGCTCCCAGCCATCCACATGTCCGGCGGTTGAATGCTAGCTTTGCAAAATTGCTAGTACTTCAACTGCTGCCTTTTCAGTTGGTAGACTCTGCCCCCTTCCGTGAGTTTGTGGAATGTGCGGTTCCTCAGTGGCAGGTACCCAAACGCCACTTTTTCTCACGGAAGGCGATTCTGGCTCTCTACCGGCATGTGGAAGGCAATGTCCATGCCTAGCTAGACAGGGCGGTCAGCGGTAAGGTGCATATTACCACTGACTCATGGTCCAGCAGGCATGGACAGGGACGTTACCTAAGTTTCACGGCGCATTGGGTGACTCTGCTGGCAGCTGGGAAGGATGCAGGACAAGGTGCAGTATTGTTGGAGGTTGTTCCGCCACCACGCCTCCAAAATGCCACTACTAATGATTGTGACACACTTCTCTCCTCCACCCCCTCCTCTTCTTCTTCCTCCATGGCCTCTTTCTGTGCTTTTTCCTCCGAACCAGCGGTGCTCCGTAGCCATTCAAGGGGCTACGCAAGTACGCAGGCCAAAAGATGCCATGCGGTGCTTGAGCTGGTGTGCTTGGGGGACAGGAGCCACACTGGGGCAGAGGTTCTGTCAGCTCTGCAGGGGCAGGTTCAGAGGTGGTTGACGCCACGCCAACTTAAGGCAGGAATGGTGGTTTGAGACAATGGCACCAACCTCCTCTCTGCCCTCCGACAGGGACAAATGACCCATGTGCCCTGTTTGGCTCACGTCCTTTACTTGGTGGTGCAGCGGTTCTTGGACAGGTACCCGGGCTTACAGGATGTCCTGAGGCAGGCCAGGAAAGTCTGTGTGCATTTCCGCCAGTCATATAATGCCAGTGCTCGGTTGGCGGACCTCCAAAAGGAGTTTAACCTGCCCTAGAACCGCCTAATCTGTGACATGCCCACCAGGTGGAACTCAACGTTGGTCATGCTGCAGCGGCTGCACACGCAGCAGAGGGCCATCAATGAGTACCTGTGCGACTATGGCACCAGGACAGGGTCAGGGGAGCTTGTTTTTTTTTCCCCACGCCAGTGGGCCATGATCAGGGATGCATGCACTGTCCTGTCACCATTTGAGGAGGCCACGAGGATGGTGAGCAGTGACAGTGCATGCATCAGTGACACTGTCCCCCTTGTCCACCTGTTGGAGCACACGCTGCGTGGAATAATGGACAGGGCACTTGAGGCAGAACAGAGGCAGGAAGAGGAGGACTTCCTTAGCTCTCAAGGCCCCCTTTATCCAGACAGTGTTCCTGCGTGCCCGCCGATCACACAGGAAGAGGAGGAGGAGGAGGAGGAGGAAGATTGTGTCAGTATGGAGGTGGAGCCTGGCACTCAGCATCAGCAGCAGTCTTTAAGGGATCAGTCCCAAGAAACACATGGACTTGTACTTGGCTGGGAGGAGGTGGCTGCGGACCATGTCGTCCTTAGTGACCCAGAGGACTCCGGACCGAATGCCTCAGCAAACCTACGCTGCATGGCCTCCCTGGTCCTGCAAAGCCTGCGTAAGGATCCTCGTATTCATGGTATCAAGGAGAAGGACCAATACTGGCTGGCAACCCTCCTTGATCCACGTTACAAGGGAAAGGTTGTGGACCTTATCTTGCCATCGCAGAGGGAGCAGAGGATGAAACATCTTCGAGAGGCCTTGCAGAAAGGTCTGTGCAACGCGTTCCCAGAGACTGGGAGGTTACAAACTCCTGTTTCTGGACAACGTGTTGCTGAGGTTTCGGTCAGTCAAAGAAGGAGCGGTGGAGAAGGTGGCCGTTTGACCGATGCATTCAGACAATTTTTTGGTCCGCAACCCCAAGGTATGATTGATTCCAGCAACCATCGCCAGCGTCTATTTTACATGGTGCAGGAATACCTAGGGGCAAGATCTGACTTGGACACCTTTCCCACCGAAAATCCTCTGGGTTACTGGGTCTCGAGGATGGATCACTGGCCAGAGCTTGCACAGTATGCAATTGAGCTACTGGCCTGTCCTGCATCCAGCGTTTTTTCGGAACGCACATTCATTGCTGCTGGAGACTTTGTAACCGATCACAGGGTGCGTCTGTCCACCGACTCTGTCGATCGACTGACCTTCATAAAAATGAATCAGTCTTGGATCACCACCAGCTACCAAGCACCTGATGCTGATGTAACCGAATAATTTTTTTTGAAATCTCAGATCCCTTCAAAGACTGCCTATGCTGATGCTGAGTGACTATCCCTGAGTAATTATCCTCTTCCTCCTCAATCATCACGCTGATAGCTTGTAAGAACATTTTTGGTTCTGGGCGCCACCACCAGTGCCTAAGGCCCAATTTTTCAGCCCCTGTTTAACAGGGGCGTGTAATTACAATTTTTGATGCAATACTTTGCAGCAGGGCTCGTTTCTGCGTTACAACTAGAGTATCTGTGAGGAGTTGCAGTGTTGTGGCACCAGCACCAGTGCCTAAGGCCCAATTTTTCAGCCACTGTTTAACAGGGGCGTGTAATTACAATTTTTGATGCAATACTTTGCAGCAGGGCTCGTTTCTGTGCTCCAACTAGAGTATCTGTGAGGGTTTGCAGTGTTGTGGCACCAGCACCAGTGCCTAAGGCCCAATTTTTCAGCCCCTGTTTAACAGGGGCGTGTAATTACAATTTTTGATGCAATACTTTGCAGCAGGGCTCGTTCCTGCGTTCCAACTAGAGTGTCTGTGAGGACTTACAGTGTTGTGGCACCAGCACCACCACCACCACCACCAAAGGCCCAATTTTTCTGCCCTTGTTCAACAGGGGCATGTAATTACAATTCTTGATCTAATATTTCACAGCAGGGCCCATTTCTGCACCCACCAAGAGCGAGTGAGGACTTACAGTGTTGTGGCACCAGCACCACCACCAGCACCAAAGGCCCAATTTTTCTGTCCCTTGTCAACAGGGGCATGTAATTACAATTCTTGATCTAATATTTCACAGCAGGGCCCTGTGAGGGCTTACAGTGTTGTGGCCACAACAACACCTAAGGCCCAAATTTCTATATATAGGGCAGGCCCCTACTTTCAAACATCTAACTTACAAACGACTCCTACTTGCAAACGGAAGGAGACAACGGGAAGTGAGATGAAATCTACCCCTAGGAAGGGAAATTCTCTCCTGTAGGAGTTAATATGGGAAAAACATTTCTCCTTTCCACTAATGCTTTCCAATCCTTGTTTCACAAAAAAAACCCAAATTTTCAAAAAACATTTGTCATTGGGACAAAAAGTGATGTGAAATCTTCTGAAGAGGAGGACAGACAGCAAAACAATTGTCACAGGGGTGATAACCCTTCCCTATGTTTTCCAAAAAGCTTAAAAAAGATATTTTGGCTGGAGCTAAACACGTTAAAAATGTACCCGTTCAAAATTACAAACAGATTCTATTTAACAACAAACCTACAGTCCCTGTCTTGTTTGCACCGCCTGTATACTGCTGTTCAGAGTATATAGGCCTGATGGCCCCACACCTTTCCTTATTTTAATTTGGGTGCCGTGTTCCCCTTAATATCCATACAAGACCCAAAGGGCCTGGTAATGGACTGGGGGGTACCCATGCCATTTCTCTCACTGATTTTCATCCATATTGCCAGAACCCGACATTACATTAAACCCGCAAGCAGTTTTAAATGAGATTTTTTCCTTTAAAAATGACATTTTGTGCAGGGACTGTTCTAAACATGGGAAACACGCGCCACTTTACAGGCATACTATAGACACCACCCAGGTACGATATTTAAAGGAATATTTCACTTTTTTTTTTACTTTTAGCATCATTAAAATCACTGCTCCTGAAAAAACGGCCGTTTTTTTTTCAGCCCCTGTTTAACAGGAGCGTGTAATTACAATTTTTGATGCAATACTTTGAAGCAGGGCTCGTTCCTGCGTTCCAACTAGAGTGTCTGTGAGGACTTACAGTGTTGTAACACCAGCACCACCACCACCACCACCAAAGGCCCAATTTTTCTGCCCTTGTTCAACAGGGACATGTAATTACAATTCTTGATCTAATATTTCACAGCAGGGCCCATTTCTGCACCCACCAAGAGCGAGTGAGGACTTACAGTGTTGTCCACCAGCACCACCACCACCACCAAAGGCCCAATTTTTCTGCCCTTGTTCAACAGGGGCATGTAATTACAATTCTTGATCTAATATTTCACAGCAGGGCCCATTTCTGCGCCCACCAAGAGCGAGTGAGGACTTACAGTGTTGTGGCACCAGCACCACCACCAGCACCAAAGGCCCACTTTTTCTGCCCCTGGTCAACAGGGGCATGTAATTACAATTCTTGATCTAATATTTCACAGCAGGGCCCTGTGAGGGCTTACAGTGTTGTGGCCACAACAACACCTAAGGCCCAAATTTCTATATATAGGGCAGGCCCCTACTTTCAAACATCTAACTTACAAACGACTCCTACTTGCAAACGGAAGGAGACAACAGGAAGTGAGATGAAATCTACCCCTAGGAAGGGAAATTCTCTCCTGTAAGAGTTAATATGGGGAAAACATTTCTCCTTTCCACTGATGCTTTCCAATCCTTGTTTCACAAAAAAACCCCAAATTTTCAAAAAACATTTGTCATTGGGAAACAAGATAGGGACTGTAGGTTTGTTCTTAAGTTGAATCTGTTTGTAATTTGGAACAGGTACATTTTCTAAGTGTAGCTCCAGCCAAAAAATCTATTTTTAAGCTTTTTGGATAACATAGAGAAGGGTTATCATCACCCCTGTAACATTTGTTTTGCTGTATGTGCCCCTGTTCAGAAGATTTCACCTCACTTTCTGTCCTAGTCACAAATGGATTTTGAAAATGTTGGGTTATTAGGGAAACAAGGATTGGTGATAAAGCATCAGTGGGGAGACACCTTTTCCCATATTAACTCTTACAGGAGAGAGTAGTTTGTAAGTTGGATGTCTGAAAATAGGGGACTGCCTGTATATACTATACGGCCTGCCCTATACACTCTGCGGAAAATTGGGCCTTTGGTGTTGGTGGTACCAGAACACTGTAGGCCCTCACAGCTATGAGTAAGCACTCAAACTAGAGTGCGAAACGCGTCAGCTGTGTCTGTACCATCTGCCTGATTGTCCTGTATCTTTGATGATCCTGATTTTACAATAAAGAAGAATTTTCAACTTTATCCAGTGTGCGGCATCCAGATTCTTTTGTTCCAAACCAGGCCCTCACAGTTACTCTTGGTGGGCGCTAGAATGGGCCCTGCTGTGAAATATTATATCAAGAATTGTAATTACATGCCCCTGTTAAACAGGGGCAGAAAAATTGGGCCTTAGGCGGTGGTGGTGGTGGCACAGCACTGTAAAGCCTCACAGATACTTTTGTTGAGCGCAGGACCAGGCCCTGCTGTGAAATATTAGATCTAAAATAGTAATTACGTGCCCCTGATAAACAGGGGCAGAAAAATTGGGCCTTAGGCGGTATTGGTGGTGGTGGCACAACGCTGTAAAGCCTCACAGACACTTTTGTTGAGAGCAGGAACAGGCCCTGTTGTGAAATATTAGATCTAAAATAGTAATTACGTGCCCCTGATAAACAGGGGCAGAAAAATTGGGCCTTAGGCGGTATTGGTGGTGGTGGCACAACGCTGTAAAGCCTCACAGACACTTTTGTTGAGAGCAGGAACAGGCCCTGCCGTGAAATATTTGATCAAAAATTGTAATTACGTGCCCCTTTTAAACAGGGGCAGAAAAATTGGGCCTTAGGTAGTGGTGGTGGTGCCCTGAACCGAAAATATTCTTAGAAGCTGTCATCATGAAAATTGAGGAGGAATAGGATAGTCACTCAGCATAATAGGGTAGTCACTCAGCATATACAGTCTTCAAGGGATCTCATATCCAGAGAAAAATCATTCGGTTACATCAGCATCAGGTGCTTGGTAGCTGGTGATCCAAGACTGATTCATTTTTATGAATGTGAGCCGATCAACAGAGTCTGTGGACAGGCACACTCTGTGATTGGTTACAAAGCCTCCAGCAGCACTGAATGTGCATTCAGAAAGAATGCTGGATGCAGGACAGGCCAGTAGCTCAATTGCATATTGAGCAAGCTCTGGTCAGTGATCCATCCTCAAGACCCAGTAACCCAGTGGATGTTCTGGTGGAAAGGTCTCCAAGTCTGATCTTGCCCCTAAATATTCCTGCACCATGTAATTCAGATGCTGGTGAGGGTTACTGGAACTGATCAGCCCTGGACGCTGAGGACTGAAGAATTGCCTGCAGGCATCGGTCAGCTGGACACCTTCTCCACCGCTCTTTCTGTGACTGAATGAAGCCTCAGCAACATGTTGTCCAGCACCAGGAAATTGTAACCTCCCAGACTCTGCAAACGCATTGCACAAACCTTCTGCAAGGCCTCTGCAAGATGTTTCATCTTCTGCTCCCTTTGCAAAGGCTGATTAAGTTCTGCAACCTTACCCTTGTAACGTTAATCAAGAAGGGTTGTCAGCCAGTAATGATACCTCTCCTTGATACCACGAATTCTAGGGTCCTTTCATAGGCTTTGCAGGATCAGGGAGGCCATGCAGTGTAGGTTTGCAGAGGCATTTGATCCTGAGTCCTCTGGGTCACTAAGGATCACATGATCCTCAACCACCTCCTCCCAGCCACGTACAACTCCATGGGTTTCTGGGGACTGGAAACGATCCCTTAAAGACTGCTGCTGTTGCTGAGTGTTATCCTCCACCTCCATGCTGACACAATCCTCCTCCTCCTCTTCTTCTTCCTGTGTAATCGGCGGGCCTGCTGGAATAATAGTATCTGCATAACGGGGGGCCTTGAGAGGTAAGGAAGTCCTCCTCTAACTCCCGCTGTTCTGCCTCAAGTGCCCTGTCCATTATTCGCAGAAATATATAACAGGAAGACAAGAGGGACAATATCACTGATGCATGCACTGTCACTGTTCACCATCCTTGTGGCCTCCTCAAACGGTGACAGGACAGTGCATGCATCCCTGATCAGTAGCCACTGGCATGGCGAAAAAAAAGCCAAGCTCCCCTGACCCTGTCCTGGTGCCATACTCACACAGGTACTCATTGATGGCCCTCTGCTGCATGTGCAGCTGCTGCAGCATTGCCAGCGTTGAGTTCCACCTGGTGGGCATGTCACAAATGAGACAGTTCTTGGGCAGGTTGCATTCTCTTTGAGTGTCAGCCAGCCGAGCACTGGCGGAAATGACCACAGACTTTCCTGGCCTGCCTCAGGAGATCCTGTAAGACCGGGTACCTGCTCAAGATCTGCTGCACCACCAATTTTAGGACGTGAGCCAAACAGGGAACATGGGTCAAGTGTCCCTGTCGGAGGGCGGAGAGGAGGTTAGTGCCATTGTCACATACAACCATTCCTGGCTGAAGCTGGTGTGGTGTCAACCACCTCTGAGCCTGCCCCTGCAGAGCTGACAGAATCTCTGCCCCAGTGTGGCTCCTGTCCTCTAAGCAGACCAACTCAAGCACCGCATGGCATCTTTTTGCCTGAACGCCTATGGAGCACCGCTGGTTCAGAGGAGAAATCTGCAGAGGAAGAGGTCATAGAAGAAGAAGAAGAGGAGGGGGTGGAGGAGAGAGCTATGGCAGAATCACTACTAGCATTTTGGAGGCGTGGTGGCGGAACAAGCTCCAACAATACTGAACCCTGTCCTGCATCCTTCCCAGCTGCCACCAGAGTTACCCAGTGTGCCATGAAAGAAAGGTAACATGCCTGCTGGACCGTGAGTCAGCAGTAATATGCACCTTACTGCTGACCGCCCTGTCCAACGAGGCCTAGACATTGCCTTTCATATGCTGGTAGAGATCCAGAATGGCCTTCCATGAAAAGAAATTGCGTTTGGGAACCTGCCACATTCCACAAATTCACAAAAAGGGGCAGAGTCTACCAGCTGAAAAGGCAGCAGTTGCAGTGCTAGCAATTTGGCCAAGCTAGCATTCAGACGCTGAGCATGTGGATGGCTGGGACAGAATTTCTTTCAATGGTTTAGCAACTGGGGTAAGGAAATTTGCCTACTAAAATCAGATGGAGGTGTACTGATAGCAGATTGGCTGTAAGTACTTGGGACACCTATTGCTATACCTTCATTCCTCTCAGTGCAGGTCTCTAAGAGGACTGAAGGTATAGTGGGGTTGGAGAACCCAGCTGATGAGGAGCAAGGAGAGGTCTGCCTTGTTCTTTGATGTGGGTCTTTTAAGTTCTGTTGCCAACGGACTGCATGGGAGGTCATCATATGTCTGGTCAAGCATGCGGTGCCCAATCGGCTGCTGTTTTGGCCACGCTTGATACACTTCAGACATATGTTGCAAACAGCAACGGTGCGATCTGCTGCACACATGTCAAAAAAGGCCCACACCAAAGAACTTTTCAAAATATGTGGGGGGTCAGCAGTGCCCTGCACCTGCTTAGCTCTGCGGTGTGATGCAATAGGGTGGCTGTCCTTAAGCTGCCCCCTGGAGGGCATCCTACCTCATTGGAGATGTGCCTCCTCCTCTCTTCTATCAGGCACCCAAGTTGAGTCAGTGACCTCATCATCCCCTCCCTCCACGTCACTGGAGCAAACTTGGCAGTATGTTGCAGCTGGGGGAACATGACTGCCAGTTTCTTGACCTTCTTGGGCACCTCCTCTTTTTAGGCTGGCGTTACTTCCTTCCTCAACCTGGGTACCATCATCGGAGCCTTCAAATCGCTGTGCATCCTCCTGCAGCATGTACCCAACACTGTGGTCGAATAGTTCGGGGGACTCCTCTGTGCATGATGGTGGGGCTAGGGAAGGAGTAACTGTTGGCATGGAGCCGATGGAATAGGCCACTTTGGTAGCTGCATTGGCAGGCAAACTACTCTGAGCCTGGGTGACAGAGGATGAGAAGAATGAGGACGGCTTTGTTATCCATTCCACCAACTCTTCTGCATTTTGTGGCTCAATAACACGGCCAGTTGCAGGAAAAAAGGACACGTGTGCCCCACAGCCATGTGCTGAGGATGCACCTTGTCCACGACCAGCACTGTCGACTGTAGACACAGAGCCTGCTTTTAGTGGCATGTGAGCGTCTGCCTCTCCTTGGTGACCTTCCGGACATGCTGTAAATTTTGTTTAGCAAAAAAACACTACACTGTATTGTGTACTGTGTACACCACCAGGAAAGTAGTAGCAACTGCACTAAGGGTGCACGGTACTGTGTACATCAACAGGAGTGTAATAACAACTATGGGTGCACTGTATGTATTGTGTACTGTGTACACCACCAGAAAAGTAGTAGCACTAGCAACTGCTCTACGGGTGCATGATACTGTGTACATCAACAGAAGTTTATTAGCAACTATGGGTGCACTGTATGTTTTGTGTACACCACCAGGAAAGTAGTAGCAAATGTACTCGGGGTGCACGGTACTGTGTACACCAACAGAAGTTTAATAACAACTATGGGTGCACTGTATGTATTGTCTACACCACCAGGAAAGTAGTAGCAATTGCACTAGGGGTGCATGGTACTGTGTACACCAACAGCAGTGTAATAACAACTATGGGTGCACTGTATGTATTGTGTACACCACCAGGAAAGTAGCAGCAACTGCACTAGGGGTGCACGTTACTGTGTACACCAACAGAAATTAAATAACAACTATGGGTGCACTGTATGTATTGTGTACACCACCAGGAAAGTAGTAGCAACTGCACTAGGGGTGCACGGTACTGTGTACACCAACAGAAGTTTAATAACAACTATGGGTGCACTGTATGTATTGTGTACACCACCAGAAAAGTAGTAGCAACTGCACTAGGAGTGCATGGTACTGTGTACACCAATAGAAGTGTAATAACAACTATGGGTGCACTGTATGTATTGTGTACACCACCAGGAAAGTAGTAGCAACTGCACTAGGGGTGCACTCTACTGTGTACACCAACAGAAGTGTAATAACAACTATGGGTGCACTGTATGTATTGTGTACACCACCAGGAAAGTAGTAGCAACTGCACTAGGGGTGCACAGTGTCAGAAACCATGAACCAGACCGAGACAGAAATACAGTAAAATCACACTTGTTTATTAATACAAATAAAAAGGTAAATAGAGTAAGTGTAGTCAAAGCAAAGCCAGAGTCCAGTAACCAGATCGGGTAATCAGCCAGGCCAGAAGTCAGGGATCCAAGCAGAGGAACAACAAGCAGGGTAAGGAGCCAGAAGGGATGTCAGCAAAGACCGTCTTTAAACAGGAACGCAGGAGATGTTTTTTTTGTGATGTGACCAGGGCGAAGGCAGGAATGAAGTGAGCTGGAGATCTTTAAGTAGGTGGGACTGACGAGCAGATCCGCAACAGCTGGTTAACTGTGGAGAGAGATGAGAGCTGGCAATTAGCCGACAGCTGAGCGGCCAGCTCAGAGAAGGAAAGGCTGAGCCAGCCTTGACAGTACCCCCCTCCTCAATGACCCCTCCCCCTCGGAGGACCACCGGGCTTAAGGGGAAAACATCTATGGAAATCATGGAGGAGGACAGGGGCATGTACGTCAGAGGATGAGACCCAGGAGCGTTCCTCAGGACCGTACCCCTTCCAATGCACCAGGTACTGTATGCACCCACGGAACCTACGGAGGTCAACAATGGATTGTACCTCATTATCCTCATGGTTCTCAACCTGTATAGGGTGAGGATGTGGCGCCGAGGTAGTAATGCGGTTGCAGACCAACAGTTTCAATAAGGAGACATGAAACACAATTGAGATGTGCATACTAGGAGGAAGGTGCAACGCATAAGCCACTGGGTTAATCCTGCAAAGGATACGGAAAGGGCCAATAAACCGAGGTGCGAACTTCAGTGAGGGAACACGAAGTCGGAGATTGCAAGATGACAGCCAGATCCTGTCCCCAACCTGGTAGGAAAGCGCAGGCAGGCGTCTGCGGTCAGCATGGAGTCTGTACCTATCATTAGCATGACACAAAGCCTCCTGGACTTGTGACCAAGTGGAATGAAGACAACAGAGTTGCACCTATAGCGCAGGAATACTCTGCGGAACAAATGAGTCAGGCAACATGGAAGGTTGGGAACCATAATTCGCCATAAACGGAGACAATCGGGAATCAGAATTCAAGGCACTGTTGTGAGCAAACTCTGCCCATGGTAATAGCTCTGACCAGTTGTTGTGATGGTCAGAAATATAGCAATGTAGGAATTGCTCCAAGGACTGATTGGCTCGTTCTGCGGCCCCATTAGACTGTGGGTGATACGCAGAGGAGAAAGCAAGCTGAATTACCAGCTGTGCACAAAAGGCTCGCCAGAACCAGGACACAAACTGACTACCCCTGCCTGAAACAATCACCTTGGAAAGCCCATGTAAGCAAAGATCTCCCGAGCAAAAATGGAAGCCAGTTCCTTAGAAGTGGGCAACTTCTTAAGTGGGATACAATGACACATCTTTGAGAACCGGTCAACCACCATAAGGATAATTGTGCTGCCTTGGGAGTTGGGCAACTCCGCAATGAAATCCATAGACAGCTGGGTCCAGGGCCTCTCTCCATTGGGTATGGGTTGTAGGAGGCCCACTGGAAGGTGTCGTGGAGTCTTATGCCCCGTATACACAGTCGGACTTTGTTCGGACATTCCGACAACAAAATCCATGGATTTTTTCCGACGGATGTTGGCTCAAACTTGTCTTGCATACACACGGTCACACAAAGTTGTCGGATAATCCGATCGTTCTAAACGCGGTGACGTAAAACACGTACGTCGGGACTATAAACGGGGCAGTGGCCAATAGCTTTCATCTCTTTATTTATTCTGAGCATGCGTGGCACTTTGTCCGTCGGATTTATGTACACACGATCGGAATTTCCGACAACGGATTTTGTTGTCGGAAAATTTTATATCCTGCTCTCAAACTTTGTGTGTCGGAAAATCCGATGGAAAATGTCCGATGGAGCCCACACACGGTCGGAATTTCCGACAACACGCTCCGATCGGACATTTTCCATTGGAAAATCTGACCTTGTGTACGGGGCATTACTCTGAGCACACACGGAACAGGCAGCTACGAAGGCAGTTACATCAGCACAAAGACTAGGCCACCAGAATTGTTGGGAAATGGTTCAAACAAGTTGATTTTTACCAGGGTGGCCAGCTGCCTTGGGAGAATGGTAAGTCTGAAACACGGCAGTGCAGAGACACTCTGGGACAAAGCAGCGGTCCCAAGGTTTCTCAGGAGGAGCATCGACCTGAGCAGCAGAAATTTTGTCACCCAAAGGAGAAGTAAGACTGGTGCAAACCTTAGCTAGAATATGATCAGGAGGAATCATAAGAACCGGAACCGACTCCAACTTGGAAGTGGAGGAAAATTGTCGTGACAAGGTGTCAGCCCTTACATTCTTAGTACCGGGTAAGAATGAGACAATGTAATTGAAACGTGACAAGAAAAGAGCCCATCACCCTTCTGGGAGAGGGGCATTTAGCCTCAGACAAGAATGTGAGATTCTTATGGTCAGTAAGAATGAGAACAGGCACAATGGTACCTTCAAGGAGATGTCTCCATTCTTTCAGGGCTAAAATGATTGCCAACAGCTCTCTGTCACCAATCTCGTAATTGCACTCGGCAGGTGACAATTTCTTGGAAAAGTAGCCACAAGGATGCATAGCACTCTCAGTGGTAGGACGTTGAGACAGAAGGGCACCAACACCAGTCTCAGAAGCATCAACCTCAAGGATAAAAGGTAAAGTAGGATCAGGATGTGCCAACACAGGAGCAGAAACAAAGGCAGCCTTGAGACTTTCAAAGGCCTTAATGGACTCCGGAGACCAACTCTGTGGGTTACCGTTCTTTCTCGTCATATCGGTCAGGGGCTTGACCAGAGACGAGAAGTTACGAATAAACTTCCGATAATAGTTGGTAAAACCCAAGAAACGCTGCAGAGGACATAACCCCATGGGTCGAGGCCACTGTAGGACTGCCGAAAGTTTCTCTGGGTCCATCGAAAAACCAGCAGTGGAAATGACATAGCCCAGGAATTTAACCTGTTCCTGATGGAACTCACACTTCTCCAGTTTACAATAGAGATTGTGCTCTCTTAATTTCTGAAGCACATGACAGACATCTGTGTGGTGGCTCTCCAGGGACTTGGAAAATATGAGGATATCATTGAGATAAACCACCACACATAACTGCAACAATTGTTAATAGGACATTGTTAATAAATTTCTGGAAAACTGCCGGGGCGTTACAAAGGCCAAAAGGCATTATGAGATACTCATAATAGCCTGCTCTGGTATTAAACCCAGTTTTCCACTTGTCGCCCTCCTTAACCCTCACAAGATTGGAAGCCCCTCTCAGATCAAGCTTAGTGAAAACCGTTGCTCCCTTGAGGCGGTCAAATAACTCTGTAATCAAGGGGATCGGGTAGGCATTCTTAATCGTGAAACGATTGAGACCCCTATAATTAGTACAAGGTCTCAGTTCACCGCTCTTCTTCTTCACAAAAAAGAAACCAGCACCAGCAGGAGACGAGGATTTGCGGATGAAACCCCGAGAAAGTGCATCTGCAACATACTCCTCCATGGCTTTATCCTCCAAGATTGACAAAGGGTAAACCCGGCCATGAGGGAGAGTGGCACCAGGTTGAAGGTTAATTGTGCAATCATACGGCCGGTGTGGAGGCAAACTACTGGCTTGACCTTTGTCAAAGACATCGCTAAAATCACGGTACTCCTCTGGCAAGGAGGAGAGTGAAGAGGTACACAGGACATTGGCTACCTTCGGGAAGCATGTTTCACTGCATTGTGGTGACCAGGAGAGAACTTCAGCACGGAGCCAATCAAAAGAGGGGTTGTGCCTCTGTAACCAAGGATAACCAATAACCAGTGGAAACTTAGGAGAGGAAATCACTTGGAATTGGATTATCTCATGGTGAAGAGCCCCTACGGCCATGGACAATGGAACCGTCTCATGAGCCACATGGGCAGGCTATAGAGGTCTCCCGTCAAGAGCCTCAATGGCAAGTGGAGTGTCACACAGCTGCAGTGGAATTGAGTGCTTTGATACAAAGGCAGCATCAATGAACAGACCTGCAGCCCCAGAGTCAATTAGAGCCTGTATCTCGATAGACAACTTAGTTAAAGAAAGGGTGACCGAAACCAGGGGCTTATCCATCTGGATAACTGGGGATGACAAAACACCACCTAAGGTCTGTCCATAACAGGACCTCAAGATTCAGGTGTTCCCAGGATGGGTAGGACAAGACTTCAAAAAGTGACCTGCCTGGCAACAATAAAGGCACAATCTCTCCCTCCTCCTAAAGGATCTCTCATCCGCAGAGAGACGCGTGAAGCCCAAGTGCATGGGTTCATCTTCACTGACCGACTCAGTACCAGGAGTCATGGGAGGTGAGGGAGGCACGGGTGGGACTGCAAAGCTCGGAGGCAAACATACAGGAGGCTTCTTTAAGCGCTCCTTAAAAGAAAGTCTTTCTCTGAGTCTGGAGTCAATGAGGATGTCAAACGAGATCAAGCTCTCCAGCTCAGTCGGTATATCTCGGGCTGCTATCTCATCCTTTATAGTATCCGAGAGACCATGAAAAAAGCCACGAGGGCCTCATTGTTCCAAGCAACCTCTGCTGCCAGAGTACGGAACTCAATGGTGTAGTCGGCAACAGTTCTCATACTCTGATGGACACGAGGCACTTGGCAGTAGAAGCAGAGCGTGCGGTTATGTCAAATACCCTTTTAAAGGAGGCCACAAACTCAGGGTAACTCAAGACAACAGGTTTTTGCGTCTCCCATAGAGAATTAGCCCAGGCCAAGGCTCTCTCAGAAAGCAAAGATATCACAAACCCTACTTTGTTTCTGTCCGTGGGAAACGCCTGGGGCAGCATCTAAAAGTATATCTCAACTTGGTTGAGAAACCCTCTGCATTGAACTGGATCGCCCCCAAATCGCTGGGGAAGCGGGGCGGAACCAGACATATCTTTTATAGAGCTAATACTCAAGGCGGGTGCCTGCACAGAGACTGACGCAGCAGCAGGGATGGCCTGCAACTCAGGTTGTACCAGAGCAGCCACAGTGGGGGATTCCAGGTGAGCCGTGTGACTCAGGAGCATTTGTAACGCCATGGCAAACTGATCCATGCGGTGATCTTACTCATCCAATCTGGAAAAAATATTACCAACAAGTGGATTGACTGTATCTTCTGAATTCATGGCCTTCGCCTACTGTCAGAAACCATGAACCAGACCGAGACAGAAGTACAGTAAAATCACACTTGTTTATTAATAAAAATAAAAAGGTAAATAGAGTAAGCGTAGTCATAGCAAAGCCAGAGTCCAGTAACTGGATCGGGTAGTCAGCCAAGCCAGAGTTCAGTAACCAGATCGGGTAATCAGCCAAGCCAGAGTTCAGTAACCAGATCAGGTAATCAGCCAGACTAGAAGTCAGGGATCCAAGTAGAGGAACAGCAAGCAGGATAAGGAGCCAGAAGGGATGTCAGCAAAGCCAGTCTTTAAACAGGGACGCAGGAGATGGTTTCTTGTGATGTGACCAAGGCGAAGGCAGGAATGAAGTGAGCTGGAGATCTTTAAGTAGGTGGGACTGACGAGCAGATCCACGACAGCTGGTTAATTGTGGAGAGAGATGAGAGCTGGCAATTAGCCGACAACTGAGCGGCCAGCTCAGAGAAGAAAGGGCTGAGCCAGCCCTGACACACGGTACTGTGTACACCAACAGAAGTGTAATAACAACTATGGGTGTGCTGTATTGACCACCAGAAAAGTATGAGCAACTGCACTATGGGTGCACAGCACTGTATACTGTGTACACCAATATCAAAGAAGGAGAGATAGCGCACACAGAGAAAATATTGATAAAACAATAGTCAGCAGCTGCTATACTAAAATGAGATGCATCAAATATATGTCAAAGAAAAATTTCTAAAACATTAGCAGCGCTAGTGCAAAAATAGCAAATATTTAAAAATATCCATTAAATTGCTTAAGAGTCCACTTAAACAAAGTATCAAATGGTGATCCACTCAGTGAAAGTCCATTAAGAAAAGGCAGGTGAGTATAAACTAGATGATCGTGGAAGAAAATATTAGCAGCGATCCCAAGTCTCCATCACCACACCACTTGAGCCACAGCCCTTACCAGATCCTGCTGGTTAACACGCTTATCAATCAAAGAGATAATCGCTGTTCACTGGACACTTTTCATCTGTATTTTGCTCATTGCAAGCAATAGATAAAAAAATTCCACATAACATAATTCAGTACAATAATTATTTATTAATTTAAAATGATCCCACAAAAAAAAACACTCACAATGTTTGCATAATATAAGGGCATGTAACATCAATACTATGTCAGTCGTGCATTCCCCTCTAACCTCTCACCGCTCCCGCGGTATTCCCGGGAAGGACAGACGAGGATAAGCTGACTCTGTAGATAGCTGCGTAGCAACGCCCTGACGCGGACGCATTTCTGTCATCACTTTCGTCAGAGGGCGTAGCTACGCAGCGCAGCTCTGAACTATAAATACACACTCTGTCAGAGGGTCACTCCGACATGTGCTGCAGACTAATTGACAACACACTTCACCTGTTAATCTTAATCTGCAATAGACTTGGCAATTGTATATACTCTCTTGCATAATAACATTACAAATGCAAAATAAAAAATAAAATAAACTTTTTTTGCTATACACCACTTAAACTTATATTTGTTTATAACATCAGGAGTATATATTACACATTAACATATTAACATATTACACAAGCAAATCAAGTCATCTCAAATGCTCTGCAACTAGATTATGATCACTCAATCTAGATTGCTCAGTGTATGGTGCCTATACTATAGAAACACTATAATCAACAAACTCAGGATGTCTACATAATGGTATCAGGATAAATCTACCTTTACATCACCTAATGAGCACAACATTAGTTGCAGTAAAGGTAATAATACTATCCCCATCTTTTATCTGTCAAAAAACTTTTAAAATATTATCGTGAGGGCTTGACCTAAAAATCGGAAATTTATTCCAACAGTGATAAAATAAATCACATATATAGCTTAACCTTCAATGTATAGTGTTTATAATAATTATTGTGCGACTTTATAAAAACATACAGTTGCTACCTGATATTGATCGGTCATGCGACTGATAAAAACACCTAAACATATAATTAATTAAAATTTAAGAACACTCTAATAATAGTCAGGCATTACAATAGTAATAATAAATAAATAAATAATAAAACAATTTAGATCTAACTCCACGTTCATACCCCTCGGACTTAATGTGTCAGTTAAATATATCTATTTCGTCTCACATTTGGACAATTCTCTGACTTTATTACAACCCCGCCAATCTGGGTGCAATTTCTCTACGCCGCAGAACTTTAGTCCTGAGGGGTCTCCTTTGTGTTTAATCTTAAAATGCATTGAGACACTGTGGTCCTTATACCCTATTTTAATGTTGTTGATGTGTTCGGATTGGTCGAGGGATCCAAGATTTTTTTCACAATCTTGTCACCAAATGATTGTCCCTTTCTGTAAATAAAAATTGGATCTTCCGGAATTACTTTGGTTAAAATTTTATCGGTGGTCAATAATGGCCAGTATTTTTTGAAAATTGTACCACTTTTCTATACTGGGCATGGAACCCACTGATAATACCCCATTCGTGTTTGGTATTGGTTTGTTTTGGCCTATTGATCAGACAATTATCTTGAGGTATATTGTGTATTTCGTCCAAAACATCCACTCTAAACCCTTTCTCTACAAAGCGTTTTTTTTAGAATTTGCACTTGATCCAAATAGTCATTGTCTTGTGTGCAGTTCCGCCGTACTCTTGTAAACTGCCCCTTAGGGATATTTATAAGCCATGTGGGATGATGCCCACTATGTATTGATAAATAACTATTGCGATCGCTAGTTTGAAAAAACATTTTGTAGTCACCTGTTGGTTATTTAATATCACCGTGACATCCAGATAGTTTATTGATTCACGACTCCATTTGCATTTGTTATTATAAGACCCACAGATAAGGGTGGAGGTGTGGTGATCTTAGATAGTTCCTATTATCACTCTCAACTGATGGATATGTTATCCGATAAAAGCACTTATATGCAATTAAGCAAAGATCCCACTAATGACTATTGGAAAGACCTGATAAATTTGGTGGAAAATGGATATAATACGAGAATATTGAATAAAAAAGAAAAAAGTATTTGGTTCCAAGCTTCAGTCATGTACCAACTTTGTACACATTACCTAAGGTTCATAAAGATCCTTACAATCCATCTGCCAGACCGATAGTGAATAGAATTAATTCGGTATCGGCCCGAGTGAGCCAGTATCTGGACACTTTTTTACAAAAAAGTGTGGAGGAAACAAGAGCATATTTGAAGGATACAAGACGATTCCTACAGATGTGTTTTTAGTTACGGCCGATGTAGCATCATTATACACGGTGATAAATCACGATGATGCCTTATTAGCCTTGAATTGGGCTTTAAGCAAGAGAGATGATCTACCATTTGCACAAAATAAGTTTTTAGGGATCGCTTTGGACTATTGCTTAAGCCATAACTATTGGTACTATGGTATGCTGGTAAATATTATACGCAGATTAAAGGTGTAGCAATGGGCGCCAAGTTTGCACCATCGCTAGCTAACCTATTTATGAGTGTCTGGGAAGACAAATCTATATACAGACAACATAAGAAAGAGTTACTTTTTTATAAAAGATTTGTTGATGATCTGTTTTTTATATGGGTAGGTGTGGAATCTTCTTTAGAATCTTTTATTATTGATCTTAATAATAATACAAACAATATTAAACTGGAATGCAAATAGAGTCATGAATCAATAAACTGGATGTCACGGTAATGTTAAATAACCAACAGGTGACTACAAAATGCTTTTTCAAACCTAGTGATCACAATAGTTATTTATCAATACATAGTGGGCACCATCCCACATGGCTTAAAAATATCCCTAAGGGGCAGGGATAAACGCTTTGTAGAGGAAGGGTATAGAGTTGATGTTTTGGATAAAATGATAGACGAAATACACAATATACCTCAAGATAATTGTCTGATCGGTAGGCCAAAACAAACCAATACCAAACACGAATGGGGTTTTATCAGTGGGTTCCATGCCCAGTATAGAGAAGTGGAAACAATTTTCAAAAAATACTGGCCATTATTGACCACCGATAAAATTTTAACCAAAGTAATTCCGGAAGATCCAATTTTTATTTACAGAAAGGGACAATAATTTGGTGACAAGATTGTGAAAAAAATCTTGGATCCCCCGACCAAGCCATCTATGTTTTGGGATAACCCAGGTTTCATTGCATGTGGTAGGTGTTAATCGTGCAGACAAGTCCGTACCAGACTGAGAGGCGTTACAGAATTTCAATCTACAGCTAACTCAAAAGTGTTCAAAATTAAGGATTTTATTTTATGCATGACCACACATGTGGTATATGCACTTCCATGTCTGTGCAATCTGATGTATATCGGATGCACCAAACGAACTTTAGGTAAACGGGTGTCCGAACATATCAACAACATTAAAATAGGGTATAAGGACCACAGTGTTTCAATGCATTTTAAGATTAAATACAAAGGAGACCCCTCAGGACTAAAGTTCTGGGACGTAGAGAAATTGCACCCAGATTGGCGGGGTTGTAATAAAGTCAGAGAATTGTCCAAATGTGAGACTAAATGGATATATTTAACTGACACATTAAGTCCGAGGGGTATGAACGTGGAGTTAGATCTAAATTGTTTTATTAGCGATTTTTAATTGTTTTTTAATAGAGTTTTCAATTTTAGTATCAATTTAATATATCTTACAATATAAAATGATACTATTGTAATCCCTGACTATTATTAGAGTGTTTTTACATTTTAAATAATTATATGTTTAGGTATTTTTATCAGTCGCATGACCGATCAATATCAGGTAGCGACTGTATCTTCTTATAAAGTCGCACAATAATTATTATAAACACTATACATTGAAGGTTAAGCTATATATGTGATTTATTTTATCACCGTTGGAATACATTTCCGATTTTTAGGTCAAGCCCTCACAATAATATTTGAAAAGTTTTTTGACAGATAACAGATGGGGATAATATTATTACCTTTACTGCAACTAATGTTGTGCTCATTAGGTGATGTAAATGTAGATCCTGATACCACTATGCAGACATCCTGAGATTGTTGATTATAGTGTTTCTATAGCAGTGTTTCTCAACTCCAGTCCTCAAGGCGCACCAACAGGTCATGTTTTCAGGATTTCTACTATTTTGCACATGTGATTTGATCAGTTTCACTGCCTTAGTAATTACCACAGCTGTTTCATCTGAGGGAAATCCTGAAAACATGACCTGTTGGTGCGCCTTGAGGACTGGAGTTGAGAAACACTGTTCTATAGTATAGGCACCATATACTGAGCAATCTAGATTGAGTGATCATAATCTAGTTGCAGAGCATTTGAGATGACTTGATTTGCTTATGTAATATGTTAATATACTCCTGATGTTATAAACAAATATAAGTTTAAGTGGTGTATAGCAAAAAAAGTTTATTTTATTTTTTATTTTGCATTTGTAATGTTATTATGCAAGAGAGTATATACAATTGCCAAGTCTAACGCAGATTAATATTGACAGGTGAAGTGTGTTGTCAATTAGTCTGCAGCACATGTAGGAGTGACCCTCTGACAGAGTGTGTATTTATAGTTCAGAGCTGCGCTGCGTAGCTACGCCATCTGACGAAATTGATGACAGAAACGCGTCCACGTCAGGGCGTTGCTACGCAGCTTTCTACAGAGTTGGCTTTTCCTCGTCTGTCCTTCCCGGGAACACCGTGGGAGCAGTGAGAGGTTAGAGGGGAATACATGACTGACATAGTATTGATGTTACATGCCCTTATATTATGCAAACATTGTGAGTGTTTTTTTTGTGGGATAATTTTAAATTAATAAATAATTATTGTACTGGATTACACTATGTGGAATTTTTTTATCTATTGCTTGCAATGAGCAAAATACAGATGAAAAGTGTCCAGTGAACAGCGATTATCCCTTTGATTGATAAGCGTGTTAACTAGCAGGGTCTGGTAAGTGGATTACATACAGGGCTGTGGCACAAGTGGTGTGGTGATGGAGACTTGGGATCGCTGCTAATATTTTCTTCCACGATCGTCTAGTTTATACTCACCTGCCTTTTCTTAATGGACTTTCACTGAGTGGATCACCATTTGATACTTTGTAAAGAGGGGGTTTGTGACCAATCCACAACATTTTAGCAAACAAGCACCAACATGCCTCCATCCCAATGTATACGAAAAAGTGGGGGGAAGAGAAGCGGGACTTTGTATGAGGCATGTGGGTGAATGTGTTGGGCTCCCCATCTTGCTCTTCTCCCCTCCCCCCCCCCTTTTTCCCCCCAGCTTAACAAATACTGAGTACACCTAGTGCTAAAACTATTCCTTCTTTCCAACTATCTTCATTCTACTTCTCTGTCTTTTTATTTTTGTTCCCCTTTAGTCAAATTACCACTGATTTAATTCAGGGCTAAAGTTCTACTCTATCCTATTTTTTGTTTATTTCTTTAGCTAGATAAATAACTGATTTAATTCAGGGCTAAAGCCTTCTTACTTTTCTTATTTTTCAACAAATATCATTATTTGTTGTTTTGCTTTATTATATTTTACTTCGCTTTGGCTAGATTAATACTGATTGAATTCAGGGCTAAAGCTTTCTATATCTTATACTTCCCTGCACAGAGAATGTTTCCTATGCAGGGATTTAATACGCTTTTGTTTTCTTTGCTATATTGATTATAATTAAGGCAAAGATATGCTTGTATTTGCTATCAAATATTTATTTGTGAGCTTCTCAAAGCTCCTTTCCCCCTTTCCAGGTCCTTACTTCTGTTACCCATTGGCTTTCTACACTGTAAGTGCTGGGTTCCATCCTGTTTACTTCCCAGGGTTGCGACGTGCCCAGCCTAGGGCCCATCACCCTCCCGTCTTCGACGTGGGCCGGCCCTGGCCTCGGCGCATCGGCGTCATGCTCCCTACATCCCGCCTGCGGCGTCTTTGCCGCTGCAGACGGGACGTTCCAGTGGTTGTCCATCTCCGGGCATAGACGCTGTAGGGCATGATGGGCGGCCGCATATATTGGCCCTCCCCTTCTGCTCCTCACCGCGTCATCACGCCCGCGCATGACGTTGGCGTGCGCGCACCTCATGCCCCCGGCATTAAATGGCTGCCTCGGGCTAGGCATCCCATGGTGCCGTCACTCGAGTTTGGACATCTGGCTCGGCAAGGTACCCACTACATAGGTAATTTCCACACTATTTGTCACCCAGACTCACCCATCACAGACATGGCTTCCTTTGTACACCCATTCTATCCCTCCTCTCACCTTCACGTCCGTTTTTCCCCAGTTATCTTTCACACACTCATGGCTATCCCACACTGCTTTCACTCATCCCACCATTATTATTTTTTTATTTTTTCATCATCCTACACTCTTCTTTATCATCATCCCTTTTCTTTCCTCAGCTCACTCCCATTCCTTGGCCCCGCCAGACGTCCCTGACTGCCGGCCTCCATGGGTGGCCTTGTCAGTTTGGCTGCCCTACCGGCGGCTTATTGGGGTGCGCTCTCTGCCTCAACCCCGGGTGAGACTCTATGGACCCAGACCCACACCGTACTGCAACACACCATGATCATTTATCAATGCACAACCTGTGAGTACATGGAAAATCACACCTCCAGTGTATCTTCCTTACAAACATCTGTTCACACATTAATAGGTATTTCATTGTTTCTGATACAGTTACATGGCATCGGACTCCTGACGATTGGTTTCAAGCCAAGAAACGCGTTGAGTTTAGATCTGTTGATGCACTTACTTATTGTACTAGGCATATGTGTTGTTGCTACTGTATAACCAATTTATGAACTCTGCCTGTCTGTACATTGTTGTAAATACGGTTTTTACTATGGTCTTAAATGTGTTCTCCCTTGACTGTATTTGGCCCAAACCTCTATGCCAATAAAACCTTTATACCATGATTATGTTATATTTCCATTTATGCAACTTACACTGATCGTATTATCCATATCTTGAATACTTACCATTTAGCCCAACACATTCACCCACATGCCTCATACAAAGTCCCGCTTCTCTTCCCCCCACTTTTTCATTTGATACTTTGTTTAAGTTGACTCTTAAGCAATTTCATTTATATTTTTAAATATTTGCTATTTTTGCACTAGCGCTGCTAAAGTTTTAGAAATTTTTCTTTGACATATATTTGATACTGTGTACACCGCCTGAAGTATATTAGAAACCGTACACCAGGAACGGCCTGCAGTCAGATATAGCTAAACTGGATACAGTGGATATATATACGAGAGTTGTATATATATATATATATATATATATTAAATACACTGCAGCTAACTGAATAACCTGCCTGCCAGAAGTATATTAGAAACAGTATGCCAGAAACGGCCTGCAGTAAGATATAGCTAAACTGTATGTAGCGAATATATATATATATATATATATATATATATATATATATATATATATATATACAAGACTATCTGTATATATATATATATATATATATATATATATATAAAATACACTGCAGCTAACTGAATCACCTGCCTGCCAGAAGTATATTAGTAACAGTACACCAGGAACGGCCTGCAGTGAGATATAGCTAAACTGTATGTAGTGGATATATATATATACGAGACCGTCTGTATATATATATATATATATATATATATATATATATATATATATATATATATTAAATACACTGCAGCTAACTGAATAATCTGCCTGCCTGCCTGCTCAATCTAAATGGCACTCTCTCTCCATCCATGCCAATGACACACTACACGAGGCCGACGTGCAGGAGGCCTTATATAGTGTGAGGCGTGGACTTAGTCCCCCTGAGCCATGATTGACAAAAGGCACCAAGCCTTTGGCCAATTATGGCTCTGTTAGCTGAGGGCGCTGTGATTGGCCAAAGCATGCAGGTCATGGTGCATGCTCTGGCCAATCATCATACAGCAATGCACTGCCCTCCCGCAGTGCATTATGGACTGTTACGCGCCGCTTGAATTTGGCGCAAACGGCCCATATTGTTTGGTTTTTAATGAATGGGCGAACAGCCAATGTTCGAGTCAAACTCATGTTTGACCTGAACAGAAAGCTCATCCCTACTCAGTAGTATGAAAACAGAATAGGGGCAATTACAGTTAATTCATATGTAAATAACTTTGCAGCAAAAGGTAAATGCTGATTGAATGGCGGTGGAAGAGTTAAACATATCCCATATCTAAATAGGTAGATTGAACTTACTACTCCATATCATATTTTTTGGCAGGGTGAGAGATGTGGCAGGCTCCATCCAGGACCATGGGTTGTGTTAAATCCTGGAGGCACGCTTGTAGTAGAGCCCGCCCATCAACTTTGTGTCAGTGGCATCGGCATATGCAGAACCAATAGAGCCTTGAGTGGGCAGTCAGAGGGAGGGATTGCATCACTGGTACAGTATGTTTTGGAGTTCTGCCTTGACAAAAGTCAAGTATGTGGTGTAATGTAGTTTAGGCATATGTTTAGCTAAAATGAAAAACATAAAAATCAGCACAACATAAAAGGGACATAACTCCAATGTGTTGGGGGTTAATACAGCTAAAGGACTGTCAGGAGCTCTCATCAAGAGCCTATGGAGTTTGATTTGCTTTTTTTTCAGTATCTTAATTGACAATAAAAAAAAAATATATGTTAACATTATTTTAAGCATATTATTATTCTAGTGAGGGAATTATTTAATGCAAAGGTCTACTGAATACTGTGCATGTTGGCTTTTCTTAATAAATCAACAAATTGAAAAAATGTTTTGAGCTTTTATGTAAATGTAATATACTTGCTTGTAGTAAGTTCAAAGGGTAATTCACTGTTAGCTCTAATAAGGGAAAGACAGCATACACTACATGTTTTGTGCCTTCATTTATAATGAGTCATTAAAGGTGCAACTTCATTCCTGCAATCATTTATTTCAATTAATTATCTATCAACCATGTGTTTATTTAATTATAGAAAAGTTAAATGATTATCAATTAGCTAGACTGACAGACATTGTAATATGTAGAGGCTCAAAAAAAATAAAAAAAATAGCTGTGCTCTATGAAAGCTTACATGTGATTTACACATACTCAATTACTCAAATACTTAATTGAAAACAAAATACCCTAGTCAATAATGGTATCCCCAAATCCAAAAAAGTTAGGATGCTGTGTAAAATCTACATAAAAACAGAATGCATTGATTTTCAAATCTCATAAACCCATATTTTCACAAACAAAAATTAAATATAAATATTACATTTTCAAACTAAGAAAATGTACCATTTTAACCACTTGCTGCCCGTCCACCATCATATGATGGCGGGACGGTGCAGCTGTTATCCTGGGCCACCGTCATATGACGGCGCTGCCTTCCAGAATCCCTAGGGGGCACGTGCGCGCCCATTGCGTCACTCGGGTCCCAGTGCGCTTGCCCGGCGGCCGCGATGTCCGCCGGGCACCCGCGATTGCCTGGTAACCGAGCAGGACCGTGGATCTGTGTGTGTAAACACACAGATCCACGTCCTGTCAGATAGGAGGAGACCGATGGTGTGTTCCTTGTACAGAGGAACACCGATCGGTCTCCTCCCCTTGTGAATGCCCTCCCCCCACAGTTAGAATCACTCCTTAGGAACACATTTAACCCTACAGCGCCCCCTCCTGGTGAACCCCTTCATTGCCAGTCACATTTATACAGTAATCAATGCATTTTTATAGCACGGATCGCTGTATAAATGTGAATGGTCCCAAAAATGTGTCCAATGTGTCCGCCGCAATATCACAGTCATGATAAAAATCGCAGATCGCTGCCATTACTAGTAAAAAAAAAAAATAATAAAAATGCTATAAATCTATCCCCTTATTTTGTAGACGCTATAACTTTTGCGCAAACCAATAAATATACGCTTATTGCGATATTTTTTACCAAAAATATGTAGAAGAATATGTATCGGTCTAAACTGAGGAAAAAAATGTGTTTAAAAAAAAAATGTGGATATTTATTATACCAAAAAGTAAAAAATATTGTGTTTTTTTCAAACTTGTCACTCTTGTTTTGTTTCTAGCGCAAGAAATAAAAACCACAGGGGTGATCAAATACCACCAAAAGAAAGCTCTATTAGTGGGGAAAAAATTATAAAAAATTTCATTTGTGTACAGTGTTGTATGACTGCGCAATTGTTATTCAAAGTGTGACAGTGCTGAAAGCTGAAAATTGGCTTGGGCAGGAAGGGGGTGAAAATGCCCTGTATGGAAGTGGTTAAGAAAAAAAATAAGGTAATTTTGAAAATTATGGCAGTAACATGTCTGAAAAAAGTTGGGACAAGGCAACAAAAAGCTGGCAAAGTAAGTGGTACTAACAAGGAAGAGCTAGGAGAACATTTTACAACTAATTTGGTAATTGGCAACAGGACAGTAACATGATTAGGTATAAAAAGAGCATCTTGGAGAGTCAGAGTGTCTCAGAAGTAAAGATGGACAGTTAATCACCAATCTGTGAAAAGCTGCGTCTACAAATTGTCGAACAATTTCAAACTAATGTTCTTTAATGTAAAACTGCAAAGACTTTAAATACTGTATATAATCTACAGTACATAATATCATCAAAAGATTCTGAGAAGCTGGAGAAATTTCTGTACACTAGGGACTAGGTTGTAATGTGGTAGTGGGTGCCTTTGATCTTCGGGCCCTCAGACGACACTGCATTAATAATAGGTATGATTCTGTAATGAACACTGCATGGGCTCAGGATTAGTGATCCAAAAATCACTGTCTGTGAACATGGTTCACTCTGCCATGCAAAAATGCATGTTGAAGCTCTATCATGCAAAGAGGAACCCATATATGAACTAAATCCAGAAACACAGTCATTATCTCTGCACCAAAACTCATTTAAAATGGTCTGTTGCAAAGTGAATAACTGTTCTGTGATCAGACAAATCAAAAGGTATTATTCTTTTTGGCAAACATGTGCACCACATCCTCGAACTAAAGATGAGAGGAACCCTCTAGCTTGTTATCAATGCTGATTTAAAAAGCCTGCATCTCTGATGGTATTGGGGTGAATTAATGCACATGGAATGGACACCTTGCACATCTAGAAAGGCACCATCAATGCTGAAAGATATATTCAGATTTTAGAGCAGCGTATGCTCCCAATGTCTTTTTCAAATAAGGCCTTGCATATTTCATCAGGACAATGTTAAACCACATACCGAATAAAATATGGGTTTGTGAAATTTGCAGTTCATTGCATTCTGTTTTTTTGTAGATTTTACCCAGGGTCCCAAAGCTGAGGTTGTATTAATATAATTGTAATCACATCTTTATCACAATAAACTTTTTAAAATGGCAAATTGTACTTGTTATAAATGCCTTTTTGTGCACTATAAATTTTCATTTATAAATGTGGTGTAGTTGTTTACCCCAATTCAATAAATGTCATTTTAAAATCATAGTTAGAGGAGATATGATGTCTCCATAATGCCCAACAATAAGTGATGAGCTAATCTTTCAATAGACACCCAAATCAAAATCTGCATGCCCATCTGCAGCCTCGGAGGTGAGAGGGAGGGGGTGGGATGAGTGCCGTACACACAGGAGTATTTCCTGTTAAAGAGGCGGCCTCTTTAACACAAAGTCCCACTTCCTATGATTGACAGAACAGTCATCCAATGACAGTGCAGGAGACAAGACTTCCTATTACAGAGGCCACATCATAAACAGGAAATACGTGCTGTGTGTACCGCACTTGTCTCGCCCCTTCCTGTCCCCTCCAAGGCAGCCAGCATATATATCCTTTGTGGCCCCTGGCATTTGGGGATTTGTTGGGGGCCACAAAAGATATACATGTCCAAATTACCAGGTGGCCATTCAAAATTGGAACGCGGGTCACAATTGGCCGTGGGCAGGACTTTGGACATGCCTGCCATAAAGATACATGAAATGAATGAAATTATTTGGGCTTAGGCTAGAAACCAGGAAGCAGCTGAAGGGATGGAGGGATGGAAAAGAACTCCAGTGGCAACCTGTGAAGCTCAGGTGAACACCATGCCCAAGAGGGTTAAGGCAGTGCTGGAAAATAATGGTGGCCACACAAAATATTGTCACTTTAAGCACAATTTGGACATCTTCACTTAGGGGTGTACTCACTTTTGTTGCCAGCGGTTTAGACATTAATGGCTGTGTGTTGAATTATTTTGAGGGGGCAGCAAATTTACACTGTTTTACAAGCAGTGAACTCACTACTTTACATTGTAACAAAGTGCCATTTCTTCAGTGCTGTCACATGAAAAGAGATAATAAAACATTTACAAAAATGTGAGGGGTGTACTCACTTTTGTGAGATACTGTATCAAATAAATATTAAATATAAAAAATATTTAGCAGAAAGTGGTAATGGATGGAGAGATTGTAAGTCAGAAATACTGTACGTACACAGTGGGTTGAGAAATAACTCTACATTTAACCCTAAAAACTGGAGTAATCATTTTTTGACGTCTTTAAGAATTTAATTGAGGAAGACACTAAGAATATGAAAAACTAAAATAGTAAGAAAAGTAAAATAATATGGGATAGTATGAAAGAAATGCGAAAGGGAGAAATGTGGTGATTAGACCTGCAGAGAAAATGGGGGAATTGTCATTTTGAACAAGAAAGTTAATGAGGAGGAAGTGGAGACTCTATTATATTACATATAGGGGGCACATGCTGTATGAAAACATTACCAAAAAAACCCCAGTAACTTTGGTTATTTATGGTTATGAAAAATTCACAAAAATAGGGACAAACCCCCAACAAGACCAGTTATCAGTGGAATAAATTGTTTGTTTACCGGAGTAGGGAAATATTTGGACATATTCCTACAGCCACTTACTATATGATTAAAACCACTTGCTGACCACCGAACTGGGAATTTACATCATTACTTTGATATTAAATATCGGGGTTATGGCTGCAGCTAGATACCATAAGCCTGATATTTTCTTTTTTTCCACTTAAAGTGGTCCCTGCGGATTCACCACAGGATCACTTTTAGAAGTAGCAGGAGAGGTGCCCCCCCTCCCGCCGCTTCCCAGTGGTTCCCTGGCTTATGTTACAGATCGGTGGGGCCGGGAACCATCTGGCGTCGGCAGTGTTTTCTCATAGAAATGAGCAATGGCAAGATGGCCACCGCTCATCTCTATGCCCTTGGAGGACCGGAGCAACGTCATGACGTCACTTCCAGTTCTCGAGCCATGTCAACCTTGTTTGTTTTTCCTATTTTAAAGATGATAATAATAAGCAAAAAATGATTTTAACTTTTAATTTTAAAGATAGAGGAGATATTTGGGGTTTTTCAGACCCCAGATCTCTCCATAAAGAGGATCTGTCATGCGGTATTGTTACCGCAAGGGATGTTTAAGTATATATATATTTTAAAGTGCCCCTGTCCCCGCCTGCTCACACACAGTAGTGAACGCATATTCACACCCACATATGTAAACGGTGTTGCACCACACATGAGTTATCACCATGAACGTCTGAGCGAGAGTAAAACTTCTAGCACTAGACCTCTTCTGTAACTCTAAACTGGTAACCTGTAGAAAGCATCGCCTATGGAGATGATTAAATACCGTAGTTTGGAACTATTCCATGAGTGCATGCAGTTTTAAAGCATGACATGTTAGGTATCTATTTACGCTGCGTACCATAATTTTTCAAATCATACAAAAAAATTGGGGTATTTATAAAAAAGTTTATTTTATTTATTAAAGTGTATTTTTTCCCCAAAAAATTGCATTTGAAAAACGGCAACGCAAAAATCGTGTGACATAAAAAATTGCAATGGCCACCATATTATTCTCTACTAAAAAAAATATATTATTTTTGGGGGTTCTAAGTAATTTCCTAGCAAAAAATACAGATTTTTACTTGTAAACAACAAATGGCAGAAAAAGGCTGGGTCCTTAAGTGGTTAAGGAGAAATCTTACCTGAAGCATAGCATGGATTTAATTACAATATTTAAGAAAATCCCATGTAGTGACAACTGTATTCTAGCCACTATAGATGTTAACTCATTATACACCAGCATAAAAGTGGTTGTCTATGCATGAAGGTAAAAATCCTTCTGTGTGTAGCAGCCCTTCCATCCCCCGCAATACTCACATAAGCCTCATCTCGATCCAGCGATGTGCACGAGAGCCTCGGTTCTCCAGGGACTCTCCCCGCTCATTGGCTGAGGCTGTCGTGGGAACCATTGGTTGTCAAACACAGCCAGTGATCCAATGAGGAAAGAGAGGGGGCCGGACCAGGCCATGGCTCTGTGTGTGAATGGACACATAGGGTGCCCACATTGGAAGCTGCTTTCTCTGGGGGCACTCGGCAGGATGGAGGGGCTAAAGTGCCAATGAGGGACCCGAGAAGAGGAGGATCGGTGCTACTCTATGTGAAACATTGCACAGAGCAGGTGAGTATGACATGTTTGTTATTTTCTAATTTGTTTTTTTTTAAAGAAAGCCCTTAATATCACTTTAAACAGAAGGATAGCATTGAGGCTGTAAAATGGGCACTTAATTAGAGGTCCAACCTAAAACAAGTACAGATTATTTATATTCTGGAAGGGTTGGATCTAGTCATGAGTAAAAGAGGAGACTATATATTGGAAAGAGTGGCCTGAACTTAAGTTTTACAAGAGGTTTATAGACAATATCATAAAGGTATGGGAAGGATCAAAAGACTCCTTTCAACAATTTAAGAAATATATTAATAAGAACGCCTATGACATTACATTTACAGGCCAATTGGGCAATCAGATGGTAAACAATTTGGACCTCATTGTATTTAAGAGTGTATTTCTATCTGTTTCTAAAACTGTGTTCTAAAATGTTTTTTTAAGGACACAGATAGAAATAGTTACTTACTCACCTCCTAAAATGGATTTAGAATTTGCCAAAAAGGCCAGTGGATCCATATTAGGGGAAACTGTGACTGGGATGGTGATTATGAGCAGACAGCTATTTTGGTCAATAGATTTGTAAATAAGGGTTATAGTAGAAGCAAACTTGAGAAATTAAAGGAAAAAGTGAGAAAGATGAATACAGATGGGAAGTTTTATACACAGAAGAAAAGGAAGATGGAGAATGGAGGAACAGTCATACTAATGAATTTTTATTGGCAAATTAGTGAAATGGAAAAGAGCATTCAATGACCCTGGCACATACTTAGAAGAGGTAAAATGTTGGCAGAGATTTTACCAAAAAAACCCCACTTTATTTACAGAAATGCACTAGGTCTGAAGACCAAACTGGTATACCAGAAGTACATTATATATGCGTATGTCACAATCCTCATGGTATGCGCATATATAATGTACTTCTGGTGAGTGGATATATGGTGGCGGAGATATAACACCAGCTGATATTCCCGTGGTGGATTTTCAAGATTCCTTATGGAATTTATGTGTGTTTAATAAACTCAGGCGGATGGTGGATAAGTGGCACCTTTTTTCACATATTGGACTTTTTAGATTTTTTGAGGGTTAGTATTGATCACAATTGTATGTTTCATACTGTATGTTATAGTTATATATATTAGTTTTGTATAATATTCTCTCTAGATCACTTTTGGGAGGTACTCATTACGTTTTAGCACTAGAAGAAAGTAGACATGCAATGCATGAATCTATCTATTGGTGCTAGAGGGGGTGGCAGGAGAGAGGGGGCGGCGCCCGTGTGCCCTTATGGAAGCACCGCCACTGGCAAACACTGAAAATGCCTGGCACCTGGGGTTACCCCATAACCATGGGTTAGGGGTACATAGCTATTTTAAATACTACTCTCTGGTGCAGATAGCCCCCTTAGCATGTATCCATGTCATATAAGACAGCCTTGCATCAGTCCATGAGACAGAGGGACTCTATAAAATGTAGTTCCTATGCTTCCAGGAGGGCTCCATTCACAAGCCAAAACCACCAGAAACACAACCTAATATGCCCGATGCTGGGAGTCATCTTTTTTTTTTTAATTTGATAATTTTTATTCATGATTAAATACAGTACATCACATTACTCAATATGCAGGTTAGCAAACAGTAATAAAACCTTCTAATACCCAATGTGGCGTATAGGTTCACACTATAAAAAATACAGTTTTATTTTTCACCCCCCCCCCTTGCACCCCTATATATACCTTGTATCAAACACTTTTCCTTATATAGAACATCAAGCATATTACTACTACTCCAATCTTAAGAACAATATCCTCCCCATCTTCTTCTTACTCTGCTAGTCTGTAGGGTGGGCTACACTCATCAGCCAGGGATTCCATATTTTTTTAAATTCTTTTAGGTTTCCTGCCCTTACAAACACTGTCCTTTCTTTTCCTATTGTTTCCGAGACTTCTCTACGCCAGTCAGCAACCGAAGGGGGTTTCTCAGCTTGCCATCTCTTAGTTATTCCCTTTCTTGCCTGATATAGGCATCTCCGCACTGCTTTTATTTTGTCTCTCCCATTACCCAAGTTCCCACCCACCCCCAAAATACATAACTTTGGGTCTAGTTTAAGACTCACCTTGAAAAACCTGTTTATATCCTCAATCACTTCTAACCAATAGCGGGATAGTTTAGGGCATTTCCATATCATATGTAGCAAATCTCCATTCATTTGGCATCTAGGACATTTGGGATCTACTCTTCTCCCCCATTTAAACAATTTTTGGGGGGTATAGTATGCCCTATGCAGTAACATTAGGTGTGAAAATTTCTGAGCTGGCAAGACTGAGACCTGGTGGCCCCCCTTCAACACCTCCCTCCACTGGGCATCCGATATTGTCCCCAGATCTCTTTCCCACTTCCCCCTACACCTAAGTTTATTTGGTCCTTCTCTGCTATTTCTGAAGATATGTTGGTAGAGTTCCGCTATTAATCCTCTTGACCCCTCAAAACTCTCTATCATCCGAGGGATGGGTGATTGGCTCCATTTCGGACCTTGTTCCCCATACTGGGCCTGCAGTGCATGCCTGATTTGGATATACCCAAAGTATGACTGCTTTGGGACAGCAAACTCTTCTTTTAGGGAGGCAAAGGATTTCAGAACATTGCCATTATATAATTGTTCTAGTTTAGTTATCCCCCTTGCCTCCCATGATTTAATTTTTCCTATCTTTGTTAGTTCTTGAAGACATTTGTTATCCCAAAGAGGCATATCTCTCACTATTCCCTCCATACCTTTCAGACTTTTAATATTTTTCCAAGTTTTTAGCATTAATTTGACTGTGGGGGTCCTATATGCAAACGAGTTTGCCTCCAACACCTCCAGCACACGTCTATGGGGTGCACCTGCAGTCATTATACCAAGATTATTATTACCCATAGGTCCACTACCTGTCCTTAGGTGTTGCAGCTGGGCTGCCAGAAAGTAGCAGCGTGGATGCGGGACCGCCATGCCCCTCTCACCCATTGCAAGCTGTAGGGTCTGCAGACTTATCCTTGAATGCCCCCCCTCCACACAAGCCCTCTAAACAGCATATCTATTTTTTTGAACCATTTGCCACATATCCAAACTGGTGAATTATGTAAGATGTACAATAGTTGGGGCATCCACAGCATTTTAACCAGGTTGCACCTTCCAGCTGCCGACAAAGAGAGACCTTTCCATATATCAACCTTTTTTTTAAATTTCTCCAATAATGGGGCCATATTATTATTTAAAAAGTGGTCTGGATCCCTTGTTACCTGGATCCCTAAATATTTGGTTTTCTCCACTATTTTTAATGGGGTTTCTTCCAGGAAGATGTCTTGTTTGATGGGGTCTATTGGCAGCAAGATAGATTTTTCTCAATTTATAGTGAGGCCGGAGACCTCCCCAAAGTCTGCAAAGACTCCCATCACCTGTCTTAATGACCCTTCCGTATTCCCCAGGAAAATAAGAACATCGTCCGCGTATAACGCGATCTTCTCCTCCCTGGTCCTTCTCTGAAACCCCTCCACCATCCTATTTTGTCTTACCGCAGTGGCCACTGGTTCCATAGCTAAGGCAAAGATCAGGGGTGAGAGAGGACACCCCTGTCTTGTCCCTCTCTCCAACTGAAACCTGCTAGAGAGTACATTGTTAGTTCTAACCCTAGCTATGGGGTAGCTATATAGGATTTTCACCCACCTCCTAAATGAGGGTCCGAAGCCATACACCTTCAGAACCTGCCAGATAAATCCCCATTCAAGACTATCGAAAGCCTTCCCTACATCCAACATCATGACAGCTCTCGAACCCATGTTTTCTGTTGGGATCTGCAGATTCAGAAATAGCCTCCTTATATTCTCACTTGTTGACCTTTGGGGAATAAAACCTGTTTGATCCGGTTGAACTAAGCTATGGATTATCTTTTGAAGCCTAGTGGCCAAAATTTTTGCCAGGATTTTTACATCTGAGCACAATAAGGAAACAGGTCTATACGATCCAGGTTCCAAGGGATCCTTCCCCTCCTTAGGTATCATTATAATTGTGGCCTCCGTCATTGATTCGGGCAACCTCCCTTCCTGGTATGCCCCCTCAAGCACCTTGAGAAGTTCCGGTATCAATATCTCCCCATATTTTTTGTATATCTCTGCCGGGAGACCATCCGGACCCGGAGATTTCTGATTGGTCAGTTGTTTTACGGCGGCTTTAACCTCTTCTAATGAGATTGGGGCCTCCAGGGTCTCAATCTCCAGCTCTGACAGGGAGGGCAGTTCTATTTTCCTAAAGAATCTTTCCATTATCTCTCCTGCCACTGGCCCCTGGGATTTATATAGTTCTTCATAGTATTTCTTGAATGTTTCATTTATTTTATCTGGTTGATATATGATTTCACCTTCCCTATTACTAATGGCAGGAATTATTGGGGGGGGGGCATCCACTTTAGCAATATGAGTTAATATCTTCCCTACTCTTTCCCCCTCTCCAAACATTATATGTTTTTGGAATGCTCTTTTATTTTCGGCTTTCCTAGACATTACCTCTTTATATATTGATTGCTTGTTTTCCCACCTTTGATATTTTTCCGGGGATGGGTTTCCCACCAGCTCCCTTTCTGCTACTAGGATCTCATCTCTAGCTTTCTCTTCCACAGCCTTTGATGCTCTCTTTACTCTTGATATCTGCTGGATCAATATTCCCCTCATGTATGCCTTCAACGCATCCCACATCACCCCTCTTGCTACTGAACCCTCGTTTAAAGCTATGAATTCTCTCATCTTTGCCATGGTTTCCTTCGGGTCCTCAAGAATCTCGAGCCACACTGGATTCAGTTTCCAGGTACCCCACTGTTTCCTTATCCCGATATCCATCATAACTGTCACCGGTGTGTGGTCCGAGATTCCTCTTGGGTGATAGGTTATATCCCTAACCAGTAAAGCGGCCATGTCATTTCCCAAAACTAAATCTATTCTTGACAGAGAGGAGTGGGTACTAGAGTGGCACGAAAACTGTTGTACCCCAGGGTTTCTCACTCTCCACAGGTCCATCAGCCCAGCCTCTTACAGAAACTGTCCCATTCGGATCCCACATGGACTCGGTCCCGCTTTTCCTGGGGGAAATTTATCTAATTCTTTATTTATTACAACATTAAAATCCCCTACTACAATGATAGGGGTCCTCGGTTTGTCTATCACAAACCCCAGCAGGCTATATAAAATTTCTAATTTAAAAGGTGGTGGGTTATAAATGTTTGCTATTATGCATTCCTGATTCCCTATCGTGCAGTGCAAAAAAACGTAACGGCCCCCTTCATCTATATTGCTCTGTCTGCAGGAAAACACAATCCCTTTCCTAATCAGCACTCCCACCCCCCTCGAATAAGAGGAGTGTACCGCATGGTACTGATTCTGAAATTTCTTGTTCTTAATAATTACTTTTGTCTCCCTGGTCAGATGCGTTTCCTGCAGGCAGGCAATATCTACTCTAAGTGCGTCTAGCAAATCGAATACCTGTGCTCTTTTTAGGGGAGTACCCAGTCCCCTAACATTCCATGAGCCAATCTTTATTCCCATTACCTATTTGCGAATAAGGTTATCACTGCGAAAAGCAGGGAAAAAAAAAACAAAAAAAAACACCAAACCCCAGTGACCAGGTATGGGAGTATTCTCCTTATTCCATGAATTATATCCAAGAAGAAAAAAAAAAAAAAAAAAAAAGAAAAATATATTAACTGTACAATTTCCATTATCCATATCCTTTATGTCTTTATATAGTGTAATATACCTTATACTTAATGTGTTATTTGGTTCCTTATATTGCATTTTAATTTTTCTGTGCTCTTTACCCCCTCCCCCCCTCCCCATCCCTCCCACCCCATCCCTCCCCCACCCCATCCCTCCCCCACCCCCCCTGACTCCCTCCCATGTACTGGTTTATTTGCCCATCCTTCCTCTCTTCCCACCTCCCCATACCACTCTAGGTTACCCCTCTGGGCTTTTTTAATGGCCGACCCATACCCCTCAACCCTTCCGTACCTCCCCCCTCCCCCCCCCTCTCTCCCCCACACCCACTCCCTCCCTCCCCCTCCACTTTCAAAAAAGAAAAAACTTACTATAAGCACACTCCATCTCAAACCTACTTCCATTTACCGTGTCCCCAAATTATCCCCGCTCCATTTGTGTAAATATTAATACAACTAATTCAAATTATACCCATTTAATAAATATTAGTTTTTCGTAGTGTATCCCCTCTATTTCTTAGGTAATTGATCTTTCTTGTCCTCCAGCCATGCTAACGCATTCGCAGGGGACTCAAAAAACTGGCTACCCCCTAGCGCATTTATCCGCAACTTAGCTGGATAAAGAAGGGCATATAAGACATTATATCTCTGGAGGCTACGCGTCACCCCCAGAAACTCGGCTCTGCATTTCTGAAGGTCCGGGGAGAAATCGGGGAATATTGATATCCTTATATCTTTATACAGGATTTTCCCCATCTCACGAGCTTTACGTAAGAGTTTTATTTTATCCTTGTAGTTTAAAAATTTAACTAGAAACGGTCTTGGGGGGTTTCCTGGTGAGGGGGGCCTGAACGGGACTCTATGCGCCCTTTCTATAGAAAACTGATGTGTAAATGTTTCACCTCCAAATACCCCCAACACCCAGTTCTCCAAAAATACAATAGGGTCCAGGCCTTCACTCCCCTCAGGGAATCCCACCACTCTAACATTGTCCCTGCAAAGTCTATTTTCCATTTCATCGACTTTCCCTGCAAGCTTTTCAATTTTTTCCCTCCAGACCTTTGCTTCTTGTTTCATAGGGAGTAAATCATCCTCTATTAGGCTTATTCTCTTTTCCGCTTCCGTCACCCTTTCAGTTGTCATCTTAAGATCCTGGCGTACTAGGGTCAGCTCCTCTTTGATGCCCTTCATTTGCTCTCCCAGTGTTCCCAAAGAGTGGTTGCATGCGCTTATTGCCAGGAAGATATCCTTTAGGGAGGGTTCTCCTTCCACTATGGGGATTGGGGCGGCTAGTGCCTCCATTTCCCTGCTGACGGCTCCTGAGCCTTTTGTAGAAGGGTTCTTTGTACTGGGGTTGCCTACAGACTGACCCACATGACCCTGGCTTTTCCTATCCGTTACTGACTTGGTCGGTGCTTGTTGTCCAATCTTATTTGGGGTATGTTCTGCTGCCAGGACCAGTTTCTCTAATTTAGCGGAGGCTGCCACCACCGCAGCTGTTGCCCCCGCCACGGTAAGATGTGGGCCTTTTTCCTTCTCCTTGTCTTTAGCTGACCTCAAGGATTGAGTTCCCATATTTTTCTGGCTAGGATGCTCCTCTCCCTTTCTTCTCCCTGTCATGTTGGTTTTCCCCGAGTTGTCTTGTTCTCCTCTTATATGTTTATGTACTTGCACCGCCAACTGTTAATATCTTTTTAATTACTCCTTATTGCCAACCTGGTCATTTGCTAGAGGTTCAAGTTTATACACAATTGCCCAACAACAGACCTGGTCTAGTATCTGACCTCTCTCCCCCTTGGTCCCGGATCTTAATGAGATATCAGTGAGTCATACAAAGTCCTTGTTTATTAGGTCTCCCCCTCCAGAGCTCACAGTCCCCCTTCTCTACTACAGGTCACCTAGGGTCCCTTAATGCAGCCCCTCACAGTTCCCAGCAGTAGGGGGGTCAGAACAGTCCAGGAGACAACAGGGGAAATCAGCTCAGTGTCTCTCTTCCATACTACAAGGGGGCGCTTTAAACCAGTTGTTGAACAGGGGTCAGCCTAGGGATCAGCCTAGAGAGAGACTTCAGAGGTTTTGTTTCAGAGTTCAGGTTTCCTCCGTTAAATACTTCTCAATATGCAGCATATAGCTAGCAGACATCAACACTGTTCAAACAGGATACCTGTGTACCTGTTCTTGCTTGCAGCGGTCTCTCTGAGGCTCCGTCTCCTCGCTGACAGCCAAACCGAGCTCACGCTCCCTTTCTTCACTCTCGCGATGCTTGTGGTGTCAGCGCTAGGCTCTGTATCCTCACTCGATCCTCTCTCGATCACCGCCGAGCTCACACCGCCTCGAGCGGCGTCTCGAGCAACGCCCCCGCACGCCGCGCCAGCGGCCGCTCCAGCCGTCCCAGCAGGCAAGGTTTTCCGCAGCCCTCCGAGTCCACCCAGGATCGGGACAGTTTAGCAGGGATGACAGAAGGAAGGACAGAAGCCCAGCACAGCTCTGCGGGTATCTAGGTGGGTAGCGGTGAAGCGGCTAGCAATTAGCCGCGGGGCTTACAGTGCTTCATGGAGCGGGATGGAATCACGTACTCACTCCACTCCTCTCACCTCCATCCGCTTCCGGCCACGCCCCCCCATGGGAGTCATCTTTAAAATAGGAAACTTAAAAAGAGTAAGAAAGACCAAAGGCGGGTGACAAAAACAGAAGAAAGAAAAAGGAAAATTGTAGGGGATTGGAGGGGATTGTATGTCACCCATTAAGGCAAAAACACTATAAAAGGGAGAGAACATCCAACTCCTAGTTGAGACCTCCCAGAGAAAGGGTGTTTAACCTAAAAATCCAGAAGGTTTCTCTGTATCCCTCCCTCAAATACTTGCAGAGGGTGAAAGGTTAAGAATATTGTGTTCCAGAAAAACCTTCTGGATTTTTAAGTTACTCTTTCTCAATGGTATTAATTGTTCTTGCCATTTTATAGTGTTTTTTCCCTCCTTTGGTCACATACAATCTCTTCTTACTTTTCTTTTGTTTTTCGGCACCTGCCCTTGGTCTTTCTTACTCTTTTTAACTTTATTTTGAAGATGACTCACATTAGTTGGGTCATGTTTTCAGTGGTTTCAACTTGTGGATGGATCCCATGCATGGACTGTGTGTTATCTTCTGCTGTAAACTTTGAGGATGCATTCCTCCAGTGCCTGCAGCTACAGAGGACTTAAAGCTAATTTGGGGTGTGTAATTACAGAATATGTATATACTTGAATATCCATAGCGTGGCCACTGGTTCACTTTAAATGTTATTATTATATAGGATTTATCTAGTCCTAAGAATTTGTGCAGCACTTTACAGATATAATGATTTAGATATAACAATCTTTTGAAAATCTTTAAACTTACTTATGAGTTTTTATCATGTAATGGGACCAGAACACAAATGAATACATGGGAAACTAAACAATATTATTGTAAGGAGATTCTATATTACATTTCATTATTGATTAATTGATTAATTGTTGATTTCACTCTGTTCATGATTTCACATTGCTTATTTTGCTTTAATAATCAGAGACATATCTTAGACATATCTTAGTATATTTTTGATTAAGATCAAAAATGGAATATCTCATATATGTCTTTTCCTCTTTTCCATGCCCAGCAGAGGAAGCATCTGCTATGTGGTTTTATCTTGGTACTTTTTTTGGTACTTATTTGCAGCTTAGGGAAGCTGCGGTTGTCCGGCAGACAAGTGACAGAGGGTGAGGAATGTTTTGACCTATTAACTTGAACAACATGTATGGGTCACCATTTTTGATATCACAAGACATCACAAGATGTAGAAATTAATAATGTTTGGAAATTACCGAATATGCTAATATGTATTATGATTTTGATTGGCCCCAAAATTGTGGGCAGAGTCTTGTAAAGACAGCATAAAAAAGCAAATCCAAAAAATAAAGACTTGTAATCATTTCAGCATACCTACCTGTGTGTATGTGTCATTGATTAACCGCCGGCGAGGACTTCCACTAAGCCACATTCCAAGTGCCTAGGCCACAAGGAGAAGACGAAGCGCCTAACAGTTTTTGGTACCAGGAGTGGTGGGGTGTTTTGAACAGGTAAGTCACCTCCTTTTTACCTATTTTTTGGTAACTGGTGTTGATGCTTGCCTTGTTCAAATAGCCTTGTATGTCCACCCACTTACATAAACTGTGCCTTCGCAACGGGCTAGGCTGGCCCCTTGGAGGGTTAGAAGGGCTCGCAGGTATTTTTGGTTTTTTAAGTAGTCTGACTAGGTTGGTCTGACTGTAGAGATATATATGTGTGTTTAAAACTCGGGAAGTATAGAATACGCCCGTAGTATAAGGAGTGGCTTAGTGGACGCCCAATTTTTGGGGAAAATATTGAAAAGTGCACTTATTATACTCATTATAACATGTTCATATAATGTAACTTTATCATGCCACTGTATATATAAGATTTTGCTTGTTTTCTTGCTTGTTTTTCTTCTAGGTAACACCGTAAGTATTTAGAGTGTATAGAGTATTAGAGAATTAGAGATAAGTGTATGATAATATATGTGTATGACAACTGAATTTAAAGTATTGTATTGATTTAGAGGGATTTTGTTGATATTGTATTACACATATATGTACTAAATGAACAGCCTAGGACAGGAGCCTGATTGTAGTGAGATAGCGCCCACCTGCCCACGTTGCACCTTTGGTCTACTGTTTCTTAATATTGATAGGACGTGGATTCTGCTCACTACCAGACCAACCGGATTTTCATACCGGCTTGGTGCAAGGGGGGTCCATACTGCCGCAAGAAGGGGCACTGTACGCCGGGTACTAAGAGTTAATCTTCATAGCTATTTCAGCCCCACTGCCATAAGAGACCAAGGGACTTACTCCCAAGTCAGGGAACAGATTATAGCACAAACAGGTTGCTTTCATCTCTGTCCCTGTACTAGTCATACACTTCCAAGGTTGTTAGATGGGGAATTCTGCAGCAACCCAGACCATGGCCAATCCATCTCCCTATGAGTATGTTAAAAACACACTGCCAGGGTCACAGGTAGAACCATTTTGGACACAGGTCAGAGACAGGTGCAAACAGCTGGGGATACATGACCCAGGGCCAGTGGGACCCTGTTCTGAGGATGAGTGGAAGGAAGTGAGCAAGGTGTGTCAGGTACACAAGCACTCCTACCCACCTGGGAAATGGGAAGACATCCAGTATATGAAAAATTGTTACAAAATATGGAATAAATGCCTAGCCAAATATAAAACAGAGTATGTAACTAAAGCCCCCACACCAAAACCTGTAAATTCACCCACCCTTTCTCAGCAACCCGAAGCACCCCCCCCTTATGTGATGGTTAAACAGGAGGATGGAACATTGGGTCCATGTCTTCAGCTGTACCCATCTTTGGATCCAGCAGTATTAGCTACCATGGTACATAGTGCAGCTGATCAGGCGCAGGTTACACGATGGGAAAACGAAAGTAGAAACAGGAAAGAGGAAGTCCGGACAGAAGGTATACGTAGGAGAGAAGAAGAGAGGATTAGGAAGTTGGATCCGAAGGAAAGGGAATTAGAAGAGAAGTTAAAAGAGCTCAAGAAAAGGGAGGAAGAGCTAGAACGTTACAAAAGAGAGCTAGATAAGAGGGATGGTGAGATGAGAGAGTATTCTGTGATAGCTAAGGAAGAAAGGGAAGGAATGTCCCTGGAAAAGGGAGAAGAGGAAGGAGTCAGGAAGTTAAGCCCCAGGGAAAAGGAATGGGAGGAGAAACAGAAAGAATTTAATAAGAGACAGCAGGAAGAGGAGGAAAGGATACAAAGGAAAAGTTCTATGAATTTTGTACCCGGGTATATAGTCTGTGGAAAGCAGTAGATAACGCCAACCCCCAATTGTTCACCACCACCATTATGGCTGGTGGCGATACGAAGGTGACACAGTTGCTTAAATTCACTAATCCAAAATGGGCAGAACAACCCCCAGATGAATTTATGAAAGATGCTAGGTCACGAGAAACATCAGGGGTATTTGAACAGAAGGGTGGTATTTTTCCCTCCATAACACCAACCCAGACTCTGCCAACTGGTGGGGCCCCGCCCACCCACATAATGACAATGCAACCTTATCCACCAATGCAATCTTATCCCCCAGATCAGGCTTACCCACCAGACCAGGGGTGCTTTAACTGTGGGGAACTGGGGCACTGGAAGTCCCAATGTCCCTACAGAATTAGAACAAACGCCCAGAGAGGAAGGGGTAGGAATCTTAACACCGCCCACCGTCGCCTTCAGGATATCAGATATCCTCACCCACCACAACTCCAACCACCCCCACCACAACCCCAACCACCCCCACCACAACCCCAATATCAGCCTCAACCTCACAGACCACCCCCACGCATTCCGATGCAGTGGCCATCCGCTCGGCGGACACCACAATAGGGATGCCAAGAGTATGTCCCGTCCCTCAGCCTTGTGTGTTATAATCCATCGTGGAAAAGTCTTCCACAGGTACTATTGCGGGTAGACAATCACCTGATATGTCTACTTCTGGATTCAGGGGCTACATTCAGTAGTCTGAATGATGCCATATATGACACACCACACTGCACTGAGGGAAACTCTATTGGTATAAATGGGACATCAGTTACCCACCCCATCACTCCACCATTGCCCGTGGCTACTCCAGAAGGGCAGGAACTGTGCACTCAGAGTTTTGCTGTCCTTGTGGATTGCCCAGTATCTTTAATGGGGAGGGACCTACTCTCAAAACTGAATATCACCATTAAATTTGACAGAGGGGGCTCCCTCACTGCCAACTCACCGTTCTGTGATTTACATGCCCCAAAGAGACACACTTTCAGGGGACTCTTTGCATCATTGCCACCCACACTAGAAACACATGCCATATGGGCAGACAACAAAGGGAGTGTGGGTTTTATCAACTGTACACCCTACACACCACAAATGCGTCCAGACGCTGTAGTACAATATCACAAGCAGTACCCCCTGCCACTTGAAAAAATTGAAGGCATCACACCATTAATCAATGAATACATAGCAAAAGGGAATCTGAAACACATCATAAGCCCCTGGAATACACCAATCTACCCTGTGAAAAAGGCAAATGGGGAATGGAGGCTTGTACAGGACCTAAGGGCCGTGAACAAGCAGGTTATACCTCTGCCACCTTTGGTGGCAGATATTTCTTTCATCTTTTTGAAAATACCTGCTGATTCCCTTTGCTACACAGTAGTAGACCTGGCGAACGCGTACTTTAGCATCCCGATCGATGATGGGGTATCGCCCATGTTCTCGTTCTCATGGGGGGGGAAAAAGCAGTTGACCTGGTCAAGATTACCTCAGGGGTATGTGGACAGTCCCGCAGCCTTCTCCATGGTCCTTAATGAGACAATTAAGTCATGGACTGCTGAGCGTGGGTCGGTGCTAATACAGTATGTGGACGACTTGCTCCTGTGCAGTCGATCTGCTGAAGATTGTGCGGTCAATTCCACATCTCTGTTACATCACCTGGCCAGGTGTGGCCACCTAGCATCGAGAAGGAAAATACAATGGTGTCAAAGTCAGGTAGAATACCTGGGATGCATTCTGAAGGAGGGAACCAGGCTGGTATCCCCCAAACGTGCCGCAGCCCTGCAGGCTCTCAGTCCTCCAAGAGACAAAGCAACTTTGCTCTCATTCTTGGGCGCAATTGTATATTGCCGCCAATGGATCCCAGATTGTTCATATTATGATGGCATTCTGAGGGAGGCTACCTTGTCCACCGCCCCAAAGACAGTAGATTGGACATCAGAAAGGCTCTGTGCTTTTCAGGCCTTGTTAAAAAGTCTGACCCAGGCCCCCGCCCTGGGACTGATAGAATATGGCAAACCCTTTCAATTATACTGTGTGGTATCAGGAAATTCTTTTGCTGCGGTTTTGACACAGCAACATGGAACCGGGTACCGACCAGTCTCCTATCTCTCAAAAAAGTTGCCTACCCAAGTACAGGGGATGCCATCCTGTCTACAAAACCTTGCTGCTTGTGCTATGGCAGTTCAGGAGGCTAACAAATCAGTATTAGGCCATGAACTGACTCTCTACACTACTCATTCAGTAACTCACCTTCTACAGAACATGAACACACAGCATATGACAGCACAAAGGCTTAGTGGGTATGAGATCACACTTCTGAATACTGATAACCTCACCCTCAAACACGCACCACCAAGTAATCCCACTGTCCGTCTTTTACATTCTTTGCTCAAGCTGCCACGAGACCCTGATCAGAAGCACAATTGTGTTGAACAGGTTGCAGCAATAACCAGCCCTCGCCCAGATCTCACTGACATACCCTTACCAGGAGTACAGGACGTCTTCATAGATGGCAGTTGTACTCGCCCCTCTGATGCAACATTCCTGACAGGGTATGCCATTGTCCAACTACCTGATGTGGTGTTGGAAGCAAAAGCCTTACCACCCTCCTCTGCATAGGTAGCAGAATTGGAGGCACTCACAAGAGCTTGCATACTTTTCTCTGATGAGGAAGTAAACATCTACACAGATAGTAGGTACTCTTTTGGGGTCGCGCACGACTATGGCGTAATCTGGGCGAATAGAGGATTTAAAACCGCTGACAACAAGCCAATCGCTAACTCCACGCAAATTAAAGCACTCCTGCAAGCGATTCTTCTCCCAAAAAGGATAGCGGTCGTCAAAGTGAAAGCACATTCATCAGATAACAGCAGAGTTTCCAAAGGAAACGCTCTGGCAGACAGGGAAGCAAAAAAAGCCGCTGCCCTGTACACTGGTCAGCCAGCCCCCACAACAATGTTCTTCAAAGAACATTTTACATCACCCAACTTTAAAACCGTTGTGGCACAAATACAGGGATTAGCTACAGAGGAGGATGTTTCTTTTTGGGTCAAGGATGGCTTGACCAAGGACCAAGAAGGTCTTTGGTCAAAAGAGGGGAAGATATTGGGAATACCAGAATCAAGCAGTGTTCTCATACTTTCCTATCTCCATGGTCCAGGACATATAGGTACCACCGCCCTAACAAACATATACACAAAGTCTTTCTGCACAAACAACTTAAGTAAACAGGCAAAACTCCTCACCAGCAGTTGTCTAACCTGTGCACAAAACAATGTCCAAGGGAAAAATCATGGATTACATGGCCATCTGCCCTCACCCCTGGGTCCCCTAACAGATTTGCAAATAGACTTCACACACATGCCCAAACAAAGAGGCAATTTGAAATGCCTTTGCGTGATCGTATGCAAATGGTCAGGTTGGGTTGAGGGAATTCCGTGTACAGGTGAGACTGCTAAAATTGCTGCCAAGTGCCTACTGAACCATTGGGTTTGTAGGTTCGGAATACCAACGGCCATATGGTCAGACAGAGGGCCTGCCTTCAGCTCCTCTGTTACACAGACTTTAGCTAAGCTACTAGGCTTACAGTGGAAACTGCACATCCCTTACCACCCACAAAGTGCAGGAGTAGTGGAAAGAATGAATAGGAACATTAAGGACAAGTTAAAAAAGGCCACAGGGGGCACCATGAAAGGATGGTTGGATTACCTTCCTTCTGTCCTATTCCAGATCAGGACAACACCACATGCTAGAACAAAACTCTCACCTTTTGAGATTTTGATGGGAGTTCCTGCAAACATAGAGTTGCCCCTCTTAGATCAAAACACTGACATTAACATCTATTCTCAACAGGAAACGTACGTGAAAAATCTGGTAAGTATGCTACAAGATATGAACGAACAAGTCTCTGTCACCTTTTCTCCTCTTTCAACAGAACCTACTCATCCCTTCATCCCAGGAGACAAAGTACTGGTGAAACAACTGGCACACAAAAAGAAGGTTGGACCCATTTTCACCGGACCCTGGAAAATAGAGAAGGTTTCCAGGACTGCTGTACTGACCGATCTAGGAAACACCTGGATCCACGCCAGCCGGTTAAAGAAGTGTCCACAGCAACCCCAGACCCCTGACCCTCCACCAGCATCCCAAGACTTCTCTCTACAGGAACAACGACCGGATTTGAAGGACATTCAAGAAGGCATAAAACAAATCTCTCTGGACGACGAGACGAATCCCCCACCAACAGGAAAAAACGTGTAACAGAACTTTGCACACAGTACCTGACAAAATGATTTCCACCTTTGTGTCAGGAAAAACATTATGCCTCTGGACATGTCTGATTCTGATAGTATTCCTACCTACTTGGTTAATAGCGAATTGTGTGTATCATCCAGGAGGTTTAGGGCTACTAAAAGGGATTTGTGGAAAGGCCCAGATAGCCAAAGCACTTAGCATAAAATATAAAAGAAGTATGTCCCCCACTGAACCCCCTTCAGGTTTCACTGACAAGATGTCGCTGTTGAGGTTTAAGTACAGTTATGCACAAAAGTCTGGTTTTGAGAAATGTTGGATATGTAGCAAACTCCACCCCAGTACAGCCAGAATCCCATTGATGGCCATTCCCTTAAACATCACTCCTTTTTTGAATGGAACACCCCCCATAACTCTTGCCAATGTCATAAGAAAAAGTCCCAATAAGCCCCTCAGTTTTCAAATTGTGGGCAGGAGCCACGCTCCAGATTGGTGTTTCATACTGGGAAACATTTCCAGGGGAGCTGAGGTGTGCAAACGGTCAAAACTTAATGTCTCCATGGCTTCCCTTACCGACAGCTCACTTTTTCACACCTCAGACCCTGTGATAAATGCTACCATCTATGACCTTTTTAATTCTAGCTCCCACTCCATGGTCGCACAGTTATTGGCTCTGCTAATGGCATCTGGTCATTCAAAGGGTGCAAGGACCGTTGTTAGTCAACGACCCTTGGCATTAGGTAACACAACGTACATCTGTTGTGGTAAACTGCTTTGTTACCCATGGATTCCTGAAGAACCTCAGGGATGGTGCTACCTTGCTAAAATAGTTCCTATAATGGGAGTAGTTGGGGACAATGGGCAAGGACACCTACTTAAAGCTAGCACCCACCCAAGATACCCTCTAAAACATCTTGGAAAGAGAGAAATATTCCTAGAGAAAGATATGACCTGGGCTTGGTTCCCTTCCTGGACAGGTTGGGGAATAGATTTGATGAAGAGACTAAATAACTACACCTCAATCATTGATGAGATTTTGGAGAAGGACTCTGATGACATCTCAAAATTAAACCTAGAAACCAGAGCTATTAGAAAACAATTGGAGCTTCATGACCTTGCTATAGAAAGCATGAGCGCAGCCCTCACAGGCCTCTGTGAAATTACTGAGGACTATGAATGCTGCACTTGGATACACAACACGAGTATCGAGATCCCTGATTACTATGACATCATTACACAACACAGAAAAGAGGTAAACAAGCTACAACAGGATGCAAGGGATATTGGGAAAACATGGGACCCTTTCTCTACCGGGTTCAGTTTTGGAGGTCTCACTTCATGGTTTAAGAACACTGCAATGACAATTTTTACCATACTGCTTTTCATATTGTTCTTGTATGCATGCTTCACGTTACTCAAATGCCTCTACCAAAAGGGTAGCAAAGCACCTTCCGAAACCATGAAGCTGACTTCCATTACCAGAGATCCCACGGTATGGTACGAGAACCAGGGAAATGAGGCCGAGGAATATGAATCCTTAAGGCGTGATGGACAGGTAGCCGAGGAATATGACTCCTTGAGGCGTGATGAAAAGGTGGAATGACCATTTCGATGATATCGAATGGTCAAAGGGAGGATTGTAAGGAGATTCTATATTACATTTCATTATTGATTAATTGATTAATTGTTGATTTCACTCTGTTCATGATTTCACATTGCTTATTTTGCTTTAATAATCAGAGACATATCTTAGACATATCTTAGTATATTTTTGATTAAGATCAAAAATGGAATATCTCATATATGTCTTTTCCTCTTTTCCATGCCCAGCAGAGGAAGCATCTGCTATGTGGTTTTATCTTGGTACTTTTTTTGGTACTTATTTGCAGCTTAGGGAAGCTGCGGTTGTCCGGCAGACAAGTGACAGAGGGTGAGGAATGTTTTGACCTATTAACTTGAACAACATGTATGGGTCACCATTTTTGATATCACAAGACATCACAAGATGTAGAAATTAATAATGTTTGGAAATTACCGAATATGCTAATATGTATTATGATTTTGATTGGCCCCAAAATTGTGGGCAGAGTCTTGTAAAGACAGCATAAAAAAGCAAATCCAAAAAATAAAGACTTGTAATCATTTCAGCATACCTACCTGTGTGTATGTGTCATTGATTAACCGCCGGCGAGGACTTCCACTAAGCCACATTCCAAGTGCCTAGGCCACAAGGAGAAGACGAAGCGCCTAACAATTATTATTATTATTATATTATTTATATATTACAACGGGAGACATTTGGTGAACTGTTTGTTCAAGATTTAGAGATAAAATATGTTAAAAATAAAAACGAATGTGTTGAACAAAAAATGATTATAATTAATCTTTTTTTAGAAAATTACAAATGTGTAATCAAAGCGTCAGCACTTGAAAAAGGTCAATGTACACCTAGATTTCTGTGTTAATTATCTTATGTATTTTCCTTTTAATTATAAACATTTTTATTTGACTATATGCTGTAATTAATAATCCACAAGAGTGCAAGCAATTGTAATTAAATAAACAAATAGGTATGATTGTAGAACCTAACTAATCATCATTTTTTTTCAGCAGAAACAGCTGCCACTTGGAAAATAGCAAATTTCCTTCCAATGTGTCTGATCATTAACTTTCTATGTTGTAAACAAATTGCCTTGTGGTACAGTTTTCACAAGAAAACAACTGTGCTAATATTTAACTATTTCACTGCCTTTAGTTTGTGTCAGGGTTTCATATTGGGTGGGCAGAACATTTTTACATTACATTGGTTTTAGCTACATTGAACTATTTATATTTGTCAAATGTCTGTAATCATGAGCCCTTGCAGATCGCTGACTTGGGGTTCTCCAGGGCATGTCTAAGCCCCAGGCTGCTTTTTCACCAGGGGATAGATGGTGGGTATAGACTCGTAGCAAGCTGAAACCAGGTCACGGCCTCCAGGTATGCCCAGATGAGAATGCAGAGACCACTAGCATGTGCAGAGTACAGATGGTAGGAGACAGAAGGAAATCCAGGAAACAAATCGATGTAAGCAGGTCAGGGTGGGCAGCAGCCAGAAGCTTTAATTGTGAGTCCACCCAGTAAATTGACAATAGCAAATGAATATTCGCTATTATTACACTGATTCTCCTCCCGGTCAAACAGAAGGTGGGTCCTGAGACCCCTTTCCCTATTGGCTGAAAGGGGAAGTGATCATATTGTCCTAAAAGGAGGAGGAGGGAAGAGACGCTCGGCCGCCGCGATGCAGTTGGTGCTCTCCGGGAACACATGGTACGTTTCAATTCCCGTCTTCAGGAGGCGGGAATCACGCCTCCTGAAGACGGGAATCGAAACGTACGTCGAGGTGTGCTTGGTTACACAATCTTTATCCCTCATTCCAGTCCCTGTGGTTGTCGGCAGCTGTTGGTGAAGCGCACGCCAGCTACCACGCGCAGAGCGGAACCAATAGATCATACGAGCGGTTCAGCCTCAATGTCGGGCTAGGGCACTCCCAAATGTAAGCAGCCATTCGGCTTTCTGTTTTTAATCGTTTTTAATAAATGGGATTACACTATTCCAGCCCTTCTTGTATCCTTCTTTATATTTCCTGACGTTCTACTGGGGGAGAGGAACAGGTTACCCACAAGGCTTATCCATACCATGGCAGCAAGCCAAATCTTGCAAAAGCTATTATTGACCTCTTTTTAATTAAAAAGGTCAACATCTTCTGGTAAACGGACATCCACTTTCTGAGAACTTTGGGTGCATACTACAGCTGGTGGAGGTTGTTCAACCACACAGAGGAAGATTCACTTTTATTGATTTATATATCTTGCAACAGTGGAAGATTAATTTACATTGATTTGTATATTATCCTTCAATTGCATGTGGACTATTTTTATTCTTTCAACTTTTTATACACTTTTATTGGAATTTATATTGTTTGTCACTAAGATATCATTTTATCCTATATGCAGGGATTGCATGATTGTCATCTTTTTGTCATATGCACTTGTGGTATATAGTCTATACACATATTTATTATTTTTGTATGGTACACTGATGTGTTTACATCCATTTTATTTGAACTTAACTATTTATATGATATTCAGGTCACTGTTTATATAGACTTAGCGCCCCCCACTGTCTACCTTTTCACTTGCACTAGAAACTCTCGTCTAGTTTAGGGGGAAGCAGCTTATATTTAATTACTTACACAATTTTTGGCGCGAGGTTTATACACATTTTCATCAATGTTGTCTGTTGTACCTGGTAACAATTTTTATTGATGTTTTTGGTTTTTGCTCCCTAGGCTTGTAGATTAGTGAATGTCTCTCTTGGATCTTCACTTTATTGAAGGCCTTCCTAAGGCATGTCTTGCTATACCCCCTCACCAGAAGATGCTCCCTCAATGAGTTAGCTTCCCTCTGGAAGTCCTCATCCAGTGTACAATTGCATCTTAGTCTCCAAAATTGACTGTATGGGATACTTCGAATGAGTGGTTCAGGATGCGAACTAGTCGCATGCAGTAGAGTGTTTCCCACTGAGGGTTTCCTGTACAAGGTAAAACAGAGAGCCCTAGCTTCATTCATGAATATCTCTACATCCAGGAACATGATTATTTCCTGACTGATATTGTGTGTGAATTTAAAATTATAAGTGTTAAATTGTAGACTGTTGAATAATCCAATGAGATCGTCTTTTGATTCTGCCCATACCATAAGGACATTGTCCATATAATGGTGCCAAGATAGTATCCTGCTGATTTCCAAAGCCCTCCGTTCATCTGCAAGAAGGTCACGCTCCAAACCCCCCCAGGTACAGGTTGGCATATGAGGGGGCACACCTTGCCCCTATAGCAACCCCCTGCACCTGGAGGTAGTGGGACCGCTTGAACACAAAGGTGTTATAGGTAAGGATAAAGCTGAGCATTTCAAAAATTAAGTCACTGTAATTACAAGAATCCAAATCTCGCTCATACAGGAACTCGCATGTCCCCTGCACTCCTCGGGCATGTGGAATGGAGTTGTAAAGAGCTTCTATATCTGTATATCTTCTAAAGATGATGCACAAGGAAGCCCGCAAACAGTTTGCTGAAGACAAGCAGACTAAGGACTTGGATTACTGGAACCATGTCCTGTGGTCTGATGAGACCAAGATAAACTTACTTGGTTCAGATGGTGTCAAGTGTGTGTGGCGGCAACCAGGTGAGGAGTACAAAGACAAGTGTGTCTTGCCTACAGTCAAGCATGGTGGTGGGAGTGTCATGGTCTGGGGCTGCATGAGTGCTGGCAGCACTGGGGATCTACAGTTCATAGAGGGAACCATGAATGTCAACATGTACTGTGACATACTGAAGCAGAGAATGATCCCCTTCCTTCGGAGACTGGGCCGCAGGGCAGTATTTCAACATGATAAGGACCCCATACACACCTCCAAGATGACCACTGCCTTGCTAAAGAAGCTGAGAGTAAAGGTGATGGACTGGCCAAGCATGTCTCCAGACCTAAATCCTATTAAGCATCTGTGGGGCATCCTCAGACGGAAGGTGGAGGAGCGCAGGGTCTCTAACATCCACCAGCTCAGTGATGTCATCATGGAGGAGTGGAAGAGGACTCCAGTAGCAAACCGTGAAGCTCTGGTGAACGCCATACCCAAGAGGGTTAAGGCAGTGCTGGAAAATAATGGTGGCCACTAGGGATGAGCCGAACACCCCCCTGTTTGGTTCGCACCAGAACTCGCGAACAGGCAAAAAATTTGTTCGAACACGCGAACACCGTTAAAGTCCATGAATAATCAAAAGTGCTAATTTTAAAGGCTTATATGTAAGTTATTCTCATTAAAAGTGTTTGGGGACCCGGGTCCTGCCCCAGGGGACAAGGATCAATGCAAAAAAAAGTTTTAAAAACGGCTGTTTTTTCAGGAGCAGTGATTTTAATAATGCTTAAAGTGAAACAATAAAAGTGTAATATTCCTTTAAATTTCGTACCTGGGGGGTGTCTATACTATGCCTGTAAAGGGGCACATGTTTCCCGTGTTTAGAACAGTCTGACAGCAAAATGACATTTCAAAGGAAAAAAAATTATTTAAAACTACTCGCGGCTATAATGAATTGCCGGTCTGACAATACACATAAAAGTTCATTGATAAAAACGGCATGGGAATTCCCCACAGGGGATCCCCGGCCAAAATTTAAAAAAAAAATGGCGTGGGGTCCCCCCAAAAATCCATACCAGACCCTTATCTGAGCATGCAACCTGGCAGGCCGCAGGAAAAGAGGGGGGACGAGAGAGTGCCCCCCTCCTGAACTGTACCAGGCCACATGCCCTCAAGACTGGGAGGGTGCTTTGGGGTAGCCCCCAAAACACCTTGTCCCCATGTTGCTGGGGACAAGGGCCTCATCCCCACAACCCTTGCCCGGTGGTTGTGGGGGTCTGAGTGCGGGGGGCTTATCGGAATCTGGAAGCCCCCTTTAACAAGGGGATCCCCAGATCCTGGCCCTCCCCCCTGTGTGAAATGGTAATGGGGTACAAAAGTACTCCTACCATTTCACAAAAAAAGTGTCAAAAATGTTAAAAATGACAAGAGACAGTTTTTGACAATTCCTTCATTTAAATGCTTCTTCTTACTTCCGGAGATCCGCCCGGACCGCTTGTGCATTGCCACTACACCATTGACACAATTAACCTCCACAAGTAAGCCTTGGTTTAGGAGGTCCTACATTTTACCTCCAATCTTAAAAATTTTTTTTACTTTTTTTACCCCCTTTTTTACCTTTTTGCTCACTTACATTACCATATATTTACAGATCCAACACGCGCCTTCTCCTGACGAGTGGCACTTTAAGCCACAAAACGCGTAGAGCTACTGGTTGCCGTGTCCTTATTCAATTTACCAGATTATCTAAGCTATTATATATTATGAACCCCCACAGGTCTAGTGAGACCGTAGGTCCTGCAGGCAGTATATACCAATAATTTTGTATCAATTTCCCATGTGGTGAACTAAGATATTTTGTGTGGTTATTCCATGAGAAACCAATTTTCATTGCTATCACCTTACCTACTGTTACCATTGTTACCAGTGTCACATGTATGTATATATGTATTGTGCTATGTGTCAAGATGCATCATGTATGTTACCTTATATATTTTTATGACCTTAATCATGTATGGTCATTATTCAGCCTTTAATAAACTATTATTAACAAAATATCTTTTTATGTTCACTCACTTACCTTCCTTGCAGCTACGTGCTTCATACAAAGTCTCACCCTCCTTGTTAATTAACTTTTTGTTAATTAACCCCTTCCTCCATATGTTAATGGGATGGATATCTATGACCTTACCAGGCCATGATGTCATTTAAAGTCCCTAGGGATGGAAAAACTTGACCTTACCAGACCATAGCTTCCTGAAAGTCCCTACCCCCAAACTCCATTCACTTTATTGAATGGGTTTGAACTTTGCTTTGACCATGGATACATCTTGTGATTTGTAATTGGTTTTTGGGAAGGGTGAGAGAAAAGAGAACTCCCCTCACATTTGAGACTTTAAGGGCTCTAAGGAAGGCGCAAACCATTAAAATTGTATAAAAAAAGTATTTTATTGGTATCAAAATATGTATTTAAAAAATGAATAAAAAGGTATCATCAATACAATACATAAACATATGAAAGAATGGTCAAAACCACAAGCCACTATAAATTGATCACTCAATAATAATATTGGAGATTGATTCAGAAAATCATACACCAGCACGTTTCAGAGTCTATAGAGCTCTTTCTTCAGGGAAGGTTTAACCCGGCCTATAGCAGAATGATGACCGGGAAGTGGTTCTGTTATCCTGACTGGGTGTCATATGACGTCCAACAGGATAACATGTCAGTGAGCGCCCATGGTGGCACGCAGCACGGCAATCGCGAGTGCAGATGCGTGGAGATTGATACAGAAAAGCATACACCAACACATGTCGGAGCTTGTAGAGCTCCTTCTTCAGGGAAGGTTTAAACAATCTTGATAAATATAATCTATAAAACAGAGCATATATTGGAGCATTCATTGTTAGTTACCAATAACAGAACATGATGGAAACGAAAAAGGGATGAGGGATGGGAAGGAAGAAAAACACACAACAGTAACTACTCACTATGCCTAAGCAGAGGATCAGAGCACAGGATTGACCAATAAAACAACTAATGTTTGTGATTATTCCAACCAGGATAAAAACAAAAATAAGAAAAAGGGGTACAAGGCCCTCTTGGCTACTGGAAAATCATGTGGGGTACACAGGGATCAACAGGTGTGGACAGGGGGAAAAGAGGGGGAAGGTATATGTGTATAATCATTTAAATAAGGTAGACATGTATTAGTTCAACCTCACGCACCTTAACATAGAGAGAATTCAACCATCATAGACCAGGAAACTCTCAACTTGAAAGGTAGCGCAAAAGTCTGAGTGAAATTCCTTTGTCGGCGGACTGAAATTGCTTGTGGGTTAACCTCAGTAAGAAAGTCCTCTACGGAGTGGGGCATCCAAACATAGATGTGTCCAGACACCAGTGGTTTGGTTGGAGAGCGCTGGATAAAATATATCTATATCTATATATCTATATGTATATACATATATATATAGATAGATAGATATAGATATCTCTCTCTCTCTCTCCCTCTCTCTCGCTCTCTCTCTCTCTCTCTCTCTCTCTCTCTCTCTCTCTCTCTCTCTCTCTCTCTCTCTCTCTCTATATATATATATATATAGATCTATATATATAGATATATAGATATATCTATATATATATATATCTATAGATATATATCTATATATATATATATCTATAGATATATCTATATATATATATATCTATAGATATATCTATATATATATATATATATATATATATATATATATATATATATATATATATATATATATATATATATATATATATATATATGTATCTAGATATATATATGCAGAGTTGTAAGTAATATATAATTGTAATATGGTGGTTGAAAAAAGAAGGGAGCAGGATTAAAAAATCCTGTCTCCATAACCCCTCCACCCTAAGTACTAATCAACATAACAGTAAGAGGAGGGGGGAGGGAGCCAAAGAATGGAAACATACCTGCCAGGAAAGCTCCTCACCCCACAGGACAGCCCGAATGACCAAAGCCAGATGACATGCTGCGGGGAGGAGACTGTCCATATATAGGGACATCCATCAGGTGATTGCAGCCGCCATTGATGAAGGTAGGGGAGGTGAAGTGGCCCACACCTAACAATAGCCTGCTGTCCATGGTGTCAAACAGAATTCCATTATGGTAGATCCCCTTAGAACGGGGTGCACGGCGTCACCTCTGACCCCATAGTAGGAGGCGTGGTGGGGAGGGAAACGCAGTGCGCCCAGAACCCACCAACACAATGCCTGCATCAGCCCGTGGGCATGGCCGGCAACGCCGTGTATACAGCAGAGGGCATGAGGAAGTGACGTCATGGGGTCACGTGTGCTGTGTGTAGTGCGACCCTGAAGTAGGCGGCTAAAGACGGCCTATGCGATGCAGGCAGGGTTACACATGGGGACACAACCCCAAACATTAAAGGATGCCTGAATCCCACTGGCCTGGGTGTATCGGGTGCACCAACCAAACCGGCTGCCCAGAGTTAAAGAAAAGACCTCAAAAAATATATGGAGGGAAGAAAAATGTATTAATTGAAAAAAAAATGAAAATGAATAAAAAATACAAAAAAATAAAAATTGGTTGGTTAGTTATTAGAAAAGGTAAATTAATAAATAAATATGAATAGAACATGAAAGAAAATAAAAAATGCAAAAAATAACAAAAATTGTTGATTGGAAAAAAAATATATAAGAGGAAATGTAAATACATCATAAGGTGATAGTATTGATGGTAATAGAACTTAGCCATGAGTAGCATATGTATCCTCCTAAAAACACAGGCATGAGGTAGATGACTGCAGAGCATCTGGGATAGAAAAGGAAGGAATGGGGCAGCGGATAGAATTACTGTTCCATACCTCCCGAGGCAAAACCCTCCAAGAAGGGTTTGTAGTTGGTTGTCTCATTAAGGCCTGGAAATGTAGTGGCTTTAAGCAAATGGATCCATCTCAGTTTATACCAATCTTCTCCATGGGCGCTGGGGTGGATCCGATCAAGGGCCCAAAATTGGACCCTGGGAAAAATGCCCTCATGCATGACACGGACATGTCTACAGAGGGCGAATTCGTGGTTGGAGTATGTGCTTATAAATTCTTTTGCATCATTCATTTTTGGTCTTACCGACATAGAAAGAGCCACAGCTACAGAGTAGAAGATATATCACTCCATAGATTTTACAATTCACAAAATGTTTTGCACTGAGCCTCTGGCCATTGGGTAATGTGATGGATGAACCAGTGCATATATATCTACAGTGGTTACATCATCCACATGTGTAGGTGCCCCTATATTTGGATGGGTCTTTTCTTCTTTACCCCTATATTGAGTGAGGGAATCCCTCAATGATATGGAGCGCCTATACATAATAAACATTTTCCTTCTTTTGAGCCAGCTATATGATTATTTTGTCATGTCTTGTAAATACTCTGTAAATGCATCTGCGTCCTCCTGTTTATGGCTATGCGCTGTTCCCCATATGTCTGCCTAATTCCATCAATCATAGGTCTGCTCTGCCACAATTTAGGGGCGTTGTTTTTTGCTTGTCTAGACTCCATGCGTATAATTGAGTGACCGTATGGACAACCAGGGTGTCGCTGCTACATCAGCTGGGCACCCATTTCTTTGCACTAGTAATGTGTGTATCGCCATGGTCTGGAAGTCTGACCATGTCTTTGGACAAGTGAGATTCTTTCCTTTTACCATCAGAGGGAGCCCTTTTCCACTTATCCGACCGAGCCTTAGGACCCGGCGGGAGTGGAAGGGCGAACTATCATGGCGACGTTTGCGCATGCGCAGCACAGTTTTCTGTCCTCTTCCGGTTCCTATACCGGATGGATGGTATTTAAAGCCGCTGTAAGCAGCATGGAGATGCTGAGGGAACCAAGGGACCTATGCACACTGTTCCCTTCATTCAGGTAATTACCATCAACCCATTTTTTTAATATTCATTTTGTCAGTGACTCTCTTTTGCCGTCTTGACTCTTTTTGTGCTTGAAGACTTAGTCTCTTGCCTTGCTGACACCAAACAGCAGGTGATATATTGTTGTTTTTTGTACTCACTAGATACCCTTTTTAAAAAAAGTGATCTGAACCTCTGGAAGTGTGTGGCTCCTGGCATCAAGCCAGCTGCTGAACCTGCCTTTGTAAGTTTAAGCTTATATTGTTTCTTTGTGTCTTAGTGTCATGAAGGATATTCCATCCTACCTTCAGACATTAAAAGGCATTATTATTCATTTTTCATTTTTTAGTTGCTCTTTTTTACCGTCTATGGCCACCTTCAGCGCGTGTTCTCTTTGACACAGCAGAAACATCTAGTCATCCCAGCAGTTCTACCCCCCCCCCCCTTTAGGTAAGCTATGGGTAAGCAGCTATACCCTGACAGTGGAGACACATATGCATAAGAATTATGTTAAATGTAAATGTCTACACAAACTTGTGAATCTACCTAACCTTTTCAATTTTCTGTGTGTTTTTTGATAGAAGGCACTGTACTCTGAATGTGACCAGCATCCCCTGAGGAAGCCCTACACATGGGCGAAACATGTTGGGAAGCCCATCCTTTATTGCTGTGTTACTGTGATTGTAAAAAATAATAATACCTACCATTTTTGTATCTACCCCTTTTCCTGATCTTTTAATGTATAAATTCTTATTTTGCTCTTCAAAATAAAATAATTTTTTATATACTATGTTTGATACATCTCCAATTGATTTGCACCTTAAAAGTCCCATTTTTTCTGCCTGTTACTATTATATTCTGGGATGTGGTGCCAGACATAAACTGGGGTGTTCGTGCTCATATAAACTTCTCCATATATTACAAGAACCTAGTGGCAGCAGATAAAAAACTCTCCAATTCAGCTACAACTATTGAGTGGCATTAGTTGCATGGGACTATAGCCAAATAGTGCATACTTTGTCAAATTTAGCTGGACATTCACAAGAATGGTTCATGACTTTATATAGGGGAATAGCAGAGTTAACCAAGGCCTTCCAAAAATTTGATGAGGGCTCCTCAGGTTGCTTCCATTTTAAAAGTATTGCCTTCCAGGTATAGAATAGTAGCAGACTGAGAGTTTTGGTTGCTTGGCAATGTGCCAGAGTGCTTACAAGGCCCAGCAAACAAACTAAAACAGTTTGTGGGATTGGGATAATCAGTAGGGAAGTTCTAAACTGGATAACCTCTTTCCAGAAGGACTGTAATTTGGGGCAGGACCATAGTATATGAAGGAAGTCTGCTTCATTACTGCCATACCTCCAACTGTGGCGATATGCCCCTCGGTAAATTTTATTTGATCTTTGCGGTGTTAGATAGGCCCGATGGATACGCTTGAATTGGGTACTCCCAAATATCTTCCCAGTCTTCTCTGTCCAGGTCTGGGAAATACACCTGCAATTTTGAATATAAATTCTTCAGATCATAATGAACAAAATGGTAGATAATGGTTTATTCAGCTGGTCATCTTGCAATAGAGATTCTAAATTGGATTGGAGGAGAGTTATGGATTGAGAACCAAATTGGGTGAAGAAGGCATGACAAAGTTGCAGGTATCTAAAGAAATATTGATTTAATAGCCAAAGTTTTTGTTTAAGAGTATCAAAAAATATAAGACCCCCATCTTCACATATATGCTCAATTTATTATTTTTTTAAATTGTATATTTATTACGGTTTTCACGGAATTACAGGAAAGGAAAAACAGAAAGCAGATTGTGAGAATCACAGTTAACAAAATTGAAATAAGTCATATACATAGGATATAAAATCGGACATACAATAATACATATATGAAAGCATTATAGAACTTCAAAACGGTTCAGGAGGGGGAAGGGAAGGAGGAAGGGGGATGGACCAAGAGAGCAGAAGTAACAAACAGGCATCAAAATATCACACAAACAAGAATTTTACTCTCTGGATCAACTATCAGTAAGGTGGCAGGAGTACCCAAACTGAGAAACCAAGGCACTCTGAGGAAGCTTAACTAAAGGAAAGGGGGAGACACCATGGAATGATGATTTAAAGAGTTAGGAAGTCTGAGAAAACAAGATTGGCAAAGTAACATAGAAGGAAGATGATCATATAGGGTGTAATGGTATGGTGCCAGGGTTAAGCTCAGAATGATCCCAAGATTCCAAAATTTTAGAAAACGAAGGAAGTAAGTCATGGACTACTGCTGTAAGGTGTTCCATTCTACAGATCTGCTTCAATATCTGCAAAACTTGTGAGAGAGTAGGTGGGGAGGGAGATAACCATCCCAAGGGTATAGCCCTTTTGGCTGCCAGGAGGATGAAGGCAGCTCATTTTTGGATGTGCTTGGAGATGCCAGGGAAAGGCAAGCCCAATAGATAATGAATTGGGTCCAGGGGCAGAGTCACTTCTAAAAGGCCTTGTGAAAGGGCTTGAATGGAGGACCAGAATGGTTGAATAGTGGGACACTCCCAAAATATATGGAAATGTGAGCCAATGTCACCCAAGCACCTCTAGCACACCTGAGAAACCTTAGGACCATATCTATGTAGAATCTCAGGTGTTCTATACCAAAAGAACAATATCTTATAAGCCGTCTCTCTCTGCTCCACGCATGTTGATGACTTGGAAACAGCCTCCCAAATCTTCTGCAATTGAGGGACCATTTCTGCATGTATGGATAGTGTGAGGGCATTGTGGAGAAATTTATAGATATCCGAAATAAGGTGGGTCTGGTGCAGACCCTGGGCACATAATGCCATGTACACACGGGCGGACTTTTCAGCATCAAACGTCCAACAGTCTTTCCAACTGACTTTCGACAGAGTTACGACGGACTTTCGGACGACCGGACTTGCCCACACATGAATGGACTAAAGTCTTTTCGAAAGTCCGTTGGTATGAACGTGATGACATATGAAGGGACTAGAATAAGGAAGTTCATAGCCAATAGCTGCCCTTGCGTCCTTTTTTGTCCATTGGACTAGCATACAGATGGATTTTTTAACCGGACTCGAGTCCGTCGGAAAGATTTGAAACATGTTCCAACTCTAAAGTTCGTCTGATTTTCGACAGAAAAAGTCCGCTAAAGGTCCGATGAAGCCCACACACGGTCGGATTGTCCGACGGATTCGTCCCGTCGGACCAGTCCGGGCGAAATGCCCCCCCCTGTACACGGCATAAGAGTTCAAATGGGGCGGGCTTATCTAAGGTCAGGGTTTGTGACTTAGAGACGAAGTAATGTTCAAATTTGAGGTTAATAGTAGAAAATTTGTTTAGGGATCTGGTGTTTTCGTTGAATTTCTGCAAAGGATAAAAGGTTACAAGTGAGTGGATGTACAATATTTCAAAGCTGGAAAATTCCAGCCTGGGACCAGGAATACATTCGGGTGTATGATAAACTATCCGGGATGTCAGGATTGAAAAGCATGTTTAGTAAAGGTGGACTTGGAGAAGAGAGAGAGAACTGGTGGGAACATCTTTTCCACATAGAGAGCATAAATAACATTGGGTGTAGACAGAGGCCCGTAGTTGGGCATTAGAGGCCTCTAGGGTCGACCAAATCATCGAGCAGGGAGGAACCAGGCATGTTATACTCATTTCTATCTCTGACCAAATACTAGATGGCATTCTAGTGGACCATGTAATAATCAGTTTAAGATGGGTGGCAAAGTAATATTAGATAAGGTTCGGGGCTCCCAAACCACATCTAGAGTGAGGAGCTAATATCACTGAGCTGGCTATATGATGAGCTTTATTGCGCCAAATAAAATTAAGGAAAAACATCTGTGTGGCCTTGAGCTGTGACATTGGAATTGGGACTAGCAGAGTTTCAAACAAATACAGGAGCCTCGGTAAGATAGACATCTTAAGGACATTGATCTGACCAAGGAGAGAGAGGGTTTCCCACTGGTGCAAAAGCCGGTCAATGTCACGGAAGAGTGGGGGGAAATTGGCCTGGTAGAGGGCAGGGTATGAAGAGGTATTATTTATCCCCAGATATTTAGGAGCATGTGGGCACCAATGGTACGGGTAATTCTGTTGTAATGTAGCGAGGGCAGAGGGGAGAATGTGGGGTGGTAGGGCTTCCGTTTTGCTCGTATTGGTTTTGTACTCAGAAATTGAGCCAAATTTTTTTAACAAGTCCTGGAGATTCGGGAGGGAGGTATGGGGGTTGGTCAGTGTCAGTAGGATGTCGTCTGCAAACAAAGAAAGTTTATGCTCTCTCTGTCACAGCGAGACCCCACGAATGTCAGGATGAGTATGGATGGCTTCGGCTAAGGGTTCCAAACATGGAATAAATAGCAAGGGGGATAAAGGGCATCCTTGTCTGGTACCATTACTCAAAGAGAATGTTGGCAACAGAAAGGAGGACAGCTGAACTTGGGAGGATGGTCAGGAGTACAAGGTGTGTAGCGCTGCCATAAAGGGACTGTTAAATCCATATTTGGATAGGGTAGCCAATCAAAGGCTTTTTGAGCATCTAGGCTCAGAATAAGGGCTGGGCGGGTTGTTTTATTAAGCAGGTCAATGAGATCAATGGTGCATCTCGTGTCGCCAGCATATCTGGCAGGTACAAAACCTACTTAATCTTTGTGTATGAGTCTAGGGATTACATGGGAAAGTCTGTTGGCCAAAATTTTTGTAAAGATCTTGCAATCAGAATTAAGCAACACCATGGGTCTATAATTGTCAGGGAGGGGGGGATCTTTACCAGGTTTTGGGATCACGGAGATGTGAGCATGAAGAAATTGGGGGTGGGGCATAGTCCCTTTTAACAATGAGGTAAATAGGGATATCAAATGTGGGCTTAAAATCGTGAGGAAAGTCTTATAATAAAAATAAGGCAGACCATCCGGGCCGGGAGATTTATGAGTTGGGAGTAGGGATGAGCAGAACACCTCCTGGTTCGGTTCGCAGCAGAACATGCGAACAGGCAAAAATTTCATTCAAACACGTGAACACCATTAAAGTCTATGGGACACGAACATGAATAATCAAAAGTGCTCATTTTAAAGGCTTATGTGCCATTTTTTTTAAATTTTGGTGCGGGGTTCCCCTTAAAATCCATACAAGACCTGAAGGGCCTGGTATGGATTTTGAGAGGGACAACCAAGCAAATTTTTTTTTAATTTTGGTGCGGGGTTCCCCTTAATATCCATACCAGACCTGAAGGGCCTGGTATGGAATTTGGGGGGACCCCCACGCATTTTTTTTAAATTTTGGTTCGGGGTTCCCCTTAATATTCATAACAGACCCAAAGGGCCTGGTAATGGACTGTGGGGGAATCCCATGCCATTTTCATCAGTGAACTTTTATGTGTATTGCTGGGACCGACAATTCATTATAGCCGTGAGTACTTATAAGTTACTTTTTTTCCTTTGTCATTTTGCTCTTGGACTGTTGTAAACACGGGAAACATGCGCCACTTTACAGGCATACTATAGACACCCTCCAGGTACAAAATTTAAAGGAATATTTCACTTTTATTGTTTCACTTTAAGCATTATTAAAGTCACTGCTCCCAAAAAAACGTCAGTTTTTAAAACTCTTTTTTGCATTGATACATGTCCCCTGGGGCAGGACCCATGTCCCCAAACACTTTTTATGACAATACCATGCATATAAGCCTTTAAAATTATCACTTTTGAATTCTCCCATAGACTTTTAAAGGGTGTTCCGTGGCTTTCGAATTTGCTGTGAGCACCCTAAATTGTTCGCTAATCGGTGAACAGCCAATATTCGAGTCAAACTAATTTTCAACCTGAACATAAAGCTCATCCCTAGTTAGGAGGTTAGTGACGACCTCAGCTAGTTCTTCGGTAGTAACCACAGAGTTTAAGGATGAGAGATGGGCAGAGTCAAATTTTTCCTGTGTGAAATGGTAGTTAGAATCTGTTTTCAGACAATTATATAAATTATGGTAAAATTCTCCAAATACTTTGGACATGGTAAAAGGGCAATAAGTGGGAGTACTATTAGTTTGCATGCGAAAATCTGGGGGCAAATGGAGGGGCGAGGTTTCAATTTATTTACCAGCATTCTGTGAGGTTTATTAGAATACTCGTAGAATTTCTGTTTGGACCATAGAAGAGATTTATAGATTTTCTTAATATTTAGAGATCTGAGCTGGATTTGAAGGGAAATTACGGCTCAGAGCCTAACCACAATGGGGGAGGACGTAAGAGATTCTCAGCTTTACAGAGTTTAGACAAAATAGAAGAGCATTGGAACGCCGCATCTCTTTTCAAGCGGGAGCCCATAGAAATACATTGACCCTGGAAGAAGGCTTTATGTGCTTCCCACAAGGTGGAGGTCTCCAAGACTGTGTTCTTATTGAATTGGAAGAACTCAGACAGGCTTCTGGATAGGTGGTTTCTAATCTCCGGAATACGAAGCAGAGATTCATTGAGACGCCAATGGTATGTTCTGGGGGAGGCAGAGGATAGGGCGATGTCTAGGTGGACAAAGGAGTGATCAGACCAAGTTATGGGACTGATTTCTGAGGAAACCGTAGACATCAAAAGGGGGGAGGATACAAAGAAGTGGTCCAGTCCAGTAAAGCTTATGGGGGTGAGAGTAGAACGTATAGTGCTTATGCATGGGGTGTTTAACCCTCCAGATGTCTAGGAGATTACAAGCTCTTATGAGTTTACGGAAGGAAGCCAAGAGGCGGTTTACTGTAGTAGCCGTTGTGGAGGGGGATAATATACGTCTATCTTTGCTAGGGGACATAGTCATGTTAAAATCCCCGCCCATGACTGTAAAAGGTTGAGAGAATTTGTCTAATTTGTCAAACACGGTAGAAAAGAACTGAATTTGGCCAGAGTAAGGTTAGACATTGACTAAAGTAAGAGAAAGGTTAAGGTATGCACAATCCAAAGTAAGAAATCTGCCATGTGTTTCAAGATTAGAACCAATGAACGGACTGAAAATTTGCGCAAACGTTAGAACCCCATTGACGTCTATGGGACTCGAATGTTCAAAATCAAAAGTGCTCATTTTAAAGGCTAATTTGCATGGTATTGTAACCCTAAAAAGGGTTTGGGGACCCGGGTCCTGCCCCAGGGGACATGTATCAATGCAAAAAAAGTTTTAAAAGCGGCCGTTTTTTTCGGGAGCAGTGATTTTAATGATGCATAAAGTAAAAAAAAAGTGAAATATTTAAATATCGTACCTGGGGGGTGTCTATAGTATGCCTGTGGCGCGTGTTTCCCGTGCTTAGAACAGTCCCTGCACAAAATTACATTTTTAAAGGAATAAAAGTCATTTAAAACTGCTTGCGGCTTTAATGTAATCTCGGGTCATGGCAATTTGGATGAAAATCAGTGAGAGAAACGGCATGTCCCCAGTCCATAACCAGGCCCTTTGGGTCTTGTATGGATATTAAGGGGAACCCCACATCCAAAAATAAAAAAGGAAAGGTGTGGGGCCCCCAGGCCCTATATACTCTGAACAGCAGTATGCGGCGCAAACAAGACAGGGACGGTAGGTTTGTTGTTAAGTAGAATCTGTTTGTAATTTTAAACTGGTACATTTTTAAAGTGTTTAGCTTCACCCAAAAAATCTATTTTAAGCTTTTTGGAAAACAAAGGGAAGGGTTATCACCCCTGTGACATTTGTTTTGCTGTCTGTGCTCCTCTTCAGAGGATTTCACCTCACTTTTTGTCCCAATGACAAATGTTTTTTGAAAATTTGGGGTTTTTAGTGAAACAAGGATTGGTGATAAAGCATCAGTATAAAGGAGAAAAGTTTTTCCCATATTAACTCTTACAGGAGAGAATTTCCCTTCCTAGGGGTAGATTTAATCTCACTTTCTGTTGTCTTCTTCCGTTTGCAAGTAGGAGTCGTTTGTAAATTGGATGTTTGAAAGTAGGGGCCTGCCCTATATACTGAGCAGAAATTTGGGCCTTAGGTGTTGTTGTGGCCACAACACTGTAAGCCCTCACAGGCCCCTGCTGTGAAATATTAGATCAAGAATTGTAATTACATGCCCCTGTTGAACAGGGGCAGAAAAATTGGGCCTTTGGTGGTGGTGGTGCCAGTGCCACAACACTGTAAGTCCTCAAAGTTGCTCTTGGTGGGAGCAGAAACGGGCCCTGTTGTGAAATATTAGATCAAGAATTCTAATTATATTTCCCTGTTGAACAGGGGCTGAAAAATTGGGCCTTAGGCACTGGTGCTGGTGCCACAACACTGCAACCCCTCACAGATACTCTAGTTGGAGCGCAGGAACTAGCCCTGCTGCAAAGAATTGCATCAAAAATTTTAATTACATGCCCCTGTTAAACAGGGGCTGAAAAATTGGGCCTTAGGCACTGGTGCTGGTGCCACAACACTGCAACCCCTCACAGATACTCTAGTTGGAGCACAGGAACTAGCCCTGCTGCAAAGAATTGCATCAAAAATTGTAATTACACGCCATTGTTAAACAGGGGCTGAAAAATTGGGCCTTAGGCACTGGTGGCGGTGCCCAGAACCAAAAATGTTCTTACAAGCTATCAGCATGATCATTGAGGAGGAAGCGCATAATTACTCAGCATAACAGGATAGTCACTCAGCATCAGCATAGGCAGTCTTTGAAGGGATCTGACATTTCAAAAAAAATTATTCGGTTACATCAACATCAGGTGCTTGGTAGCTGGTGGTGATGGAAGACTGATTCATTTTTATGAAGGTCAGTTGATCGACCGAGCCAGTGGACAGATGCAACCTGTGATCGGTTACAAAGCCTCCAGCAGCACTGAATGTGCGCTCCGAAAGAACGCTGGATACAGGACAGGCCAGTAACCATTGCATACTCTGCAAGCTCTGGCCAGTGATCCATCCTCAAGACCCAGTAACCCAGAAGATTTTCGGTGGGAAAGGTGTCCAAGTCAGATCTTGCCCCTAGGTATTCCTGCACCATGTAAAACAGACGCTGGCGATGGTTGCTGGAACCGATCATACCTTGGGGCTGCAGACTAAAAAATTGTCTGAACACATCGGTCAGATGGCCACCTTCTCCACCGCTCCTTCTTTGACTGACTGAAGCCTCAGCAACACGTTGTCCAGAAACAGGAGTTTGTAACCCCCCAGTCAATGGGAACGCGTTGCACAGACCTTTCTGCAAGGCCTCCCGAAGATGTTTCATCCTCTGCTCCCTCTGCGATGGCAAGATAAGGTCCGCAACTTTACCCTTGTAATGTGGATCAAGGAGGGTTGCCAGCCAATATTGTTCCTTCTCCTTGATACCACGAATACGAGGATCCTTCTGCAGGCTTTGCAGGATCAGGGAGGCCATGCAGCATAGGTTTGCTGAGGCATTCGGTCCGGAGTCCTCTGGGTCACAAAGGACGACATGATCCGCAGCCACCTCCTCCCAGCCATGTACAAGTCCATGTGTTTCTTGGGACTGTAAATGATCCCTTAAAGACTGCTGCTGATGCTGAGTGCCAGGCTCCACCTCCATACTGACACAATCCTCCTCCTCCTCCTCATCCTCTTCCTGTGTGATCGGCGGGCACGCAGGAACACTGTCTGGATAAAGGGGGCCTTGAGAGCTAAGAAAGTCCTCCTCTTCCTGCCTCTGTTCTGCCTCAAGTGCCCTGTCCATTATTCCACGCAGCGTGTGCTCCAACAGGTGGACAAGGGGGACAGTGTCACTGATGCATGCACTGTCACTGCTCACCATCCTCGTGGCCTCCTCAAATGGTGACAGGACAGTGCATGCATCCCTGATCATGGCCCACTGGTGTGGGGAAAAAAACCAAGCTCCCCTGACCCTGTCCTGGTGCCATAGTCGCACAGGTACTCATTGATGGCCCTCTGCTGTGTGTGCAGCCGCTGCAGCATGGCCAACGTTGAGTTCCACCTGGTGGGCATGTCACAGATTAGGCGGTTCTTGGGCAGGTTAAATTCCTTTTGGAGGTCTGCCAGCCGAGCACTGGCATTATATGACCGGCGGAAATGCACACAGACTTTCCTGGCCTGCCTCGGGACATCCTGTAAGCCCGGGTACCTTCCCAAGAACCGCTGCACCACCAAGTTAAGGACGTGAGCCAAACAGGGCACATGGGTCATTTGTCCCTGCTGGAGGGCAGGAGAGGAGGTTGGTGCCATTGTCGCAAACCACCATTCCTGCCTTAAGTTGGCATGGCGTCAACCACCTCTGAACCTGCCCCTGCAGAACTGACATTATCTCTGCCCCAGTGTGGCTCCTGTCCCCCAAGCACAGCAGCTCAAACACCGCATGGCATCTTTTTGCCTGCGTACTTGCATAGCCCCTTGAACGCCTACGGAGCACGACTGGTTCCGAGGACAAAGCACAGGAAGAGGCCATGGAGGAAGAAGAAGAGGAGGGGATGGAGGAGAGAGGTGTGTCAGAATCACTAGTAGTGGCATTTTGGAGGCGTGGTGGCAGAAAAACCTCCAACACTACTGCACTTTGTCCTGCATCCTTACCAGCTGCCAGAAGAGTCACCCAATGCGCCGTGAAAATTAGGTAACGTCCCTGTCCATGCCTACTGGACCAAGAGTCAGCGGTAATATGCACATTACCGCTGACCGCCCTGTCCAGCGAGGCCAAGACATTGCCTTCCATATGCCGGTAGAGAGCCGGAATCGCCTTCTGTGAGAAAAAGTGGTGTTTGGGAACCTGCCACTGAGGAACTGCACATTCCACAAACTCACGGAAGGGGGCAGAGTCTACCAACTAAAAAGGTAGCAGTTGAAGTGCTAGCAATTTTGCCAAGCTAGCATTCAACCGCTGGGCATGTGGATGGCTGGGTGCGAACTTCTTTTTGCGGTGCAGCAGCTGGGGCAGGGAAATTTGCCTGGTACAATCTGACGTCGGTGTACCGATAGCAGATTGCCCACAAGTACTTGGCTGTGACACACCTTATTCTACACCTATAAAGGTGTAGAATGATCTACACCTATGAAGGTGAGGAATGATCCTCTCAGTGCAGGTCTCAGAGAGGACTGAAGGTATAGTGGGGTTGGAGATCCCAGCTGATGAGGAGTAAGGTTTTGTTTTTTGGTGTGGGTCTTTTAGGTACGCTTGCCAACGAAGTGCATGGCAGGTCAACATATGTCTGGTCAAGCATGTGGTGCCCAAGCAGGAGATGTTTTGGCCACGCGAGATACGCTTGAGACATATGTTGCAAATAGCAGCAGTGCCATCTGATGCACTCGTCTCAAAAAAGGCCCACACAAAAGAACTTTTGGAATAATGCGCAGAGACAGCAGCACCCTGCACATGCAGAGCTCTGAGGTGTGATGCAGTCAGTGGGCTGCCCTTAGGCTGGCCCCTGGAGGGCATCCTGCCTCATTGGTAATGTGTCTCTTCCTCCTCCTCCTCCTCTCTCCTATCAGGCACCCACGTTGAGTCAGTGACCTCATCATCCCCTCCCTCCTCATCACTGGCCCTTCAGGTCTGGTATGGATATTAAGGGGAACCCGGGCCAAAATTTTTTAAAAAATGGCGTGGGGTCCCCCTCAAAATCTATACCAGACCCTTCAGGTCTGGTATGGATTTTAAGGGGAACCCCGCGCCAAAATTTTTAAAAAAATGGCGTGGGGTCCAAAAGCCATACCAGGCCCTTATCCGAGCACGCAACCTGGTAGGCTGCAGGAAAAGATGGGGGGACGAAAGAGAGCACCCCCCTCCTGAACCGTACCAGGCCACATGCCCTCAACATAAGGAGGGTGCTTTGGGGTAGCCCCCAAAACACCTTGTCCCCATGTTGATGGGGACAAGGGCCTTATCCCCATAACCCTTGCCCGGTGGTTGTGGGGGTCTGCGGGTGGGGGGGCTTATCGGAATCTGGAAGTCCCCTTTGACAAGGGGACCCCCAGATCCCGGCCCTCCAAAGTACCCCTACCATTTCACAAAAAAAAAACAAGAGACAGTTTTGACAATTCCTTTATTTAAATGCTTCTTCTTTCTTCTATCTTCTTTCTTCTATCTTCTTTCCTCTATCTTCCTTCGGTTTCTTCCTCCATCTTTTTCTTCTTCTGATTCTTCTGGTTCTTCTGTTCTTCCTCTGGTGTTTTCGTCTGGCATCTTCCTCCGCGGCGCCGGCGTCTTTTTCCCTTCGTCTTCTGGGCCGCTCTGCATTCAGCATGATGGGAGGCTCCCGCTGTGTGATGCTTCTCCTCTTCTGACGGTTCTTAAATAATGGAGGGCGGGGCCAACCGGTGACCCCCCCTCTGATGCACGGGGACTTCCCTGTGGCATGCCCCGTGACATCAGAGGGGGCAGACAGGGAAGTCACCGTGCGTCAGAGGGGGGCGGGGTCGCCGGGTAGCCCCGCCGTCCATTATTTAGGAACCGTCAGAAGAGGAGAAGCTTCACAGAGCGGGAGCCTCCCATCATGCTGGATGCGGAGCGGCCCAGAAGACATAGGGAAGAAGACGCCGGCGCCACGGAGGAAGATGCCGGACGAGAACACCGGAGGAAGAACCAGAAGAACCAGAAGAAGATGAAGGAAGAAACCGAAAGAAGATAGAAGAAAGAAGATAGAGGATAGAAGAAAGAAGATAGAAGAAAGAAGAAGCATTTAAATAAAGGAATTGTCAAAAACTGTCACTTGTCATTTTTAACATTTTTGACACTTTTTTTGTGAAATGGTAGGGGTACCCTTACCATTTCACACGAGGGGAGGGCCCGGATCTGGGAGTCCCCTTGTTAAAGGGGGCTTCCAGATTTCGATAAGCCCCCTCCCGCAGACCCCCACAACCACCGGGCAAGGGTGAGGCCCTTGTCCCCATCAACATGGGGACAAGGTGTTTTATGGGGCTACCCCAAAGCACCCTCACAATGTTGAGAGTAGGGATGAGCCGAACACCCCCCTGTTCGGTTCACACCAGAACATGTGAACAGGAAAAAAGTTTGTTCGAACACGTGAACACTGTTAAAGTCTATGGAACACGAACATGAATAATCAAAAGTGCTAATTTTAAAGGCTTATATGAAAGCTATTGTCATAAAAAGTGTTTGGGGACCTGGGTCCTGCCCCAGGGGGCATGGATCAATGCAAAAAAAAAAAAAGTTTTAAAAACGGCCGTTTTTTCAGGAGCAGTGATTTTAATAATGCTTAAAGTCAAACAATAAAAGTTTAATATCCCTTTAAATTTCGTAGCTGGGGGGTGTCTATAGTATGCCTGTAAAGGGGCGCATGTTTCCCGTGTTTAGAACAGTCTGACAGCAAAATTATATTTCAAAGGAAAAAACCCATTTAAAACTATTCGCGGCTATTGCATTGCCGACAATACACATAGAAGTTCATTGATAAAAATGGCATGGGAATTCCCCACAGGGGAACCCCCGAACCAAAATTTAAAAAAAAAAATGACGTTGGGGTCCCCCTAAATTTCATACCAGGCCCTTCAGGTCTGGTATGGATATTACGGGGAACCCCGGCTAAATTTAAAAGAAAAATGATGTGGGGTTCCCCCTAAATTCCATACCAGACCCTTCAGGTCTGGTATGGATTTTAAGGGGAACCCCGCGCAGAAAAAAAAAAAAGGCGTGGGGTCCCCCCAAAAATCCATACCAGACTCTTATCCGAGCACGTGACCTGGCAGGCTGCAGGAAAAGATGGGGGGGCGAGAGTGCGGCCCCCCCCTCCTGAACCGTACCAGGCCACATGCCCTCAACATTTAACAAGGGGACCCCCAGATCCCGGCCCCCGTGTGAAATGGTAAGGGGGTACTTACCCCTACCATGTCACTAAAAAACTGTCAAAAATGTTAAAAATGACAAGAGACAGTTTTTGACGATTCCTTTATTTAAATGCTTCTTCTTTCTTCTATCTTCCTTCATCTTCTTCTTCTGGTTCTTCTGGCTCTTCTGGTTCTTCCTCCGGCGTTCTCATCCAGCATCTCCTCCACGGCGTCTTCTCTTCTTCTCTTCTTCATTTTCTTCTCCGCATCCATGCTGGCATGAAGGAAGGCTCCCGCTGTGTGACGGCGTCTCCTCGTCTGACGGTTCTTAAATAATGGGGGGCGGGGCCACCGGTGACCCCGCCCCCCTCTGACGCACAGTGACTTGACGGGACTTCCCTGTGATGTCACGGGGAATACCAGAGGGAAGTCCCGTCATGTCCCGTGCGTCAGAGAGGGGCGGGGTCACCGGGTGGCCCCCCCCCCGTTATTTAAGAACTGTCAGACGAGGAGACGCCGTCACACAGCGGGAGCCTCCCTCCATGCCAGCATGGATGCGAAGCGGCCCGGAGAAGAAAATGAAGAGGAGAAAAAGAGAAGAAGGAAGAAGAGAAGAAGATGAAGAAGAAGATGAAGAGCAGGAGCCTCCCCCCATGCCATTGGTGCGGAGCAGCCTGAGGAGAAGAAGATAGAAGACGCCGCAGAGGAGATGCTGGACGAGAACGCCGGAGGAAGAACCAGAAGAACCAGAAGAAGAAGAAGATGAAGGAAGATAGAAGAAAGAAGAAGCATTTAAATAAAGGAATTGTCAAAAACTGTATCTTGTCATTTTTAACATTTTTGACAGTTTTTTAGTGAAATGGTAGGGGTAAGTGCCCCCTTACCATTTCACACGGGGGGGGCCGGGATCTGGGGGTCCTCTTGTTAAAGGGGGCTTCCAGATTCCGATAAGCCCCCCGCCCGTAGACCCCCACAACCACCGGCCAGGGTTGTGGGGATGAGGCCCTTGTCCACATCAACATGGGGACAAGGTGTTTTGGGGGCTACCCCAAAGCACCCTCCTAATGTTGAGGGCATGTGGCCTGGTACGGTTCAGGAGGGGGGGCCGCACTCTGGCCCCCCCCTCTTTTCCTGCGGCCTGCCAGGTTGCGTGCTCGGATAAGGGTCTGCTATGGATTTTTGGGGGGACCCCATGCCGTTTTTTTTTTTTGGCGTGGGGTTCCCCTTAATATCCATACCAGACCTGAAGGGCCTGGTATGTTATTTAGGGGGACTCCCACGTCATTTTTAAAAAAAATTTTGGTCCAGGGTTCCCCTGTGGGGAATTCCCATGCCGTTTTTATCAATGAACTTCTATGTGTATTGTCGGCAATGCAATAGCCGCGAGTAGTTTTAAATGGGTTTTTTCCTTCAAAATGTCATTTTGCTGTCAGACTGTTCTAAACATGGGAAACATGCGCCCCTTTACAGGCATACTATAGACACCCCCCAGCTATGAAATTTAAAGGGATATTACACTTTTATTGTTTGACTTTAAGCATTATTAAAATCACTGCTCCTGAAAAAACGGCAGTTTTTAAAACTTTTTTTGCATTGATCCATGTCCCCTCGGGCAGGACCCGGGTCCCCAAACACTTTTTATGACAATAACTTGCATATAAGCCTTTAAAATTAGCACTTTTGATTCCTCCCATAGTCTTTTAAAGGGTGTTCCGCGGCATTCGAATTTGCCGCGAACACCCCAAATTGTTCGCTGTTCGGCGAACTTGCGAACAGCCAATGTTCGAGTCGAACATGAGTTCGACTCGAAATCAAAGCTCATCCCTAGTTGAGAGCATGTGGCCTGGTACGGTTCAGGTTCCCCTCTTTTCCTGTGGCCTGCCAGGTTGCATGCTCTGATAAGGGTCTGGTATGGATTTTTGGGGAGACCCCACACCTTTTTTCTTTTCAATTTTGGCGCGGGGTTCCCCTTAAAATCCATACTAGACCTGAAGGGTCTGTTATAGATTTTGAGGGGGACCCCACGCCATTTTTTTTTTAAATGTTGGCCGGGGTTCCCCTTAATATCCATACCAGACCTGAAGGGCCTGGTATGGAATTTAGGGGGATCACCCACGTCATTTTTTTTTAAATTTTGGTTTGGGGTTCCCCTGAGGGGAATTCCCAAGCTGTTTTTATCAATGAACTTTTATGTGTATTGTCGGACCAGCAATTCATTAATAGCCGCGAGTAGTTTTAAATGACTTTTTTTCCTTTGAAACGTCATTTTGCTGTCAGACTGTTCTAAAAATGGGAAACATGCGTCCCTTTACAGCCATACTATAAACACCCCTCAGGTACGAAATTTAAAGGGACATTACACTTTTATTGTTTCACTTTAAGCATTATTAAAATCACTGCTCCTGAAAAAACGGCCGTTTTTAAAACTTTTTTTTGCATTGATCCATGTCCCCTTGGGCAGGACCCAGATCCCCAAACACGTTTTATGACAATAACTTGCATATAAGCCTTTAAAATTAGCACTTTTGATTTCTCCCATAGACTTTTAAAGGGTGTTCTGCGGCTTTCGAATTTGCCGCGAACACCCCAAATTGTTCGCTTTTCAGCGAACTGGCGAACAGCCGATGTTCGAGCCGAATATGAGTTCGACTCAAACTCGAAGCTCATCCCCAGTGCTGTGTATCGGGCAGCGGGAGTCCCAGAAAGTCGATGGGGGACAGAGCCACAGTCTCACACGTCCGCTATGATCAGAAGCCACGCATGCGCCCCCATGCTCAATTGTTTTAATACCCTTCATTGACCATTGATTAAGATTCCAAGAGTAATGGATTGAGCCACAGGGGAGTGGCTGGAGATCACCTATTGGCATCCTTATGGTGTCTACACACTTCCATTTGCCATACATTACTGCTTTCATGAAAAATGTAAGAGGAAATGGTGTTTAAAGGTCTATGTACAATGCGTTTCTCAAAGATTCTTACAACCCAAGAAAGGCAGCCTCTAAGACCACCAAAGCATTGGTATCATCGGAGGTCACCCAACTATGGACCTTTAAAAGCAGGGCTGTAAAAAAATATTTTTGAAGGTCTGGACAAGCCAATCCCCCCTGTGTCCAGGGCCTCTGTAGAATCAATTTGCCAAACCTGGGGCTACTAGATCTCCATAAAAATGAGAAGATGTTGGTGTCAAATTGATTGAAAATGCTTTAAGTATTCAAGTTGGATTGTGTCATATTATATATAAAAAAACAGGAGAATTTTCATTCTGAGTAAGTTTAGGCCAGGACAACTTTGATCACATTTTCCACATCCAATTGCATGCAGAACAGAAGTATACACCACTTTGATTGCAAAGACCAAATGTGCACTCCACAACCTGGCAGGCACAGCTTAGATGATATTACCTGCTACATGGATGCCTCAGGTTCTATTAGGGCCGAAACAACTAATCGATAAGTAATCGATTATGAAATTAATCGTTTACTATTTTCATAATTGATAAATTGGCCAGTAACATAATGGGGTTAAAAAAACAAAAGTTAGCCCTTTAGAGTACAAAAGAGCAAATAATCGCTACTGTAAATATTACTTTCACTGTTGCATAGTAGAAATATGAACCCCTTACAGTAGCGATTATTTGCTCTTTTTGTACTATTAAGGGATATTTTTATTTTATTTTTTTAATCCCATTATGTTACTAAACGTCTTAGGCTTGGTTCACACCTGTGTGTTTTTTGGTGCTTTTTGCAGAAACGCGCTACAGTTAATTTAACGTTAATTTAACGTTCACATCTATGCTTTTTACAGCTGCTGCGTATTTGGAAAGGGTCAGGGACTTTTTTCAATGCAAAAATGGTGCTTTTTTTGGATCAATATACTTCAATGGAAGAGCTGCAGAAAAGCATGTAGTGCGTTTTTGCAGCAATGTGTGTTTTTTAATCTGCCCAACAACAAATTGGCCAAAAAAATGATGCAAAAACGCAAATCGCAGCAAAATCATGTGCGCAAAAATCAAAATGCACAGCAAAAAGCACTGCAGAAACAGATCAAAAGCAAACTGCATAGGTGTGTACAGAGCTTTATGCTGGCCACAAGGATCAATTTTCAGACGAGAATAATAATGCGAAAAATCTTTGTACATCTGCTGAATGAAAGAATGTTGTTTGAATTTTTCACTTGCTTTTAACATTCTGTTTTAAAACAAATGTAATTTCTGAACAAAAACCACATACACTGTCTGAAAATTCCTTTGACCAAGAAGTTTTCTATTATTTCTAAATTTTTCCATCACTGTGGTTGAAAACAAACGTCGATTTGACCCCACTAACGATTGGAAAATCAAACGAACCTTCCTAAAATGAAATTTATTTTTCGAAGGAAGACATTGTTTTTGTATGGCCAGCATATAATACATTGCAGTTCTGTTTGAAAATCTTTCGTTTTTAACTTTTTTTTTCTTTTGAATAAAAAAATTTGATCTCTGAGTCTGATGATATTTACTGGATTCAACCTCTAACAGTATATACAGTATATCTCTTCTGTTTGTTATTCTCAGAGTGGATTAAAGATTTTACTCCCTAACCATACAGTTGGTAATTTATATTTACCACTGCATATAGAGATATTTAAGAATAAATTGCCTTTTTTTTAAACTTGACATATTAACTAAATTATACACCACACTTTCTTTAAGATTATTAACCGATTAATCGAAACAATAATTGGCCAACTAATCGATTATGAAAATAACCGTTAGTTGCAGCCATAGATGCTATGCTAGTATGAAAGCCTCATTTGCCACAATGACCAGCAGAAAGCTTGGCTCAACTGTGCATGGGAGAGGCCTTCTTGAGGGAATGTGTCAATGTCCTTCATATATGCAATGCACACAAACAAAGATTCCGTGAAGATTCGGGCATCAACTTGGCTGCTGTAGGGTCTGACGTCAACAATAATGAAATGCAGGTGTGCATCTTCCAATGCCAACAGAATGATTGAAAAGTACTTTTGAAAATTGAAATAAAGGAATCCATTAGACACAACAAAAAATTTCGTTTAGTTTTGTTTCGTTTCGTCTTGTTTCCGTGGATTCGTAACGATTCGTAATTTCGTAATACGGGAGGGTTCGTATTCGGACTCGTTCATATTTTCGTAACAGTTGTATTTTCGTTAAACTTTAAACGATATAATTTGTAATTCCGTTAGTCTAACAAGTCGTAATTTCAGAAGACGCGGTTCGATTCGGAGTCGTTCGTATTTTCGTTGATACTGAATGATTCGTAATTCTGTCTAATTTTCTTTGATTCGAAATTCGTAATTTTGTTAGATAGTCATTTTTGTTTATTCTATTCGGTACACTTCTCGTAATTTAGTAATTGTTACTTTTGTGATATTGCCTTATGCTTTCCCGTTGATTCGTAGTTTCATAACATTGTTTTGTTTTCGTTGATTCGAGTCTACTAGCGTGCTTCGAATGGATTTGTACATTCGTAAATACATCGCGGTCATTCGTAATCTCGTATTTTAGTTTCGTTTTCAACACGCGGCTAGCCAGCTATAGCCTCCGCCCCTGTACACCATTTTGAGAGGGTGTACTATGCATTGGTGTGGTGAGGTGTGGGAGCTGGGAGGAGCAGAGAGCAGAGAGTGAGATAGTTGTTTTGGTAGTTGTTTTTGTGTGGTTTGGTAGTTTTGTTGTTGCAATTACTATTAGAATGTCTGGGAGTGAGAATGGACGTGTAAGTCGTCTTGTGAGTGAGAATGTTGGTGTTAGTGAGTGTGTCGGTATGAGAGTTTTTGCCGTGACTGCGAGTGGAGGGGAGCGGAGGAGTGGAGTAGGGGACTCAGGGGAGAGGAGTGGAGGGGAGCGGAGGAGTGGAGGAGGGGACTCAGGGGAGAGGAGTGGAGGGGAGCAGAGGAGTGGAGGGGAGCGGAGGAGTGGAGGTGGGGACTCATGGGAGAGGAGGCGTGGAGGGGAGAGGAGGCGTGTAGGGGAGGAGGGGCGTGGAGGGGAGGGGAGGCGTGGAGGGGAGGGGAGGCATGGAGGTGAGGGGCGAGGCAGGGAAGAGAGGTGTGGAGGGGAGGAGAGAAGAGGAGGGGACGGGAGACGTAGAGGGAAAAGGAGGCATGGAGGGGAGGAGAGAAGTGTGGTGTGGAGGGGAGAAGAGAAGAGGAGGGGACGGGAGGCGTAGAGGGAAAAGGAGGCGTGGAGGGGAGAAGAGGCATGGAGGGGAGAGGCGTAGAGGGGAGGAAAGGCGTAGAGAGGAGAGTATTGTTGAGGAGAGGAAGAGTGGAGGGGAGGAGAGGCATGGAGGGGAGAGTATTGTTGGGGAGAGGAGTGGAGGGGAGAGAAGTGGAGGTGAACGGAGGCGTGTAGTGGAGCCAAGGCCTGGAAGAGAGTGTGGAGGTGGAGTGGAGCGGAAGCATGGCCAAAAATGGAGACATGTGTCCCCCACTACATCAGAGAGTGCGGACTCAGACATGCAGCAACCCCACCAAAGCAAGCGACAAAGATCAAGGGGGCCTGTATTTACCCAAGAGGAGAATGCTGCATTAGTTGCTGCAGTTCTAAGAGAAAAAGTGACACTCTTCTGCCAAACCGTGCCAACATCCGAGAAAGCAGCAGGCTGGGGACGAGTCTGGGACTCCGTGAATGCGGTCTCCAAGTTTTGCAGGCCCACCACTGGCGTCAGACACAGGTAATTATTCCAATATTCTTTCACTCTTATGCCCATATTCTAGCTAAGGTTTGCACCAGTCTTACTTCTCCTTTGGGTGACAAAATTTTTGCTGCTCAGGTCGATGCTCCTCCTGAGAAACCTTGGGACCGCTGCTTTGTCCCAGAGTGTCTCTGCACTGCCGTGTTTCAGACTTACCATTCTCCCAAGGCAGCTGGCCACCCTGGTAAAAATCAACTTGTTTGAACCATTTCCCAACAATTCTGGTGGCCTAGTCTTTGTGCTGATGTAACTGCCTTCGTAGCTGCCTGTTCCGTGTGTGCTCAGAGTAATGCCCCGTACACAAGGTCGGATTTTCCGATGGAAAATGTCCGATCGGAGCGTGTTGTCGGAAATTCCGACCGTGTGTGGGCTCCATCGGACATTTTCCATCGGATTTTCCGACACACAAAGTTGGAGAGCAGGAGATAAAATTTTCCAACAACAAAATCCGTTGTCGGAAATTCCGATCGTGTGTACACAAATCCGACGGACAAAGTGCCACGCATGCTCAGAATAAACAAAGAGATAAAAGCTATTGGCCACTGCCCCATTTATAGTACTGGCGTACGTGTTTTACGTCACCGCGTTTAGAACGATCGGATTTTCCGACAACTTTGTGTGACCGTGTGTATGCAAGACAAGTTTGAGCCAACATCCATCGGAAAAAATCCTAGGATTTTGTTGTCGGAATGTCCGAACAAAGTCCGACCGTGTGTACGGGGCATTAGGCTGCTTTCACACTGGGGCGGTGGGGGCGTCGGTGGTAAAACAGCGCTACTTTTAGCGCTGCTTTACCGTTGTTATTGCAGCGGTATTCGACCGCTAGCGGTGCGGTTTTAACCCCCGCTGGCGGCCAAAAAAGGGTTAAAACCGCTCGTATAGCGCGGTATTGCCGCGGTATTGCCGTGGTATAGCCGCGCTGTCCCACTGATTTCACCGCTCCTTCACTGCTCCAAAGATGCGGCTTGCAGGAGTTTTTTTCTTCTCCAGCGCACCGCTTCAGTGTGAAAGCCTGACAGCAGCGGCTGTTTCGGGTCGGTTTGCAGGCGGTATTTTTAGCGCAATAACGCCTACAAACCGCACCAGTGTGAAAGGGCTCTTAGAACACACATTTGTAAAAAATACACAGTGTAATAGTCAATAAAAAGTAACAGTTCTACTTTACAAAACTATTTATTTGGCACAGCCACATACAGAAGAGAACATTAACATACATGGAAATATTGTAACGTATAAAACCATCACTGTGTGAAACGACAGGTTGCTTTTCAAAAAAATAAATCAGTTTGGTTTCTATTTTATGTAACTAATAATGTTTATTTTTCATGTGCAGATTCTATGATTGTCGGGCGGCAGTCATCAAAAAGCTGAAGAAGCGTCTACGGGGAGAGCATATTAGGGGAAAGCCTGTTGAGTTACGTGAGTGGGAGGCAAAGCTGAGAGATGGCCTTGGCCTTCTGGCAGAGGATGTCCCTGGAGTCAGCAGCAGGGGTCCACATCAAAGAGCTGGTGGTGAGTAAAATGAAATATATCATTATATATTGCTGTTATATGGTTGTTTCAAGCTCACTATTATTTTTTATGACTATGCATGTGAGACTTACATTTTTCTTTACATACATGTTTTCCAGATCGAGCAACATCATCTGTAGAGCGATCAGCTCCAAGTCCATTCCATCGACATTCTGGTGAGTACCTAACACAAAGACAAAGGATGTATAATGATAAACTTCTATTTAAAGTGGTGTTCCACCCTAAAAAAAAAAAAAGTAATGATTGTGCCTAAAAAAAAAATAAAAAAAAATTTGGATTTTTTTTTTTTTACTTACCTCTAAATGCCTGTTGCTAGGGGTCCCTTGTAGTCTGCCTCTTCCAGTGCCTGGGCTGGTGACATCACTTCCCCCTCAGCATAGGAAGGGTTCAGCTCTGCTCCCTCCCTCCTGTCAATCATCTGGGGCCCATTACAGGTCCCAGGTGACTGAGCGGCCAATCACGGCGTGCGGCGCCGCTCGCGCATGCGCAGTGGGTGCCAGGCTGTGAAGCCACAGCCCGGCGCCCACAGTTGCAATGCCGGCGCCACTGAACGGAGGGGGAGACGAGCGGGGCTTCGATCCCCTGCATTGCTGGACCCTGGGACAGGTAAGTGTCGAATTAAAAGTCAGCAGCTGCAGTATTTGTAGCTGCTGACTTTTAATTTTTTTTTTGACTGGCCCTCCTCTTTAACATTTAAAGCAGGCATCACTAAATGGTGGACTGTGGGCCAGATGTGGACCAAGTTACTCTGCCATCTGGAACGCCACAATCCAGCAATTTAGGTGACGGTTCTGTCTGCCTCCCTCTGCCGCTGTCACTATCGCAGAGCTGCTGAAAATAACTTCACAAGTTAAACAGCAGGTGATTGGTTGCTATGCGGCCCTAGCAAGCAATCAACTGCTGGTTAACTTCAGCACCTCCTGCTCCCACCCATTATTCAGTGCTGCTGTGTCTCCGGCTCTGTGTGCCCAAATAAGGTAGGACGGGGCAGCGCTGCAGGGGGGATGTGAAAGTGTCAAAGGTGCAGAGGCTGTGTAATGTGAAGGGGGCCAAATATGCAGGGGGCTGTGTAATGTGAAGGGGGCCAGAGGTGCCGAGGCTGTGATGTGAAGGAGGGTCGAGCTGCAGGGGGGTTAGGATGCAAAGGGGGAGGGCAGAGGACACAGGTGTGCTCAGGTGCTATGAAGGTGGGGGAGAAGATACCATTGCGAAGGGTGTTCAGATCAGAACACTACTGTCAAGGGGAAACTAAAAAAAGCATGGAATAAGAGAGGGGGGTGTACTATAGTATAGTATATGTAAAAGGCTATTCACCAAAATGTTAATTGGTCAATTTGCCAAGAAATATATCATCTCATCTGTTTTAACACATCAGCAACTTCAGATTAGTTTTTAACAGTTTCAGTGCAAATTAAATCAGTAGTAAACCACTGAAGAAAAAAAAAAACCTGCAAGACAATGGCATATTGTGCTAGTATGCATCGCATACTAGCACATTATTAAATACCTTAGAACGAGGCCCCAGCAGCCCAACCTGGCCAGCGCTATGGGGGCTGACACGTTGCCTCGCCTTCTCTTCCGGGCGTCGACGCTGTGTGTGGCTGGAGGCGCGATGGGGTCTCTCCCACGCATGTGTGTGGGAGTCCTGTTTCCAATGAGGAGCTTTGACTTTTCTGAATGGCGATCTGAATAGTGTGAAGTGCAAAGGAGGGATCGGGGGTCTTTTAGACCCCCGATCCCTCCATAAAGAGTACCTGTTACCACCTATTACTGTCACAAGGGATGTTTACATTCCTTGTGACAGCAATAAAAGTTATCAATTTTTTTTTTTAAAACACAATTTCTAAATATAAAAATAAATTAAAAAAAAAAAAAATTTAAAGCGCCCCTGTCCCGGCGAGCTCGCGCACTAAAAAACGCATACGGAAGTTGCGCCCGCACATGTAAATGGTGTTCAAATCGCACATGTGAGGTATCGCCGCGATCGTCAGAGCAAGATAAATAATTCTAGCACTAGGCCTCCTCTGTAACTCTAACCTGGTAACCGTAAAAAAAAATTAAAGCGTCGCCTAGAGATTTTTAGGTACCGTAGTTTGTCACCATTCCACGAGTGCGTGCAATTATAAAGCGTGACATGTTTGGTATTTATTTACTCGGCGTAACATCATCTTTCACATTATACAAAAAAATTGGGCTAACTTTACTGCTTTTTTATTTTTTAAATTCATGAAAGTGTCCCTTTTCCCAAAAATGTTGCATTTAAAACACCGCTGCACAAATACCGTGTGATAAAAAATATTGCAACAATCACCATTTTATTCTCTAGATTCTCTGCTAAAAAATATATATAATGTTTGGGGGCTCTAAGTAATTTTATAGCAAAAAAATACGGATTTTAACTTGTAAACACCAAATGTCAAAAATAAGCTTAGTCATGAAAGGGTTAACATATAAAAGATATTACCATCCATTTTCAAACTCATACTCACAACTCATACTTCAATCACTTCTCCATGAAATCATACAGTGAAGTGTTGTGCTTTAAAGTAGTAAACAATGAAGTGGATTTTCACAAAATTACAGTGCAAAATCTGGTGCAGCTCTGCAGAGAAATCAGTCAGCTTCCAGATTTTTTTGGGAAAGCTTAATTAAACAAGCTAAAGTTAGAAGCTGATTGGTTTCTGCATCAGTGGCGGCTGGTGAAGTTTTAGGATGGGGGGGCGCCAGACCCCGCCCTTCCTTTTTGACCCCTCCCACTTGGTGAAAATGGGAGTGGTTTCAGCAAAATAGTGGGCGTGGCTCTAAGGTGGTGTGGTCAGCATCTGAGATGAATGAGGGATGGAGGGAGAGAGGGATGGAGGGACAGCAGGCCCAGATCCTACACAACAATAGAAATATGTGCATTCTAGAAAGTTTAACAATCAGCAGATAAAGATATTCCAAACACCTTGTGTTAGCACTTCAATCATCCCGGCACCATGGTTGTTATGGTGCAAGGATAATTGAAGCGCATTAATTCTATTATTACATTGTAATATAAAATGAAATCATTCAACTCACCATAATGCAGAATCAGTGGGAGCCCTGAGCGTGTCACTAGCCACGTCGCCTGCCACCAGATGCCATCAGGTGTCCTCAGCGGAGTCCGTCCTCATCTGTGTCCCATAAAATGCAGCCTGTGTCACACAAAATGCAGCCTGTGTCCCACAAAATGCAGCCTGTGTCCCACCAAATGCAGCCTGTGTCCCACAAAATACAGCCAGCCTGTGTCCCCCAAATGCAGTCTATGTCTCACCAAATGCAGACTGTGTCTCACCAAATGCAGACTTGCCTGTGTCCCCAATGCAGCCTTGCCTGTGTCCCCCAATGCAGCCTTGCCTAATGCAGCCTTGCATGTGTCCCCCAATGCAGCCTGTGTCCACCAAATGTAGCCTGTGTCCACCAAATGTAGCCTTGCCTGTGTCCCCAATGCAGCCTTGCCTGTGTACCCCAATGCAGCCTTGCCTGTGTCCCCCACTGCAGCCTGTGTCCACCAAATGCAGCCTTGCCTGTGTCCCCCAATGCAGCCTTGCCTGTGTCCCCCAATGCAGCCTTGCCTGTGTCCCCCAATGCAGCCTTGCTTGTGTCCCCCAATGCAGCCTGTGTCCACCAAATGCAGCCTGTGTCCACCAAATGCAGCCTTGCCTGTGTCCCCCAATGCAGCCTTGCCTGTGTCCCCCAATGCAGCATTGCCTGTGTCCCCCAATGCAGCCTTGCCTGTGTCCCCCAATGCAGCATTGCCTGTGTCCCTCAATGCAGCCTTGCCTGTGTCCCCCAATGCAGCCTTGCCTGTGTCCCCCAATGCAGCCTGTGCAGCCCCCCCCTGTTCTCCACGGGAGCACAGCGGTAGTATACTACTTACCTTGCCGTTGTCCTCTCCAGCGGTGTCTTCTTCATACTTCCTGTTTCCTTTCTCCCGGGCGCAATGGGAGAATGAGAACCGGAAGTAACATCAAACTGAGATGTCAATCAAACCGCCTGGCCGTAGTAACATATACTACGATCGCCGGGCGGAAGCTAATCGGTGCTTCGGAAAGCGCCGAAAGGCGGGCTCAACGTCCACAAATGCAGCGCCACGTCTCCAATCTCGTGATTGCATAGACATGGCACTTCCTCTTAGTGCAATGTGTCTGGCGTCGCACTGTGTCCGGCGTCCGCACACAGTGCACTAAAGGACCTTTTATTGTTTTGTTTTTTTTTTTTTAAAGGGCCGGTATTAAAATTTTTTTTTTTTTGACTTTTTTTTTGGGACTGCCTGGAGGGGGGGTGGCGCCCATGCGCCCCCTATGGACGGGCCGCCACTGTTCTGCATAGCTTCACCAGAGTTAGCACTGTGTCCAGTGTTAGTAAATCAACCCTAATGTTTGTATGTGTAACCTAGAATTGTTTATGAATGCTATCGTCAACATTTGCTATCTCATCTATTTTAGATCAACAAGACCAGCCTGAGGGGAGAGCGCAATGCAGCCCGCACTCGCCTGTCCTTATTTTGGAGGGTATAGAGATGCAGAATGAGCCAGAATTGAGACCTGCTATGTCACAGACTCCTGGCTTCTCCCCATGGCCAGAGGAGGAGGTCAGGGGCCAAAGTTCAGGCATGCTGCTGCCACCATGTATTGCTGTCCCCAGTGTGCATGTACTGCAGTCGCCACCTCCTGTCCGGGTGCCAACTACTGTACCGCCTGGCTTAACTGCACAAATTGAGAGGCTCCTTAGAGAAGTGAGGAGATTGTCAACTGAAAATAGAAGGCAGTCACGGGACATGAGAAGGCTTACCCGGACCATACATCTCATAGGCAGACAGCAAATGGACCATTTTGAATTGTTGTTGAGCCGGGTAAACCAACAGCACAACCAGGCAATGGAGCATTTGAGACTCTCATTGATGGAAGCAATTTCCAGGCACAATGCTCCATTGCCTGGGAGCTCGTCTGTTAGTACTGAAAGCAGCAGAGAACCCTCTCCTTCTGAAAACTGAGGGTTAGTTCTTCCTCTGCCCCAGGACCCAAAGCAGCTCAGTTCACCGTTTTGTTTAGAGTTGTATATATATATATATATATATATATATATATATATATATATATATATATATATACGTGTTAACATACATGTTATTTTTCTACGTTTGTTTGTGCAAATAAATGCAAATAATTTTCGCCAAATAAAAGCATACTTTAGTGCTTATATATTGATTATTATGTGATATTTTACACTTTATTACATATCTGGTTGCTTATTGCTTAATAATAACACACATGCTATCACACATGGTAATCATCAACTTAAAAAGAACATCCTTGCCAGTTGTCACCAACAACTTTATTTAGATTTAGCTAGGTATTATACTGGCTCGCTGAGCTTACTATTCTCTTTTTATTTCCGCATCATTATATGTTCTAGTTCAAAGTTGCAGTAATAGAAATGGAAAAAGTATTAGTAATGAATACTAATACTATTTCCATTTCTGTTACTGAAACTTTGGACTACAACATATAATGATCTGGAAAAGTGTATAAGTGTTCAGTATACAGCTTTCTTGATTTTATGTTTGAAATGGACATGCATGCATCACTTGAGATTCCCTCTATGTAGGGATGCACTGATACCGATATTGGATACGAGCAATTTTTGATCTGTATTCGTCAATACCAAATGACTGCCAATCAAGAATCTGGGAGGCCTGGCTTCCTGATAAGCTGTGAAGCTGGCGTCACGCTACCTAACAGTACCTGGATGCTCCTGAATGGTCTTTGGTATTGAAGACGAGTACAGAGAAATAATTACTAGTATCCAATACTGCTATCGTGCATTCCCACATACAAGTTTGCCGTTATTTATACATCCTAAAAGATGTGTATGGTTAATGCGTACCTGTGAAGTCTTCAACTTGTATGTGTCTGTCATGATGAAGCCTCATCCACTCATTCCAGTGGTACTTACACTACATTGGCAAATAAAACAAGAGTTACATAAATGAATAGAAATCAATGATGGATGGGGGAGTATGTGGGCAGTTGAGCAGGTACTCACCTATTTCTTACTCATAGCAACGTGATAACAGTCTTTCCTTCCTTGTTGTGGATGATGACTTTCCAGAGTGCCAACTTACAAGTGCCATGTTGCCAACAATGTGGCCTGGAAATTGCATGAATATCTTGGTGAACTGGATTTATTAGCAGCAAAAAACTTTTTGCCACGATGTAGGTGCCATCAGAGGGTTGAACGAAAAAACATTTTGGTGGTGGGGGTATAGGAGACTCGTAGTACCATTGTAGGCCTTCATTTTCATGTGTCTGTATGTATATTAGCATAGCAGCAGACTCAGTATCACCACTATTTCCACCACTAGTACTACAAGTATAGGAGTAAGCAAGCAACAGCCAGGTTGGCAAGCTGCATAACACAACAACCAAAACTACAACATATTTAACTTAATAAATACAAATGCAGCAGCTTGAGCCAGTTTTGACACCTGTCAAGGTAGTGAAACCCAGAAAGAAGGCAATCCTCCAAGGTGCTGTTTGCACTCATGCGTGGTCTGTGCTTTCCTGATATATTGCATAACCATGTGCGCAGTCGCACTGCCAAACAGTTTGCCTTTCCCCTTCATGGTGCTGCTTATACCAAACTTAAAGGGAATGCATTTGTGTTCCAGTGTCCTAAGTATTGGAGATTTGAGAAGAAGGCAGGGGGGGTGGAAATAACAGGAGTTAGGAGGATTTTCAGCAGGTAAGTTTCACAAACTGAATGTTTTAAAGTTTTAATTTATATGTACAAATGATACAGCTGTCCCATTTATTTTTTATGATACTAAATGACACAGTTGTCTCAAAGGACAACTATTTAAGTTAGACTACCAGATCAGCAGCTAAAACCTTGGACAGGAAAATAGCAGGGCAGGAGGTATGAGGTAGGACTTAGCAGGGGATCATTCCATGCCAAATCTTCACAAACCAAATGGAACTTTGTTTTTAACCTGACCATCTCAGTTGTTCATTATATTTGATAGGATGGTATAGGGTCAGACATGGAGTAACTAACTACCATATTTAAGCCCTCACGGAAATGGTCAGGATGGGATATCTGATGATTTCTGGCATGGAATGAGGACCTTAGGGGAGACGTGGGACTCGGTCAGGTGGAGAATTCGAAATTATGTTAACATGGATGAGTATAATTTTTTTATTCAGCATCAAACTCAAGAGCAGGGTAACCAAGCTTTGGCAGGCTGACTTTTAAAAAAGCCATTTGCTGTAAGAGCTGGGGGAGCAATTGTGAGCGCTGAGGGCATAAAATATTTCCTGTTACAGAAAACACCCGCTCACTCTAGACCATGGTTGAGGAACAGGAAAGAAGCTCCTGGGCTACCGAGGACAAAGCAGGCCACACACCCTTCTTCTCATCCCAAAAACGTAAGGGATCTGTACTGGGGGGCAAAGGAGGTTCCGCTATGTAAGCCCTAACTATGTCACCAGCACTTTTTTCTTTTCTAGGGGGCTGTTTAGTGGGTCCCACAAAACTGTCAAGTGCCTCAGCCCAAAACGCTGATGCTCTGGAGGAATGAGCACTGGCAGCAGTGCTGCTAGTATCAGCTAACAGAGTATCATCAGACATCTCCAGCTCATCTTCTTCTCCCTCCTCTAACTGTATTCCCATTTGCCTTTCCCTCTCACGTACCCTCTCTATCAATATATCCCGCCAGGTGGTGAGAGTATTTTTCCTGAGTGCTATTTTGCCTTTTATTCTGGGGTCACAAATTGTGGCTAACATGAACTCAGGGCGAGGGTCGATGAGCTCTTTTATGCGCCAACTGAGTTGCTCCTTCAGTCTCCTCAGAAGGGGATCAACTTCTGCAAGAATTTTGCCACCAGGCCATCTTTCTCTATTGGAAAGGAAGGAATCTATTTTATTAGAAAGGTGTGCAAAGAGGGGAACCACTTCTGCCAGGCTAGCACTCTCTTTGCTTAAATTGTCAGTGACATCCTCAAAAGGCCTGAGCACTGTGACAACTTGGTCAATCATGACCCAGTCCTCCCTGCCTAGTGGTCTGGTAATACCAATAAAATGTTCACATGACATTGCATGAATTGCCCTCTGTTGCTCGAGTATACGCTCTAGCATATGTAAAGTGGAGTTCCACCTCGTTCCAACATCCTGTTTGAGGCAGTGCTCCACGAGGCCTGCCTTTCTCTGTTCCTGCCTGAGAAGGTGGCTATCCTTCACACTACGGTGGAAGTGACCAGCAATTTTGTGGCACGACTCTAAAAGTGCTGCTAACCTTCCACTGTTAGTATTATCATCAAGAGCACACCTAACAACTAGATGCAGGATGTGTGCACTGCAGCGCACACCAACAAACCTTCCATCATGGATAGCCTTTGTCATGTTAGCTCCACCATCACTGACAACAAATCCCATTTTGACATTCGTGCCTGCCTGTTCCCCTAGCCACTTCCCTATCATTTTCTGAAGTGCATTTAGAATATTCTGTGATGTGTGCTGCTGATCCATCACCTCAGCATGGAGGAGGAAGGAGTGCAATCCTGTCTTATGCACTGTGGCAGTGGCCACAGCGCTTAAGGTTTTTCTTGACCTTGGAGTTTTTTTTTGGTGTTGGTTGTACATCTTGCGACACATTGGGCTGCCACCAATGGGCAGTCAAGGACAGGAAGGCATGCTGGCCACTTGTAGCACTCCATAAAGCAGTTGTAAAGTGAACTGATTGGCCAGCAGCCTTCCCCAGCAAATCCTTCAAAACCCCAACACATGACCGGTACAGTGAGGGCACTATCATTCTACTGAATGTGGTGCGTGAAGGGACCTGGTATTGTGGTGCCACAGCCTGCATCAGCTGCTTGAAGGGCTCCCCTTCCACAAAATTGAAAGAAGCCCCCCCAACAGCTATAAGTTGTCTGATGAGGCACATAATTTTACGGGATTGCTGTTTTGACATACCCCGGTAATGTACCCCTCCAAAATGTTCAATAGTGGGCTGTATGGATGTCTTTACCATTTTAGTATGATGACCTGCAGCTGCAGAAGTGGCTGTGACTTTGACACTGCTGCTGGTAATGGTGGTGGTAGATGGGGGAGCCACACCCATTTCTTCCCTCAGCACCACTGGCCTGTGGTGGGTAAGCATGTGTTGCTTCATCCCAGCGTTTGTGAGATGACCCAACAGTCTCCCATGGCTGACTTCTCTGCCGCATAGTTTACATGCAGCTGTGCGGCCATCACCAACTGTCACGAAATGCTCCCAAATTTTTGAACAACGGGTGCTGCCACTGTGTGGTGAAGATTTTTTTGAGAGCGTTTCCTCTTCAGCTGCAGATGCTGAAGCAAGTTGCTTAATTTGGGTTGTAGCCTGGCCTGTGCACTCTGCTATGCTGCTGTGTTTTTGAGATAAAACGGGAGGTGGCCTCATGTCAGGGATAGTGTGGGAGGTTACTTGACCAACAGTTTTGCTGGCAGCTCTAATGTTAATGGGAGACTCAACCGGAACAGGAGAGGCAGGTGCCACTGGTGCTGTTCTTTCAGGGGAATACAACAGTGGGGAATCACATTTAATATGGGAAGAATATTCTATCTCATCAATATTTGGTTCCTGATCGAGATTAAAAGGTAGGGTATAATCTGAATCTTCCACGTTTATGAAGGAGGATTTATCACCATCAGATGTTGGGGGGTCCTGCTGAATTCCCGTTTCTCTCGGATAGCTAATGGGAAATGTGCCTAAAAAATCTCCCTCATTACTTGTATGACCTGCAGATGTCATTTTTTCAGTGGTGATGGTGGTGCCAATGTGAGTGGTGGTGGTGGAACTATGAGCACGCAAAATGTCTTGCTCATATTCTATTATTTCACTTTTAATCTGCTTAAATGGATCAGAATCAAAAGCCTGTGTTGGTGGTACTGTCAGACCTTTCCTGTAAAAAATACTTGGTGTCACCACATTTCCCAAAGTGCCCATAGCGGAGGTGGTGGTGACACAACTGGCACTAGTAATTGTGCAGGTTGTTTTTTGGGGAAGATCCTGAAAAAGGCGACAACATGCAATAGATGTAGATGATGACTGCTTCCTGGTCTCAGAGCAGGAGCTCTTAGCCCTGCTAGTAGGGGATTTTGAACCTACAGTTTCCCTCTCTGACCTTTTCTGTTTGGAGGGTGGCCTTAGCACAGCACTACTGCTAGTCAAAGTATGAGAGTTTGGCCTTTTGCAGCTGCTAGCTCTGTCTGAAAGCTGTGGATGAGGCACTGAAACAGGACAGGAAAGCTGCTCCTGCTGCTTCATTTGCCTCCCCTTTGAAAAGTCACTCCTGTGAGACCTAACAACAGGACTACTGGAACGTTGTGTAGTACTGGTGGCGGAAGTACGACTGTCTGGGCCTGGCAATACAGATGCTGACATACATGACACAGACAATGGTGGTACAAAGTACTCACAGGTGCTGGTAGTGGATGTTGTTGCTGTGTCACTGCTGCGGCTGGTAACAGGAGGTGGAACCTCATGTTGAGAGCTTGAATCCATCTTGACAAAAGACTGGACTCTCTTCTGCTGCTTCTCAAATGTCTCCCCTCCTCTGCTCAAACTCCCTTTCTCACTCAGTTACCACCAGGCAGGCATGCAGTAAAGTTTTACCCTTAATCCAACCTCCAGCACAAAAGAAAGCAGCTGATTGGACTGTAAATTACTCCATGCCAGTAAACCAGCCCCCATGGAATCAAGTGATTGGCTTAAAGAACTGTACGTTTTTAATATCCGGAATAACTAATGAATTCGCACTGAAATTGAAATTCGTATGAATTGTGCAACTCTCGGACATTCTGATGCATTTGTAAGTATTCAAATTCGTCTGTATTTTGCAACTTTCGTAAGCATTCGTAAGCATTCGACTTCGTCTGTATTTTGCAACTTTCGGACATTCGAGTGCATTCTAATTTTCGCTCAAAGCGATTATGAATGCATTAGGCCTTGTTAAAGCATTAACGAATTATGCCGAAAACAACGACTATTTATGGTAGAATTTAGTTCGGATTCAGTTTTATTCGTAATTGCTTTGTTTGGATATTCGAATGCTTCCGAATGTCCGAAAGTTGCTATATTCGGACGAATTTTGATTAGTTACGAAACTAATTGCACAAGCCTAGAATCCATACTTGGGCAGATTTTTCACCCTGACGTGTGTTTGCTGTCAAGGGCTCTGAAACTGGGTCTTCTCCCAAAATTCATGGGCAATCACTTCCCAGCAATTGCCCATGAATGCCCAGTATGTGAGGCAGTATTGCCCAGTATGTGAGGCACATACCTGAGTCTCACTTGGCTCAGGTATGACAACATCACACAACTTCTCCCAAATTGCCTGGCAAGTTTTGTGTGTCACTTTTGACACTGTGGATACTTCCATAGGGAAGTAGTGGTGCAAGGATGCAAAATATTTTCCAGTTGCAAAAAAGCTGGACCAAAAAATATGATCATGAAAAAAATAGACTTATGTAATAAAAATAGAGAAAAAAATACAAAATTTTTCGGAAATAAACTACTATTTGGATTTTTTTATACATAATGAATATTAAAAAACAAAACATATTTTATTCACACATACATGTAATAAAAGTTGTATTAGCAATAGCAACCAGAAGACATTCCTCAGGTGACAACCTATTCCTCATCTGTGTGTCCTGTTGTGTTAGTCAAGCTTGCAGCCTCTCCAAGATCTCATCAAAGGTGCCCAACAACATCCTAGTGAAATTGTGGAATTTTTCAGGATAATTCTGCAGCTCTGTAAACATTTTGGCGAAGCATTCCAAGGTTAACCATTAATATATCAAGGGATTAGTCCAGTACCGCTGACAGGTTCCCTTCTAATCCAATTTTCTCAATTTTTTCTCCCTCCAGAAGCAGAATTGATTCATCAATTTTGTTCAAGATCCATGAACGTGGCCAGGAAACACAGGTAGCTAGCTCTTTGTAACAATCTCTGCTCTCCCCGTCTCTCTACACCCTAAAGTTGAATACAGACTGTAAATGTAATCTTTTTCCAATGTGGGCATTTGGGAGGTAAATTAGTACAGGGGAGTGTTTTGTAAAAAAAACTTGTAAACAATAACGCGACTAGACTTCGGGCACTAAGAGGAGCTTAGTGAAGCACAATCTATGAATGGAAGGGGTAGACCTTCCAATCATCCAACTGTCCTCCATTCATAGATTGTTTTTAATTCCCAAATATTGTAGTACAGCTTCTATGAATCTAGCAGCTAGGTGGAAGGGACAGGCATAGTTGGGCTCCCCTAATGAGAGCCTGTGACAGCCTCTTAATTGTATTAACCCCACTGCACCAGAAGATTACGGTGGCAGGAGTGGCAGCGGGAGGAAGATACATGGGCGGAGGAGGATTTTAACTAAAAGGTGAGGCATCATATTGACTGTAAGTTTATCCCCTGTACTGACTTCTTTTTTTTTTAACATTTTGACTGAACTTAGGCTTTAATTTAACCTTAACGACTTGCATAAATGTTCTGTGTCAGTGATTTAGAAAGTATTTAAAACCCAACTCTAATATCACCATTTTTTTTACTTTGCTTTGTGGGTGGCACCCTGGATCTTCAGCTTTTTCTGCTGCTGAAAAAACACTCTCTTTCCTCACTGCTAATATTCTATTTCAGGATGACTATCTTCATCCAGCCTGTCCCATCTTAACCACTTACCGACCGCACTATAGCAAAATGACTGCTACAGCGCGGTCAGCCAGTTCTGGGAGGGCGTCATATAAAGTCCTACTGTGATTGAACACAGCTGATCACAGATTGGTGTAAAGGGCCAATCACAGCAGCTCTTTACCACATAATCAGCTGTGTCCAATCACAGCTGATTATGATGTAAACACACTTGCCGGTATTGGCATTCCTTTCCTCACATTGTCACAGTGTGTGAAGAGGAGAAAGCCTATAACCAAATAGTGTAAAAGGGGATATCTGCACTGATCATCAGGGCACTGATCATCAGTGTCCTGATGATCAGTGTAGCCTCAACAGTGCCCATCAGTGCTGCCAATCAGTGCCAATCAGTATCCATCAGTGATGCCAATCAGTACCCATCAGTGCTACAAATCAGTGCCATCAATCAGTGCCCATCAGTGCTTCCTATCAGTGCCAATCAGTGCTGCCTATCAGTGCCACATATCAGGGCAGCCTCATCAGTGCCATCTCATCAGTGCTGCCTATCAGTGCCCATCAGTGCAGCCTATCAGTCAGCCTAGCAGCCTAGGGTTGCCACATCATCCCTTTAATTCAGGACACACATTAACTACATAGGATTTGTGGCTGATTAAGGTGGTAATTAAAATCACTTGGTGCCTTATCTGCATTAAATAGGCCTCAGAATCTGTGTAATTCATATGTGTCCTGGATTAAAAGGATGATGTGGCAACCCTAATCAGTGCCCATTAGTGTCACCTCATCAGTGAAGCCTATCATTGCCCATCAGTGTTGCCTATTAGTGTCCATCGTTGCAACATCATCAGGACACATCAGTGAAGGAGAAAAATTACCTGTTTGCAAAATTTTATAGCAGAAACTAAGAAAAACTTTTTTTTTCAAAAATTACTGTCTTTTTTTGTTTGTTTAGAAAAAAAATAATAAAAATGTCATATGGGTACAATACTTCATGACCGTGTAAGAGTGTGACAGTGCTGAAAGCTGAAAATTGGTCTGGGGTAAAAGTGCCCAGGAGGCGAGTGGTTAAATTAGACTTCAGGCATGGATGGAGCTACAGCAACTATTAGCATAGATAAACAGGAGCTCTGCAATGGGGCTGCCGATCAGATCGAGACCAAGCGCTATATGCACTTGGTCTCCTGGAGGATTGAATAAACATTTTTTTTTTAATGTAATAATTAACTAATTAATAATTAATTTGTGCTCAGCCTCATATTACCTTCAAGTTATGACTTGAAGTTTACACATGGCTTCCTTGCTTTGGTCTTTAATGGACTGAGGAAAGAAAAAGGAATGTAAATATGTGCAGCTGGTGGGGTGAATCATTTGCTTTGGACTTCATGGACAAAGCACAAGTTCACTTTAAGAAAAAGCTATAACAACTGCAAATTAAAAAAAAATGCTTTTTGTATCCTTTTTGGATAAATAACAACTCACAAGCATTGTAAACAGGTACAGATGTGAATTGGAAGTTATGGCCTCATTCCTTGATGTGCTCCAAAAATCATTTTGCATAGAATTTCTAATATCCCTGCATAAGCCCAGCACTCTGATTGCTTGACCAAAACTGAAATTTTGGCTTGACTTGCCAACACTTTTGAATGGATGTTGCTGAGATCATGAAACGGTAATTAAAAATTCATATGTGTTTTAGGCATCCAAAGGATTCTTTGACTAATGAATCACTTCTTAAGCCTAGTACACACTGCTTGTCATTTTTTTCGTTCCCCTAGTGGGCTGAAAGAAAAAAACCTGACAGCTCAGGTTGGAATCGCTGTACTAACAATCCAATGTTAGTACAACATTCTTCCCTGCTGTTCTATTGTTTTCTGACAGGGGGATGGCTCCCTTGCCTGAACACTCCAGTCAGTACTCTCAACCCTTGGCTGAGAGCGCTTACCAGAGCCAGTCAGCAGACCTTTTTTTTTTCTTCTTTTTCTTTTGTCAGACCGGCTGCAGTACACATGGGCCAAATGTCGGCCGGTTTGATGCATTCCGCCCATGTGTATGGGGCTTTAATGACCAGAAATCAGCTCAGTTCTTATACAATTCTCACCAATTTTTGGACAATACATGACTCATATTTTACACAATAGTTTACTAATTACTTGTGTTATGTTAATTTATTATTTTTTTGTTGTAATTTGCTGTCAAATATGTTGTTACTTTAATGATAGAAGCCACAAAAACTACAATTCATGTATTATATATATGTGTAGTAATAAGCCAGTCCTAAATATTGGGTACATAATATACACAAAGATTTAACTATCAGTACAAAACCAGTCTTGGACAAGCAGTACTTTTTTTTTTTTTTTTTTTTTTTTTATAAAAAAAACTGCCCTAACAAGAATGCAGCAGGGTGAAAAGATCACAGGCACTTTACACACATTGTGCTAATTACTGCAAGTATTTAAAGTTGTAATTAGCTTATTATGCTGCAGAGAACCTAACATGGCATGTCTTTTAAAAGAATTTCTCTCCAGATCATTAGTGGGAAAGCTAACAACATCTGCTTCAAATAAAATCAACCAATTAGCACCGGCAACTTCATATAGTTTGCAATCAGAGAATTATATTGTGCCAAGTGCTAATTTGAATGTGAACACTATCTTCTTTTCACATCCCACGCTTATCTGCCAGTACAGCTGGTATTTAATACGACCAACTTCAGTACAGCCTCCAAAAACTTATGTTAATTTGAAATAACCTCTGTAATCAGAAGTGTACAATACAGGCTGGGTTGTTCTTGTCTTAATTAAAAGTGGCCTTGTTATCCCTTTTTTATGGAAAGCTCCATTATCCCACCATTTAGTATACAAATACAGTAAATATTCACACTGCAAGAAAAATAAAACACATAGTCCTGATTTGATGGAGTCAGTCTAATGTTTATTAACAACAGCAATATTGTCTGTAGACATTGCATAACAACAATGGTTTATGTGACTCTAATCACTGAGCTGATCAAGGTGGGTCTGCTAAGATGAAAAGGGATCACAAGCTTGAAGCATAAAAACATATTTGTATGTTAAGTTGGAGAGGGTGATTTAAATGATCTTGACATTGCTTGAATGTCAGAAGAGCTATGTTTGCACCAACATAACTCAGAAAAGGGTATCTGTTCTCTGCACTTATGAAGCTACTTATTTAAATAAATCATTGGTGTATAACCTTTCACATTTACATTAGAAAGTTATTCTAATAAAAAGAAAGAATGTAGTTTTAAAGTGAGTGTATTTTTTAATATATTATGTAAAGGACAAAGAAAAAACATTTTAAAAAAATAGGCAAGTAAATATAAAATACTGTATATGATAAGTTCATATTTATTTTCTCAGCCAGTAGGTCTTCTTTTCACATGTTTACTAGGCTAATCTTAAAGAGGAAGTAAGCTTCCTCTGCAGACATTTACCTATAGGTAAGCCTATAATAAGGCTTACCTATAGGTAGTGTAAATATCTCCTAAACATGTACCGTTTAGGAGATATTTACATTACATGCAGCCAGTGACATCCATAGCGCATGCGCTCTGAAGGAACGACCACGGGTGCTGTCCCTTCCGAGCCCTGTGCCGTGAACAGCGGCTCTCGCGTGGCTCCCACTCACAGCGCTGGAGACCGCAAACTCGTAAGTAACTCCGGGAAAGATATCAGCCATCTCAGCGGTGTCCGGGCGCCGCTGGAAGGCTTCATTCTAGGGTAAGTATTTCATAATGAGCTAGTATGTGATGCATAAATCTAGCCACTATTTTGTAGATGCTATAACTTTTGTACAAACCAATCAATATATGCTTATTGGGATTTTTTTTACCAAAAATATGTAGAAGAATACATATTTGCCTAAACTGATGAATAAATGTGTTTTTTATATATATTTTTGGATATGTATTATAGCAGAAAGTAAAAAATATTGTTTTTTTTTCAATATAGTTTTCAATATGTTTATAGCGCAATAAATAAAAATCGCACTGGTGATCAAATACCTCCAAAAGAAAGATCAATTTGTGGGAAAAAAATGACGTCAATTTTGTTTAGGGGGCAAAATAAACACGATTAAGATGACCTTACTCCCCCACATCTTATACTATTTTAGAGCCCTCCCGATCCCTGTTGACAAAATTTGCCTAAAACATTTTCAAGCCAAACTCATTAAATTCATAAGGAGCAAAGGGGGGCACATATTTTCCAAAGCTGTCCTATTTAGAACTAGAGTGGAAGGGGGATTGGGCCTTCCCAATCTGCTTTGGTACTTTCAAGCAGCCCGACTGGCTCAGTTATTGGTGGTATATTTACGCTGGGAACAACCCGACTGGATACACAGAGGCAGGCGGTGCCCCTTCACACACCCCTCTCCAGGGTTACACAATGCCTCATTTTTTTTATCATCCTAGGAGCCAAGCTTACCCTGGCTAAAGCCTGGAAAAAACCATATGCCTCAACCCTTCTAGCAAAAAGAAAGATCTCCTGGATTATGAACCAAGAGAAGATGGCAAGTGTAATCCTGGACAGATCCGACAAATTCAAACAAACTTGGGAACCCTGGGCAACATTTGTAGGAGTTACCCTTTAACATCGACCTCGAGAGTTACTAATACTCGCTCATCCCCCCCCCAGTTGACTTCCATTCTTATCCACATCCCTCTTCATCTCTTTCTTTTTCTTTCGGTCTCTTTCCTCTTTCTGTTAGTTATTGGACCTCGGCCTTTCTCCAAGTGGACCTAGCCAAAACCAGGGTCAGACACAGTCCCAGATCTGGACTATACATATCCCTCTATATATAGAAGCTTCCTGGTGACCCAAAAAATAGTTACGTGTTTCACTTTCATTCACCAGGGTTTAATCAGTAGCCTCTCTTTTACTAGACTCAACATATCTAGCGTGCTCAGAGGCCATTTGACATGTTTAGTCAATTTATGTTTTAGGCCTAGTTAGAGTTTATACAAGTTTGAGCAATTCTCAGTAAATTTTTGGGCAAGGGTGATAGGGTGGCAGAGCTTCCCCCTCACTATCCCCTTGTCCTCCCTCATGCCATTGTCTTCAATTGATGGACACCGAGAGCGTATTCGCTATCCGGAAACCCTGACCAATTTGCACTGCAGGTTTTGTCCGATACATGTATAATATCCTGTTTAGCTCGTCTTGAATTATATGTTATCCAGGTGACGGTCGTCTCAGGGTTGATAGCCCTTATTGTATCTCTGTATCTCTGTTTACTGATGTTTTTTCTTTTATTGAAAATAAAATATATTGAAACAATTTTGTTTGGGTACAAAGTCACACGACTGCACAATTATCAGTTAAAATAACGCAGTGCTGTATCTTAAAAAATAGCCTAGTCATTAACTAGTTCCCGACCATGTCACGCAGATATACTGCGGCAGAATGGCTCCCCTGGGTGAAATCCCAGACGGGTACGTCCTTCCCTTTTTTGGCCACCAGAGGGCAGCGGGATCGCTTGCACGGGGATTTGTATGTGTAAGCACACAAATCCATGTGCTGTCAGAGGAGCCATATCGTTTGTTCCTACTAAGTAGGAAAAACGATATGTCTCCTCTCCTAGTCAATCCTATACCGATACAGTTAGAACACACTAAGGGAACACACAATTAACCCCTTGATCGCCCCCTAGTGTTAACCCCTTTCCTGCCAGTGACATTTACACAGTAATCAGTGCATTTTTATAGCACTGATTGCTGTATAAATGCCAATGCTGTCAAAAATCTCCAATCTGTTAGTCGCAATGTCGCAGTACCGCTAAAAATCGCAGATCACTGCCATTACTAGTAAAAAAAAAAATAATAAAAATGCCATAAGTCTTTCCCATAGTTTGCAGACGCTATAACTTTTGCGCAAACCAATTAATGTACGCTTATTGCAATTTTTTTACCAAAAATATGTAGAAGAATATATATTGGACTAAACTGATGAAGAAATTTTTTTTTTTAAATTTGGGGGATATTTATTATAGCAAAAAGTAAAAAATATTGTTATTTTTTCAAAATTGATGCTCTTTTTTTGTTTATAGCGCAAAAAATAAAAACCACAGGGATGATCAAATACCTCCAAAAGAAAGCTCTATTTGTGGGGAAAAAAGGACACAAATTTAGTTTGGGTGCAGCATCAAACGACTGTGCAATTGTCAGTTAAAGTGACGCAGTGCCAAATTGTAAATAGTGCTTTGGTCAGGAAGGGGGTAAAATCTTCCGGGGCTGAAGTGGTTAAATGCTTTCCTAAAAAAAGCCATTTTATGGAGCTCAATTTCTCAAGCTCAAGTTACACATAACAAATAACAACGAGAAGGCATTCATTCCTCCAGTATTCCCACTCTGTACCGATCTGAGAGAAAGTCTGAAACAAATAGCTACTGTTCTGCACTCTGTTTAGAGTGTACAGCACATCCCTATCATTGGAAATATTCAAAGGGAACTTGCTGTCAGCAAATATTCTTTTTTTTCTTTATAGTATGGAAATATAAATATCACAATCTTTATAATGTTGACATTTTACTTGTACATTTCTTACTAGACACCCAAAAACGGAAAATTGTATCATACTTACCGTAATTTTCCTTTCCTGGTGCCTATCCATGGCAGCATACTAGTGATAGAGCTCCGCCTCGACTCCTCCCTCAGGACCAGTGAATAGCATAAATTAAAGACGTAGTCCCTCCCCCAACATTCTCCGTAAAATAGAATACCGAGGGTGGGAGCGTATGCTGCCATGGATAGGCACCAGGAAAGGAAAATTACGGTAAGTATGATACAATTTTCCATTTTCCTGGTGCCTCCATGGCAGCATACTAGTGATAAATAACTAGCTGACACGGGTGGGATAATGCTTAACAATACATGTTTAATTAGAATGAGACATCGCAGCCTGAACTGCTCTTCTCCCGAACTCAACCGTTGTGAGAGCTCCTGGGTCGATACGGTAGTGTCTGAGGAAAGTATTGCGAGAAGACCAGGTGGCGGCCCTGCACACCGTCTCTAATGACACGTTAGCCCTTGCTGCCCAGGAGGTTGAGACTGCCCTTGTGGAATGAGCACTCACTCGGGATGGAGGTTCCATATTCTTTATCCTGTAGGCCTTCTGGATTAGCTTTACCACCCAAGATGCCAGAGTTCTGATGGAAGCTTCTTTGCCCCTGTATTTGCCGAATGGAACAATGAAGAGTCTTTCCGAGTTCCTGAAGGATCTAGTGGCCTCTAGGTAGGCTCTGAGCACTCTGGATATGTCCAGCTCGTGACATGATCCTGAATCTGCTTCAGCAAATACCGGTAGTGCCCAGGGCTCCAAAAGGTGGCTTGGAGTAGTGACCTTAGGTGTGAACCCCCGAAGGGGATGAAGTTCTACTCTATCGTGAAAAAAAGAGATGTGGTCATCACCTATTCCCAACGAGTGGAGTTCTGAGATCCTTCTACCAGATGTAATGGCTAACAGAAAAACCGTTTTCAGTGTTATGTTCCATATTGTCAGTTGTTCCACTGGGGTAAATGGATGGTCAGAGAGGACTTCAAGGACCAGGGATAAATCCCACTTGGGAAAAGACCGTCTGGCAGGTGGCCGGATCTTCAGCACTCCTCTGAGGAAAGTGACTACTAAGGGCTCTTCCGCCCATCTTTTATTTGTTGCGGCAGAAATTGCTGCTACTTGTACTTTGAGAGAACTTAGGCCAAGACCCAGTTCAAGTCCTGATTGGAGGAAGCCGAGAATACCTGATGTAGAAGGAGAGATTGGATTAAACTCATTTGAGACAGCAAATGACAAGAACTTGTCCCATATTCTAGAATATATAGCATTGGTTGCTGGTTTCCTGGCTCCCAGGAGGGTTGTTATGACCACTGGGGAGCATCCTAAGGACTCGAACCTTCGCCTCTCAACCTCCAGATTCGAAGGTTCAGCTTCTGAGGGTCTGGATGAATTAAACTGCCCTGCGTCAGAAGTTGAGGGAAAGGATGGATCCTGATTGGAGAGCTTACACTGAGACGCATAGCTAGAGGAAACCAAGGTCTCTTCGGCCAATATGGGAGTACTGCCAGTACCTGGACTGTTTCTCTGAGAAGTCTCAGGAGGAACTTGAATATTAATGGCCGGGGAGGGAAGGCATATGCGGTGGTGAACCTCCAGGGGCATGACAGGGCATCTACTTCCTCCGCTTGCGTATACGGAAGGCGAGAGAAGAACCTGGTCAGTTTGGTATTCCCCGGGGTGGCAAATAGGTCTACTTGAGGGGGATCCCAGAGGCTGGCAATCTGATGGAAGACCTGGGGATGAAGAGCCCACTCGTTGTTGTTCAAGAATTCCGTGTTCAACCTTCCCGGGAGATACATCGCCCTGAGGTCTAGGACGTTCTTCTCTGCCCAGAGCATAATCGGCTCCACTTCCCTGAGGAGTGATGTGCTGCGAGTGCCCCCCTGCCTCTGCAGGTATGCGACAGCTGCCCTGTTGTCCAGGCATAGAAGTACTCTCTGGCCCCTGACCTGAGAAGCCAATGAAGTTAGTGCCAAGAATGCTGCTCTCATCTCCAGTATGTTGGATACTACTCCCTGGGTGGAGCAGGACCATCTCCCCTGTATCCTGGTTTCCCCGCAATGGGCTCCCCAGCCCTGTCCACTTGCGTCGGACGTAACTGTGATCCAGAAGAGCGAACCCAGATAGCGAGGTTATGAGAGGTTTTCCGGCAGAGTCCACCAATGAAGGCTCCTGCGCATTGCTCCCGTCAGCAGAATTGTCTGAGAGAGTTGCTGTTTCTTCCACTGCGCCAAGAAACCCGTCTGAAAATACCTCAAATGCCAATGGGCCCAAGGAATCATCGGTATACAGGCAGACATTGTGCCAATGAGGCTCAGGCATTGCGACACCGTTAGATACCGGCTCGCAATGGTTTTGACCATCTTCTGGATAATAATCCTCATCTTCAGGGATGGTAATGACACTGTCCCCTCCCGGTTGTTGAACATCGCACCTAAATAGATCATCCGCTGTGTAGGTGCCAGCTGACTCTTCTCTGAGTTTATCAACCATCCTAGTTCTCTCAGAGACTGGAGAAGAATGTCTCGGTGATACGCCAACTGACCCGGACTGCTTGCTAGGAGGAGGATGTCGTTCAAATAGTGGTATATCCTCAAACCCCTCTCCCGCAGGGGAACCAAAGCGGATATTAGAATTTTGGTGAACACCCTGGGGGAGGTGCACAGCCCAAAGGGCAGGGCTTGGAACTGCAGGTGGATCCGACCTACTGCAAATCTGAGGTACTTCTGAAAGGCAGGTAGAATTGGCACGTGTAAGTACGCATCCTGCAGATCGATTGATATCATCCAATCTGTTGGCTGTACTGCCTGAATAATTGTTTGTAGAGACTCCATCTTGAAGCTTTCTGGGTGTATGTGCCTGTTGAGTCTTTTTAGATCGATCACAGGCCTCCATCCACCCGTTCTCTTTGGGACCAGAAATAGAGTGGAATAGAAGCCTGCGAAGCGCTCCGCCAAAGGAACCGGCACAGCTGCTCCCTGAAGTTGGAGTGACAATAGGAATTGTCTTAGGGCTTGAGCCTTCAGCGGAGAGGATGGAATTTCCGTTCTTGTGAACGAATTTTGAGGTGGAGGATGAGAGAAACTCCAAAAGTGTCCCCATTGGATTGTTGAGAGAACCCAGGGATCCTGGCATTTGCTGGCCCAGACTGGAAGAAAGAATTTTAGTCTGGCTCCCACCGGGAGTGTCTGGGCTAATCTGGCGTCAAAAGGACTGCTTCTGCTCATGTGGAGTCTGAGGGGCCTTCGACTTTCTGCCCAAGAAAGATGCCTGAGTGCCCCTCCAGGATCTTCTGCCGTCTCTGAACTGCCTTGCTTGTCTGAAATCTCTAGGGTTTGACTGGCGGAACCTGGAAGAACCCCCTCTGGATCTTCGCATCCTTCTGTCTTGGGGGAGCATACCTGACTTTCCTCCTGACAGCCTAGATATGGCTTTATCCATTTTGTCTCCGAATAATGCCTTCCCGTCGAACGGGATTTTGCACCAATTTTGTTTGGACGCCAAATCCGCCATCCAGGGTTTTAACCACAAGGCCCTTTTTGCCATTACTGAGTGCAGCATAGATCTTGCTGAACACCTAATCGTGTCAATAGCTGCTACTCCAAAGAAGTCTGCTGACAATCTCATTTCTTCAAGAGCTTTAATTATGTCTTCCTTGGGGACATCCTGGCGTAGAGCTGTTTCAATGTTATCCGTCCAAGCTCTAATGGCATTAGATACGGAGGTGAGGGCGACCAATGACGGCTGTAAGTTCCCCGGATCGCGCATGCGCAGTACGGTGGAGGGGACGCCGGACCGCGCTGCCGAAGGGTAAACAGAACACAAGGCCCCCAACAGCAGCAGGGCGACGGATGACATGACAGAAACATGACAGGTATCTAAACAAAAGGAACTTCTTGCACCCTCTTCAGTGTATAATCTCTTTTCATTAAGGGGAGAAAGGGGAGGACACAGAAAGGGAAGAGGGGAGGGAAAGACATATGCATCTCCCTTTTCTTTTAATGAGAAATGGAAAAAAATGAAAAATCACAAGCCTGAAAGAATGGGAGCTGATCCTTTTGCGACTCCTTTTGCCTTCATCATAGGATATGGTGGCAGACTGCGTTCCTGTGAGGAAACCCCAACAGATCCACAGAGGGGTTCCCAGTCTTATCAGCGCTGTGAGCGGCCCAAGAACAGGGACTGCGCACGGGAAAGGCTAAACCCGGCGGACGCTGCCGACTGCAGAGGTATGGACATACTGCTACTCTTCACCAGCACAAGAGGTATGAGGAAAAAAAGGAGAATGTTGGGGGAGGGACTACGTCTTTAATTTATGCTATTCACTGGTCCTGAGGGAGGAGTCGAGGCGGAGCTCTATCACTAGTATGCTGCCATGGAGGCACCAGGAAAAATGCTTAGGTTAACTCCACTTTCGTGGGGAAAAATAGCAAATTAAAAAAAATAATATTGCATATACAATTGCGGCACAAGTCATATGTTATTAAAAATCACCTTTCCTTTTCAATCTGCAGTACTGTAATTTTCTATAAAATGTAATGCATTATGGCTACCTGGAGGTGTTTTGTACACAGAATGTGTACAGAACGCCCCCCCCCCCCCAGAAACACCATTTCCTGCTTGTGTGATTGGCTCACTGATTTTCGCACTGAAGTCTGCACTAAGATACAAGTCAGATATCAGGCATCCCCTGCAACAAAAATTTCCTTTTTGGTGAGGTACTCCCAATAGGAAATCACTGCTAAAGGGATGCAGACCCTGCAAATTTCCAGCAGGTGCAGCAGTTGACTGATAATTATGAAACTAATCCCATTAGATACACTTACAACCTGGACATAGACAAACTCATAGGGATTTTTTCAGAATAACAAAAGGTAGGAATCTGCAAAAAAGTTTATTAAAATCCTTGAAATGTACAGTGACCTCCCAGAGGGAAAGTTTTTTTTTCTCAACAAAATGTTATCACATGTAGGTTCCAACCACGGGAGCTAACTGGCCAGAGCCATGTTTTAACAATAGGAGAGACTTTCAAGGCAAATGTTAAAGTATACCTAAAGAAATGTGGATGGCTTATAGAAGAGTTAGAACCCCTGTAAGGTTTTAATTGCTATCTGGCGAGATTTGCATCTCTGTTGTATTGTTAATCTTTATCACCAGGACAGAAAATGATAGGAAGTTTAAAATGCTACTGTTGTCACAGCACCAGAAGGTGAAAATAAATCATTTAATGGGGCTTCTGCTCTGGTAACAACGGTCTAATAGGGTATTGTCTTTCTCTTTAGACAGATTTCCAGTAACTTACTGTTTTGTCTCCAGGCAGGAAGTAAGGGAAAATCTTCTCAAATGAAAAAAGAAAAAAAACTATATAGAAATGACTGGAGTTTTAACTATGCTCTATCAAAATCCCCCCCAAAAAATTGAATTAAAGAGGCTGTAACCCTAAAAAAAAAAAAAAAAAGGTTACGTACCTCCGTCATCCCAATGCTCTCCTCTCTGCCCCCTCCCTCCCTACCTGTCAGCTCCTGTGTGTGTAAGCCGTTTCCTCCACCCCCCTCTCCTCTCCTGCCGCTATTAGTAACTGGCAGTAAATTTAAATAAGTAATACTGCCAGCCCCTCTGTTCTACTAAGCGATCTAACATTGTGTACATGTCTTCATAAAATTGTGCCTGTAAATCCATTTTTCAGATTGTTTCTGGCCAGTCACTTGACCTCCGGCCACTCTCCTCCCCTGTTCTAAGAGCTATAGCAGGAGGGGCTGAGCAAAGCGTTCAGTGGTCATGTGACCTCCCGGCTGACGTCACAGGGGATCTCAGCCCCTCCCACTGTTGCCCTTGGATCGGGGGAGGAGAGCAGCCGCAGGTCACATGACCGGCAAGAAACGATCTGAAATAAGTTATTTACAGGGACAATTTTATAAAAATGTACAGTGTGGGATCGCTTAGTAGAATAGAGGAGCAGTAATATTTATTTGACTTTACAGCCACTTTAAATACACTTTACTAAACAACCTACCACAAACACACTGGGAGATTTACTAAAACTGGTGAACACAGAATCTGGGGCAGCTGTGCATAGTAACTAATCAGCTTCCGGGTTTTATTGCCAAAGCTTAATTGAACATGATGAAGTTAGAAGCTGATTGGTTAATATACACAGTTGCACCAGATTCTGTGTGACCAGTTTTAGTAAATCCGAAGCATTGTTATGTTATATGCTGTTACACTGCTTACCTTCTGGTGGCACTGTGATACTGTGGCTGTCAGCCTATAATTCCATTAGCCAACAATGAGTGTTTCCCATTAGTAATTCAACTTTTGTTGTCAATCAGTACCTGAGCCTGGTGGATGAGAGACTATTCAACTTCAGTCGGCTCATTATGCAGTTCCTTAACATTTTGCCTGTTTTCTTCATCTGCTACTTGCTTTGGCTTTCTGTTTACAATTACCTTGCGTTACCTGTTTCTGGCACAATCTTGCCTTTTTCTTCTTGAACATCTTCAGTACTACTGTATTATAAGCCTTCTTTTTATATAAAGTTCTAGATTGTTTGTATTCCTTGTGTAGTTATTTTAATATCAATGTACCAGTTTATTATTTGTTGCATCATTATTTAATTCTCACTTGTTTACAAATATACCCCCATATTGCATGCAACCCAGACATTGAGTTCCTCACATTTACAAGTAAACTCAGGTAAGTCATTACAAGATCCCAGTCTTGGTTTCTGACAAAAATTTTGAGGCATGCTGTAGGGCAGTGGTCTCCAAACTGCAGCTCATGGGCCAGATGTGGCCCTTTGCTTGCCTATATCCGGCTCTTATGGCACTATTCCTCCCACTGATACAAGGCACCACTCCTCCCACTGACACCAATGAGGCACTATTCATGCCATTGACACCATAGACGGGACACTATTCCTTCCACTGATGCCATAGATGGGACACTATTCCTCATACTGACACAATAGATGGGGCACTATTCCTTCCACTAATACCAATGATAGAGCCACTATTCCTCCCGCTGATACCAACAATGAGGCATCATTCCTCCCACTGACACCAACGATGAAGATTATTCTTCCCACTAAAACCAATACCTCCTCTTGCCCACAGGTGTTATGTAATTATTTTACTCCTGCTGACCACCAAGTCTGAGGAATTTTCTACTCTCACTGGCCACAGTCTGTCCCTCCTAAGGTCTGAAGGACAGTAAACTGGCCCTTTGCTTAGAAAGTTTGGAGACCCCTGCTGTAGGGGATACATCTATTGAATGCACTTATATCTTCCTTCTGTACCTTGAGTTGAACCTTTACCTTCCACCTTCTCCTGTGAACATTTGATTTAAGATGGGCAAATGTCTCACTTTAAGATGGACAAGTAAATTAAAGCCTGATGGTACAACCTCTATTTATTAGACCCTAATGCTACAATTATGTCCAGTGAGATAGGCCCTCGCATTACATAATTGTTGGTATGTCTAAAATAAATTGTACAGTGCAGGGGAAAGTTCTAGATGAATAATATATTACATTAATAACCAAGCTGGTAGGCCCTTATGCTACCTAGTTGTTAGTAAATATAAAGAAGGTTTTAATATGTGTGACCAGCTTTACACACGCACTCAGTAAATAGAAAAAAACCCACAAATGCCACATACACACGATCGGAATTTTTGTTGGAAAAACCTTAGATGGTTTTTCCGACGGAATTCCGCTCAAGCTTGGCTTGCATACACACGGTCACACAAAAGTTCTCGGCACTTTCGACCGTCAAGAACACGGTGACCTACAACACGTACGACGGCACTCTCTCGTACTTGATACCCATCTTGTACCCGTCTCGTACTTGATTCTAAGCATGCATGGTTTTTTGCACGTCGGAATTGCATACAGATAAACAGAATTTCCGATAGGAACTTTTTCCGACGGAATAATAGAGAACCTGCTCTCAATCTTTTGCTGGCGGAAATTCCATCAGCAAAAGTCCGATGGAGCATACACATGGTCTGAATTTCCGACCAAAAGCTCACATCAGACTTTTGCTGGCGGAATTTCCAATCGTGTGTAAGCGGCATTAGAGTAAAAAATGTATAATGTGGGGAACACAAATAAAGTGTATTTGTAATATGCAAATCCAATAACTATATTCTCATATAATTTAAATGTTTTGCAGCTTTCATTAAATTAATGCCTGGTAATTCTGCTATGGAGGTCCCTGTTTATACACTTATTGCTATAGAGTGACAATACTCTGTTCCTGATTCTTAACAGGTTTCCTGTGTTGCCACCCCACCATATGGCGCACCAATGGAGGCTACAGATGGCCCTGTAAATATATATTTTGCAGGTATGGTTCATTCTTGTCACCATTAGCAAAACTACCCTGAGAAATGTCATGCATCAATTATTGGAGTGCATGCATGTAGACAGTAATTGGTTGCAAGAGATCAGAAGCACTGATGATTAACAAAGGATCAAAAAAATTTTGTTCAATCTGATTGTATTGATTTTAACATGGAGAAAATAAAAAAAAACAGAGGAAATAGCAAAAAGAAGTATCTACACTATAGTACATAAAAGAGAAGAGAAATGAGTGAGGGAAGGAGGATGGCATTATCGACAACCACTTGTATTCTGTATATCACAATTACTGCAAAGATATAACGGCTTATTGCTATGTAAGCATGTTACAGGGTCTGTTGAGTCTAGGCCTCATGCACACAGGACATTTATTTAACTCTCCTAGAAGCCAGCAGCGTTTTTTGCAGAAAAAATGCCTGGAGCTTATAAAAGTGTCTTAAGCTTTTACAAGCTTTTAGGAGCTTTTACAGGCGTCAAGCTCTTGGGCATTAATTAATTCATATAAAATAATTATACTTTTTTTTATTTGGGCAAGTTACCACAACATGTTGGTGTCCCTTGTCAATTTTACATTGTATTTTTTTAAATGTAACTGCCTACTCCCAAACTGTCATTTGAAGTAAAACACATAGCCAAGCATTATTCTCCACAATTTTTTAATTGTGCATTAAAAAAATACAACAAATAAAATTAGACATGCTATCTGCCAATAGAACTTAACCAAAAGTGCATTCTATGCATCCAAAAATATATAAAATATACCAAATCAAATCATTATTATTCAACCAAAAAATAAAATAAAAGCCTCATGCATGTGTCCTGCTTCTTAATATAGGGGATCAACAATGCCAAGAGTTGGTGAAAGCAGGGGTCCGTCATCCGGAGATAATTCCGAAAATCATCTGGATTATTCTCCTGGAGCTCCCGCAGCAAAGGCATATGACATAATTGGTCACGATTATTAAAGCAACCAATTTTTGGTCCAAGAACTCCTCCTCCTCCTGTTCTTGGACTGGACTTGGGTCAAAGCAATAACTCCAAAGCCAAAAATAAATAACACGTTATCTCCTCCGATTCTGCAACATGGCTGGTTGACGAACAGCCGTTCAGAAACGAACTGAAAAACGCGAAATGAAAAGTGCGAAATGAAAAGAACGAATCAACACTCACCAAACTTCTACTAATATGAAATTAGCAGAAGGAGCCCAAAGGGTGGTGCTAAAGAGCTGAAAAACAACGTAGTACCTCACGCTCGTATTTGTTGGCCGACAATTCCTTGCCGTTTGTATGCAAGACAAGTTTGGACCAACGCCCTTCGGACAAAAGTCCACGGTTTTGTTGGCCAACAATCCGATCGTGTGTGTGAGGCTTTAGGCTTCATGTACACGGGACATTTTTACAACCTCTCCTGAATGATTTAACTTGACAGATAGTTTAAAACGTCCCTCTTGTCATGTTTACATGCCGTGTTTAGGCGCGTTTAGCCTTGTTTAGCTGCGTTTGGAGCTTGAAATGCCTGTAAACTCAGCTTCTGAACGCATTTACAAAAAACTCTAAACTCAACTGCCTAGAAACAACTGTAAACTACCCTGTGTACATGGACAGATAAGATAACATGAAGGAGAGTTCAGGGCAGTTGAAAAAAAACACCCAACTGCTCCTAAATGTCCGTTTAGTAGCAGCAGTGTACATGAGGCCTTAGGACTCTCAAGAGACTCTCACATTCCAAAACCAGATGACACACAGGAAGGTATTGTGAGGCCATTCTCCCACATTTTCCAGCATATTTCCACTTTTGCAGTCAAATTTAAGAAAACCCACTTTATGTTTGTTATGTGTTCCTATTCACACAGCAAACCTAAAAGGAGAAAGTTTTGTGACTGATTCAAAAGCCAGCCACAGAAGGTTCTAGGCTTGAGCTGTTAAGCAGGAACTGGCCAAGATTCAAATCATTTCTAGGCAGGCTGAATGTACCCAAGTTGATCATTCAATCAACTTGGATACAACCAACCTATTGAATTTTACATGCAATTATTGCGACTGCTATAACCAGTAGCAATAATGTAATAATACTGTGTTTTCCCAGCAGGAAAACAGTGACAATTTTGAAAAAAAATAATAAATATCCCCAATTAAAAAAAAAAAAAATGTCCTCATCAGTTTAGGTCGATAAGTATTCTTTTACATATTTTTGGTAAAAAAAATCACAATAACTGTATATTGATTGGTTTGCACAAAAGTTATAGCGTCTACAAAATACAGGATAGATTTATGGCATTTTTATTATTATTATATTTTTTTTACTAGTAATGGCGGTGATATGCGATTTTTATAGGGACTGCAACATTGTGACGGACACATCGCCCACTTTTGACACTTTTTTGGGACCAGTGACACTTATACAGCGATCAGAGCTAAAAAGAGCCACTGATTACTGTATAAATGTCGCTGGCAGGGAAGGGGTTAACAATAGGGGGTGATCAAGGGGTTAACTGTGTTCCCTATGTGTGTTTCTAACTGTGGGGGGAATGTGGCTGACTAGAGGAGGAGAGAGATTGTTGTTCCTACTTAGTAGGAACACATAATCTGTCTCCTCTCCCCTGACAGAACCGGGATTTGTGTGTTTACACACACAGATCCCTGTTGTCGTTCTCTCACTAGCGATCGCAGGTGCCCGGTGGTCATCTTGCGGGCAGGCGTATCAGCCCCAGGGAAACACTGTGGGCGTGCCTGCTACAGCGTCTTAAAGAGCCGACGTACAGCTACGGTGGCTCACCCAGGGGAGCCAACCTGCCTCAGTATGACTGCGACGGCTGGTCAGGAAGTGGTTAAGTAAAGGTTTCTCCTTTGTTGTCTTCTTGGGCTGGAAGAAGTTCCATTCTTATAATGTGCTCTAGTTCAGTAAACCACTCCACAAGGGTGGGGGTGTGTTGGAAGTGCCAGTGGCATGCAGTTCCAGCTGCAATGAGAGAGTGTCAGAGGACTCCTTTTTTGGCATCTTTGAGAGCATGGAAAGCAGTGTAATTTGGGGGGTGTTAAGAACAGTAGTTCCAGTGGTTTTGGCATGTATCATAGCTACATAGTTACATAGTAGGTAAGGTTGAATAAAGACAACTGTCCATCCAGTTCAACCTGTGTAGGTGTACGTGAGTCAGTGTGTATAATAATTTCCCATATCCCTGTATATTGTGTTCTTTAAGATGCACGTCTAAAGCCTCATACACACGATCGGATTTTCTACAGACAAAGCCTCAGACTTTTGTCCGAAGGGTGTTGGCCAAAAACTTGTCTTGCATACAAACGGCTAGCAATTGTCAGCCAACAAACATGAATGTAGTAACTAGTACTAGACGTACTACGAGACAATAAAGAGGGAGTTCAATTGTCATGCACCACCCTTTGGGGTCCTTCTGCTAATTTCGTGTTAGTAGAAGTTTGGTGAGTGTTGATTTGCGCTTTTCATTTCATTTCTGAATGGCCATTTGTCAACCAGACATGTTGCGGAATTGGAGGAGATAACGTGTTATTTATTATTGGCCTTGGAGTTATTGCTTTGACCCAAGTCCATTCCAGGAACAGGAGGAGGAGGATTTTCTGGACCAAAAATTGGTTGCTTTATTAATCGTGACCAGTTATGTCATATGCCATTGCTGCGGGAGCTCCAGGAGAATAATCTAGATGATTTTCGGAATTATCTCTGGATGACGAACCCCTGCTTTCACCAACTCTTGGCATTGTTGACCCCCTATATTAACCACTTACCAACCGGCCCATAGCCGAATGACGGCTGCAGGGCGGTTGGATAACTCTGGGAGGGCCTACTATGACGTCCTCCCAGAATTCCCCTCTCGTGCGCCCCCAGGGGCGCGCACCCGAACACATCCGTGACGCATCACGGATCCCGGTAAATGGCCGCTGATCGCGGCCGTTTACCATGTGATCGCGCCGTCAAATGACGGCGCAATCACATGTAAACAGACCGGCGTCATCTGATGACGCCGGTTCCTCTCCTCCCCTCCTGTGTACCGATCGGTACACAGTGAGCGGGGAGGGGGATGGATGGATGTCTGCAGCGCTGTGGGCTGTATGTGTAGTGCCCACAGAGCTGCACAGAGACATCCAGCCATCCATCCATCCATGCTCAGCCATCCCTACTACTATGCAATGCTGTGCAATACTCTGCAATACCCCCACAATACTCTGCAATGCTGTGCAATACTCTGCAATACCCCCACAATACTCTGCAATGCTGTGCAATATTCTGCAATGCTGTGCAATACTCTGCAATGCCCCCACAATACTCTGCAATGCTGTGCAATACTCTGCAATACCCCCACAATACTCTGCAATGCTGTGCAATACTCTGCAATGCCCGTGCAATACTCTGCAATGCCCGTGCAATACTCTGCAATTCCCCCACAATACTCTGCAATGTCCCCACAATACTCTGCAATGCTGTGCAATACTCTGCAATGCCCCCACAATACTCTGCAATGCTGTGCAATACTCTGCAATGCCCCCACAATACTCTGCAATGCCCCCACAATACTCTGCAATGCCCCCGCCATACTCTGCAATGCCCCCGCCATACTCTGCCATGCCTCCGCCATACTCTGCCATGCCTCCGCCATACTCTGCCATGCCTCCGCCATACTCTGCCATGCCTCCGCCATACTCTGCCATGCCCCCGCCATACTCTGCCATGCCCCCGCCATACTCTGCCATGCCCCCGCAATACCTCACCATACCCCGCCATACTCCGCAATACCCCGCCATACTCCGCCATACCTCGCCATACTCCGCCATACCCCGCCATACCCCGCCATACTCCGCCATACCCCGCCATACTCCGCCATACCCCGCCATACTCCGCCATACTCCGCCATACCCCGCCATACTCTGCCATACTCTGCTATACTCCGCCATACCCTGCCATGCTGAGCCATGCTCAGCTGTACTCGCCCTCTGTATGTGGCCAGGCTGTGGAAGTCCCACACATGTGGTATCGCCGTACTCAGGAGGAGTAGGAGAATCTATTTTGGGGTGTCATTTTTGGTATGTACATGTTATGTGGTAGAAATATTGTATAAATGGACAACTTTGTGTTAAAAAAAAAAGCGTTTTAACCACTTCCCGCCCGCCGGCCGTCATACAACGTCCTTGACTTTGTGCGGAGATATCTGAATGATGGTTGCAGCTACAGGCATCATTCAGATATCAGCTTTTTCAGCCGACGATTCCCTACACCATGAGTACAATCATAGCAGCTGTTCCACTGCTTGATCGTTCTTACGGGAGGCGAGAGGGGATGTCCCCCCCTCCCGCGCTTCTACCCACTCACCGCTACGATCGAAGCCAGGATCGTTTTTTTATTTTTTTTATTTCAGGCTTCCCAGCCTAGAGGTGAGATGTGGGGTCTTATTGACCCCATATCTCACTGTAAAGAGGACCTGTCTTGCCATATTCCTATTACAAGGATGTTTATATTCCTTGTAATAGGAATAAAAGTGGTCAAAAATTATTTTTTTTGGAAAAAAGCATCAAACTAAAATAAATAAAGTAAAATGAACAATAAAAAAAATAAAAAAAATTTTAAAGCGCCCCCGTCCCTGTGTGCTCGCATGCAGAAGCGAACGCATACGTAAGTCCCGCCCACATATGAAAACGGTATTCAAACCACACATGTGAGGTATCGCTGCGATTGGTAGAGCGAGAGTAATAATTTTGGCCCTAGACCTCCTCTGTAACTCAAAACATGTAACCAGTAAAAAATTTTAAAGTGTCGCCTATGGGGATTTTTGAGTAGAAAAGTTTGGCGCCATTCCACAAGCGCGTGCAATTTTGAAAGGTGACATGTTGAGTATCTATTTACTCGGCATAACTTCATCTTTCACATTATGCAAAAACATTAGGCTAACTTTACTGTTTTGGTTTTTGTAAAGCACAAAACAGTTTTTTTTCCAAAAAAAACGCGTTAAAAAAATTGCTGCGCAAATACCGTGCGAGATAAAAAGTTGCAACGACTGCCATTGTATTCTCTAGGGTCTTTGCTAAAAAAACATATATAATGTTTTGGGGTTCTATGTAATTTTCTAGCTAATAATGATGATTTTTACATGTAGGAGAGAAATGTCAGAATTGGCCTGGGTGCTCCAGAACGCCTGAAGGTGCTCCCCTGCATGTTGGGCCTCTGTATGTGGCCACGCTGTGTAAAAGTCTCACACATGTGGTATCGCCGTACTCGGTAGTAATAGTAGAATGTGTTTTGGGGTGTAATTTGTGGTATGCATATGCGTTGTGTGAGAAATAACCTGCTAATATGACAATTTTGTGGGAAAAAAAAAAGTAAAAAAAAACCCTTGATTTTGCAAAGAATTGTGGGAAAAAATGACAACTTCAAAAAACTCACCATGCATCTTTCTAAATACCTTGGAATGTCTTCTTTCCAAAAAGGGGTCATTTGGGGGGTATTTGTACTTTTCTGGCATGTTAGGATCTCAAGAAATTAGATAGGCCGTCAGTACTTCAGGTGTGATCAATTTTCAGATATTCGCACCATAGCTTTTGGACTCTATAACTTTCACAAAGACCAAATAATATCCACCGATTTTATTTTTACCAAAGATATGTAGCGGTATAAATTTTGGCCAAAATATATGAAGAAAAATTACTAATTTGCAAAATATTATAACAGAAATGAAGAAAAATGTATTTTTTTACAGATTTTTCGGTCTTTTTTCTTTTACGGCGCAAAAAATAAAGAACCCAGCGGTGATTATATACCACCAAAAGAAAGCTCCATTTGTGTGAAAAAAAGGACAAAAATTTCATATAGATGCAGTGTTGCATGACTGAGTAATTGTCATTCAAAATGTGAGAGCACCAAAAGCTGAAAATTGGTCTGGTTAGGAAGGGGGTTTAAGTGTCCAGTTGTCAAGTGGTTAAGAAGCAGGACACGTGTATGAGGCTTTTATTTTATTTTTTGGTTGAATAATGATTTTATTTGGTATATTTTCTATATTTTTGGATGCATAGAATGCCCTTTTTGGTATGCACTTTATGTGTTTTACTCAAAATGACAGTTTGGGAGTAGGCAGTTACATTTAAAAAAATACAATGTAAAATTAACAAGGGTCACCAACATAGTTGTATCTTTGATCTTAAAAACTACGGATAATTATGTTGTGGTAACTTGCCCAGAGAAAAACCCCCAAAAAGCAAGCATAATAATATTATTCTTGACATCATCTAGAATCTAGAAAATAAAAGCCTTTTAAAATATGTTTGGCAGAACTCCGTCAGTATCACCAGCAAAGCAGCTTCATTATTATCCCATTAAAGAAGAAGAGAATGTGTGCTGCATTTTAAGATTTCATAATTTGCCGTGTCACTAATGGTAATTCTCCATTACGAACCGCTGTCTGCGGAAAATGTATAAACCTGCCATCCAACAATTGTCTGATGGAGCGTACAAACAGTCGGATTTTCCACCAACAGCTTGTTATCACACATTTCCCATCGGAAAATGCGATCGTGTGTACGCAGCTTAAATTACAATACAAGACCGCACACCTAGATTTCCCAACCCCCACTGGAGGGCAAGTTAAGGAATGAACCATCGAAGTGGATATAAATACCCTATGCAAGTTAAGGGTTAGAGGATTCAACCGAAACCTGTCTCAGATCCAGATTGTCTACTCATTAGGGATGGCAGCTAAGAAACTGGTGCCTTCTTTACTGAGGGCTGGAGAGGTTAAAATGGGTCTCCAGGAGATAGAAATAAGCCAGTAATGGTGTCAACATTAAAGTTAAATTGGTCATCTATTGGTAATGTTATAGAGAGCATGAAAAAAACAACAACTGTGTAGTCACTGGCAGGGAGGTGTCACAAGGATTACAGTTCTAAGAATGTGGAGTGTGGGTATGGGAACAACAGTGTGAATGTCAGCTAGTCAAGGGAAAGAGTGGCTCTCTCAAAGGCCATGGATTGGTGACCTGAAGCTAGTGTGGGGGTCCTGTCAGTCTGGTTAGAGAATTAAAAGAAAAGCTTTACCTCTCTCAGGGTATGCAGAGATTATCCAAATTCAATCCAGTTCAGGGTCATATTCCCCGTGCAGCTGTGTTACGCACCAGACCATAGAGGTCCATTCTGCAGTCTAGGTAGAGGAGGGGGACTAACATTTTTCTGTCTTTCTTGGTCCATGTGAAGTTGAGTAGCTATTCCATGAGTAAGTGAAGGATGAGAGTCTGTGAGGCCAATAATCTGGGGAGGCTTGCTTTCTTTAAAGGACTACATTAGGGTAAGTTTTTACCTTTAAGATCACATTCTATGTATTTATGTTTGCTAATGTATTGTATTAATTTGTTGATTACATAATTCTCAATATTGTAATATGCTGTGAATGTCCTTTTTGTCCTTATGCATGCTGTAAGCTTTTCCTGCTTCTTTTTTGGCCTACATGCATTTTCCTTCAACAACCTCCCCAGCATGCTATCCTGGGCACATACACACCTAGCCTAGTAACTTAACAATGTTTTTTGTCAGCTACATTTTGGGGCTTACCCTAAACAACCCCTAAAATGTGTACAAATGTTATTGTTGTCCTCAAATTCAGGCAGAGTGCAAGAGGCAATTTTTTGTGGCACAAACTCATTTGGAACCCCAACCCACAAAATGCTAAGTCAACAGATCCAAATGCTCTATCTGCTGACTTTGCAAAACCCATACACACTATCCCTCTTTTGTGATCATATTTCTGTATAAATTCCCCAAAACAAGTAGTGCAAGGGCCTGTCTGATTACCTACAAATTGAAACTTCTTAATTTTTTGGCTCCTATTATATTGATTGGTTAAATCATAATGTCAAAATGTGCTGCAATTTGGACAGTGTGTATCCAGCTTTTTTGATTATGACACTTCTTACCTGTCCACTGGGCTGCCAATAGTGTAAGTAAGGAGGGGCTGGCCAAAGTATCACTGATTTTCTATGCAAACAGCTCTCATGGAAGTGGAGAGGGTTACCTGTCCAAAACATCTTCCCATTACCCCCCCTAAAATTTGTCTAATGGCCACCAGAGGGGGGAGGAATCAGATAAGTTGACCTTCCACTTTTGTCTTTAAATACTCATTTAAGTGTATCCTTATGTTGGCTAAGCATGTTTGTGTCAAATCTGCTTGCAATGTTTGCAGAAGTAGTAATTTTTTTTGTTCCACAGTTTCCTTCCGACCCAGAGCAATGGCAGGACATTGCAGCCAAGTTCCATCATCAGTGGGGTTTTCCCAACTGTGGTGGTGCTAACGATGGCAAGCATGTCCAGATTGTACCACCAATCAACTCTGGCTCCTATTATTTTAATTATAAGGGCTTTTGCAGCATAGTCATGCTAGCTGTAGTGTCTGCTAACTTTGAGTTCCTGTATCTGGATGTTGGGAAGAATGGCCACAACTCTGATGAAGGAGTGATTATGCAGACTGAGGAGAATGTTGTGGGCCTCAATTTTTTTGGCAGATGAGGCCTTTGCTCTGTGGGAACATCTGATGAAGCCGTTTCCTATGAGGAATCTCATCCCAGAGCAGAGAATCTTCAATTACAGGCTCTCTCGTGCCAGTAGGGTGGTTGAAAACACCTTTGGCATCCTATCGAGTGGTTTCAGGCTGTTTTTGACTCCAATCTACCTGGCACTTTAAAAGATAAATCATGTGATCCTGTGCTGCATTATTCTCCATAATTTTTTAAGGAGGAATGCTACCAGTTAAATAGCCTCACTGCCAAGTGACGTGGACCCTGCAGTGGCAGGCCCAGCTGATAAGGCTGCAGCTCATCCGTCTGTGGGCATGCTGATGGGTATTGAAAATGCTCATGCTGGATTGCCCTCACAAATTGCCAGAGATTTACGGCAGAAATACCTGGAATATTTTGTGGGTAGAGGGGCAGTGTCTTGGCAGCAAATTGTAGCTGATCATTTTCATTTTTTTTTGTAAGATCATAAACTCCTGTTTCATTTGAACTACTGTTGTCTGTGTTTCTTATATGTCTAACATGTTCCCAAATGGGCTTTATTTTGGCCACTTGCTCCAATAGTGCAAATGTACCTTAATTGCTACATGAGGTGACAATATCTTCTTCACCTAACTATTATGGGGAGCTGTGGGTCTGCTACACACACACACAATGTTTTTGTTCTTAATGGATCTAATGCATGAAATTTAAAAACATTGTGCCTTTACAAACTCCTTTTTTTTTTTTGAGGCCTAAAAATTTCAAGAATTGTCCACATTTAACCACTTCAGCCCCGGAAGGATTTACCCCCTTCCTGACCAGAGCACTTTTTCCAATTTGGCACTGCGTCGCTTTAACTGCTAATTGCGCGGTCATGCAATTCTGTACCAAAACGAAATTTGAATCCTTTTCTTTCCACAAATAGAGCTTTCTTTTGATGGTATTTGACCACCTCTGTGATTTTTATTTTTTGCGCTATAAACGGAAAAAGACCGAAAATTTGGAAAACAAATTATATTTTCTACTTTTTGTTATAAAAAAATCCAATAAGCTCAATTTTAGTCATACATTTAGGCCAAAATGTATTCGGCCACATGTCTTTGGTAAGAAAATGTCAATAAGCATATATTTATTGGTTTGCGCAAAAGTTAAAGAGTCTTCAAACTAGGGTATATTTTCTGGAATTTACACAGCTTTTAGTTTATGACTGCCTATGTCATTTCTTGAGGTGCTAAAATGGCAGGGCAGTACAAAACCCCCTCAAATGACCCCATTTTGGAAAGTAGACACCCCAAGGAAATTGCTTAGAGGCATGTTGAGCCCATTGAATATTAAATTTTTTTGTCCCAAGTATTTGAATAATGACAAAAAAAAATTTACAAAAAGTTGTCACTAAATGATATATTGCTTACACAGGCCATGGGCAAATGTGGAATTGCACCCCAAAATACATTTAGCTGCTTCTCCTGAGTATAGGGATACCACATGTGTGGGACTTTTTGGGAGCCTAGCCGCGTACGGGGCCCCGAAAAAGAAGCACCGCCTTCAGGATTTCTAAAGGCGTACATTTTTTAATTCACTCCTCACTACCTATCACAGTTTTTAAGGCCATAAAATGCCAGGATGGTACAACCCCCCCCAAATGACCCCATTTTGGAACGTAGACACCCCAAGCTATGTGTTGAGAGGCATGTTGAGTCCATGGAATATTTTTTTTTGTTTACAAACGTTTTTATTGCAGAAAAATGTTATATCAGGGTGAACAAGTGTTAAGGGTACATGAGGTATAATGGTAATACAGTCAGTAACAGCTCCACAGTTTCATACTAACATCCATATCTCATTGTACTATTATATCGTATAACACCCAATAAATCATAACAATAAGAAACATAAAAAGAGAAATCAAATAACAAAAGACAAAATAAAAGGAAAGAAAAATAGAAACAAACTAATGCGATAAACGTGCATCCCATATATATTATCATAGCCTACAATCATTGTGGATGTTGTAAGATCTTATACCAGAAATCAGAAGGTTATGTCGCTATTAATGGTATCTACCTATTCAGAGTCTATCTTTTGAAGAACGTAGACACTTTTATTGTGAGGCAGTTATTGGGGCAGAAGGATCGTTTAGTCTGTCACTGAGCAGGTGAGCCGTCCAAATGTTCCATTTGCGATCGAATATATGTATGGAGTCCAGGAGAGTATGGTGCACTAATTCCATAGTCCTAATGGACTCCATACGTGAGATCACCTGCGACCAAGGCACCTGAGGTCTTTTCCAATTCAGGGCTATTGCCCATTGAACAGCACTAAAAAGAGTGTGGAATAATTTCTGTAATGGGGTGGGGATCTCTGGGAGTTCTGCAAAAAGCAGGCACATTGGAGAAGTTAGTGTAATCGAAATACCGGAGATACGTGATATGAGAGCCGTAGTCTTTTGCCATATGATGTCCAGGGCCTTACAACTCCAGAAAGTATGCAACATCGTTCCCCTGTCCTGGCATCCTCTAAAACATGTGCCAGGCACCAGGGGATAGAATCTATGGAGACGATCAGGAGTGTAATACCACCTGGTGTGAATTTTGAGAGTTGTCTCTTTAATAGATATAGATCTCGTGCATTTGTGCATATTGGTTATCATATCCCGCCAGTCCTCCGTTGAGAACTCTTGGGCCATCTCTGATTCCCACTCTTCCATTGCCTTAGATTTTTGAGGAGAGTTAAGGTCATTAAGGTGTCTATATAAAATGGAAATAGTCCCTCTATCTCTTGAGGCCTTTCCACACAGCGACTCAAATGTGGTCTTAGACAAGTCCACTCCGCCAGAGATTAGTGCTGAGTAAAAGTGTCTTATCTGTAAGTATTGGTGAAACTCAAATCTACCCATATCATGGGTTTGCTGCAGGTGAGTATAAGAGCAAAAAGCGGCGTTTTGCAGCAAGGATTCAAGGTTCACCAAGCCCCTAGTGATCCAACCATAGAATGATAATTTGGATGAGAAGGCTGGGGGGAAGGACGGCTCTCCTATAAAGGAGGACAATAGGGGTCTATCTGATAGCAACTTAAATTTCTTTGAGTATAGGGACCAAAGGTACAGTGACTGACCTACTATAGAGTTGAGTGGGGAGATGTCTTTTGGGGTAATAGAGCGAGACCATAATATACCCGGGAGATGGAACGGTGCAATCGAAATCTGCTCAAACTGTAGCCATGGTATAGAGGTGGGGGGGGTATGCCATTGTGCCAGTTGAGTGAGGCGAGATGCTAGATAGTATTTCCAAAGGTCTGGGCAACCCAAACCTCCATTCGACTGTGTTCTATACATTATCAGTCGACCAATTCGGGGTTTTTTGTTTTGCCATATAAACTTGAGAAGAGTCGACTGCACCATCAGCAGGTAGGAGCGAGAAACATATAGAGGTAGTGATCTAAACAGGAATAATAGTTTTGGGAGGATATTCATCTTAATTGCTTGAATCCTACCTAGAAATGATATACGATATGAAGACCACTGATATAAGAGAGATTTAATTTTAGTGAAAGCAGGGGGATAATTTAAGGAGTACATTTGTTTGAGAGAGGGGGCCAGTTTGATGCCTAAATATTGTAGGGAGGTGTAGTTCCATGTAAATTTGAATTTGTCTTGGAGTGTAGATAATAAGTGTTGTGGAAGGTGGATGGGCATCGCAGTACATTTGCTGGGATTGATTCCAAGGCCTGATAAGTTTTGGAAGGAACTCAGAGTGGATAAAAGATTGGGGAGGGAGATCAATGGGTCCGTGATAAATAAAAGTACATCGTCCGCATAGAGGCTTAATTTAAATTCTTGGTTCCCTTTTTTGTACCCTTTAATGTTTGGGTTTGTGGAGATGGATCTAGACAGGGGCTCCATGGCGAGTGCAAATAATAAAGGGGAGAGGGGACACCCCTGTCTTGTACCACATTGCAGCGAAAAATAGTCTGAATTACACCCCGGCAGCTTTATGCGGGTCTTAGGATGATGGTAAAGGGCTTTAAAGCCTTTTAGAAATGCCCCTCTAAATCCAAATTTTAGCAATACTGTGTCTAGATATGACCACATAACGCTGTCAAATGCTTTGTTTATATCTAAACTCAGGAATAGTACCTGATTCGTGCGTGCATGGGCATCCTGCACGATGTTGGAGGCCAAGCGAATATTATCTGTGATCTGTCTCGATGGGATAAACCCGGTTTGGTCGGGAGAGATCAGAGACTGTATCACTTTAGCTAGTCTATCTGCCAAGAGCTTTCCAAAAATTTTAAGGTCGTTGTTAATAACCGATATGGGGCGAAAGTTTTGAGGGAGAGTATGATCTTTGTTCGGTTTGGGTATGAGGGACATGTTGGCCAACAGCATTTCCTCTGGGAATTGCTTTCCTTCAAGGATCTGATTGTACATGTTAGTTAGAGTAGGGAGTAGAAGGTCCGTTAGTTTTTTATAATAGACTGCTGAAAACCCGTCTGGGCCTGGGGCCTTAGATAGCTTAAGGGAGGATATGATTGATGCCACTTCCTCTGAAGAGCATGGAGCATTAAGGATTTCAAGATGCTCCTCAGTCAACTGGGGGAGCAAAAGAGTGTCTAACCATGATTGCACTGGAGGGGAACAGGAGGGATCTGGGCCTGAAAATAGTTTCTGATAGAAAGAGGAGAAGATGTTCAAAACCTGTTTAGGGTGTGAGGTAATGTTGCCATTTTTATCTTTCAACTTATAGAGGTGGGTCGGTTGGGAAGATTGTTTTAGCTTACGGGCAAACATCGTGGAGGCGGAGTTACTGTGAAGGAGAAAACGAGCTTTGGACCATCTAAGTGATTTCTCTATGTGACCAGAAAGAATATCGTCTAGGGCCCTTCTCTTTTCAGTGATTTGCTGGAGCAATTCAGTGGAAGGTGTTTGAGTGTGACTGTGATATAAACGTTCTAGTTCTACTGTAAGTTTATGAGTGTCCTGTTGTCTTTGGCGTTTTTGTGTTGTAGAGATTTCTATAAGGTGGCCTCTCATAACAGCCTTATGAGCAGCCCATATGGTGATAGGGGAGATATCTTCCACGTTGTTAGTTCTAAAATACTCTTTCAGGCGATCTACCAGTTGGGCCAAAATCACCGGATCTGTGAGAAGTGACTCATTTAAACGCCAAGACCTAGACGTGTGGGGGAGGCCTAAACAGGAAATATTTGTGGAAACCATGTGATGGTCCGACCAAGGACATATGTGTATATTGGCTGAGGTGGAGTTGACTGCCAAAGAAGGGGTGCAAAAAACATAGTCTAGACGAGAGTAACTATCGTGGGGGTGGGAATAAAAGGTGTATTCTTTCGATCCAACATTATGGGCCCTCCATATATCTATCAATTGAGAGGAGCGCAAGGAGTACTGAAGAGATTTGGGGAACGCTTTAGAGGTTGGACATGTTCTGCTTCTGTCCAGTCCTGAGTGGGCTACCAGGTTAAAATCCCCTCCAATTAACAGATGGGGGGAATGAAACCTTTCAAGGATCTGGAAAAATTCTTTAAAAAATGTAGCCTGTGAGGCATTAGGGGCATATAATGAAGCTAGGGTCACTAGTTTGTGTTGGATGGTGCCCTGAATGATCACAAACCGACTTTCAGGATCTTTGTATGACTGTTGGACCTGAAATAATACTGAATTCCTAATAAAGATAGCAGCCCCTCTGGACCTGGACCCAAATGTTGTAAAATAGCATTGTTTAAATGTTTTATCAAAGTATGATGGGTGGTTGTCTTTAGAGAAATGTGTCTCCTGGAGCAGTATAATGTCCGCCCCAAGTGACTTATAAGCTTTAAATGCTTTCCTTCGTTTATGGGGGGTATTAAACCCTTTCACATTATGAGATATAATCTTGATACCCATAGCGGGTCCATAGGGGTAGCTTTAAGACTAGAATCAGGTCCAGGTCAAGAGTGGGTTCCCCACCAGAATTTAGATCCCTAAGGTGAGGCCCAGGCAGGAAGTATATCCCCCGCATAATATAAACTTGCATTATCTGAGATGGTAGTGTATACATCAAAATAATAGTACCTTCTGAGGTGGGTTGCACAAAATATGTAAAAAAAGCAAAAAAAATAAACAGATAAAACAATATAGTAATCAGCTTCAAAAACTGGAAAACTCGGCCGAAAAATGGCCAACAAAAGTCCAGGGGGGTAATGGGGAAAGACATCCCATATACCCAAAAAGTGGTGTCCAATCGGACCCAATGGTCCAACACTCTATACCATATTGTCCGTGTGATCTGCACATATGCAGATATATCCGGAGGGGTTACCTGTGTTGGGTCTGTCAGCTCCGACATCACTAAACAGATGAAGAGCCGACCAGTCCCCAATAGTGGTGAGTGTGGGGTCTCACAAGCGGGCGCGACCTGGAATCTGCGTGGAGCCCGGAGAATTTAGGTGCATTCAAAGCATAGCAGGAAAGGATCCAAGTTCTTATCCATCTGTGGGAGAAACCAAACATAGCAGCGAGTGTGGAACTTAAAAATTAGAAGGGGGAAAGAGGATAAAAAGTAAAACCAAAAAGTTAGTGCCGCTGCATCCGTCAGTCCCGACGTTGATCCCGGCGGTCTCTTCTGGGTGGCGGGGTAGCCCAAATTGCTGAGTGTCTCGGTGTGGATGGTAGCCTAGGTAGGGAAGCAGCATCAAGGAGGCCCAATTTCACAAGCATCTCTTTGCCTTCAGCCAGCGTGGTAACAGTGTATGTCGTGCCATTATGAGGTACCTGTAGCTTGAAAGGGAAGCCCCATCGGTAGCGAATGCTTGCCGACTGCAGCACTGATGTAACCTCCTTCATCTTCCTGCGTTTGTCCAGGGTGGTTGGGGAGATATCTGGGTAAATTTGAACCGGGGTCCCATCCAACCGAATGTTAGGAGTGTTTCTTGCGGCCCTGAGGATATCCTCTTTAATCAGGAAGTCCTTGAGGCATAGCACAATGTCCCTAGGAGGCTTCTCTGGGGGTGGAGGAGGGCGTAAGGCCCTGTGGATCCTGTCACAGGAAAAGGCCGTCAATGGGGAATCAGGCAGGAGAGTTTGAAATAGCCTTTGAATGGCTGGCAGCAATTCAGTCACTGATTCGGGGACCCCTCGTACCCTAAGATTGTTACGCCTATTTCTGTTGTCGAGGTCCTCGATGTGTGCTTGCAATTGCAGGACTGTTTCTGATAAAGATTCATGCTCCTTCCTGAGATCAGAGTACCCCAGGGACAGCTCATCGTGTTTAGTTTCTAGCAAGTCCGTTCTGTTGCCCAGCGCTGCAATCTCTAGAGACAGGGTATTAGTGGACTTATGCAGCTCAGATTGGAACTTTTGGGCTATTTTATCATACATCAGGGTTAGACTGGCATCTAAGTCCGCCTTTGTTAACTGTAGTGAGTACTCACATTCTCCCTGGGAGTGTGCCGGTGAAGTAGCTGCAGCAGGAGGGCTTGCCTGTGGCTGTGTCCTCCGGGCGCCATCTTGGGCCTGCATGCTCCGCTCTCTCACTCTCAGTAGATATGTAGTTAGGGATCTTTGAGCCGGTTTGGAGCGGCGATTTTTGGGTCCCGGCATGCGCTGGAAGTTCCGCCGGGGGTGTTGGGAAGAATTGGGTCAGAAACCTGCATGTAAGGCCCCGGGGAAGTGCCGTTCTCCTTCGTGGCTCACGGAGCTCTCAGCTCTTGCTTCCTGCTCGGTTCGCGCCGCGCATGCGCCCCCGTCCATGGAATATTTTATATTTTGACACAAGTTGCGGGAAAGTGACAATTTTTTATTTGCACAAAGTTGTCACTAAATGATATATTTCTCACACAGGCCATGGGCATATGTGGAATTGCACCCCAAAATAGATTTAGCTGCTTCTCCTGAGTATGGGGATACCACATGTGTGGGACTTTTTGGAAGCTTAGCCGCGTACGGGGCCCCGAAAACCAAGCACCGCCATTAGAATTTCTAAGGGCGTAAATTTTTTATTTCACTCCTCACTACCTATCACAGTTTTGAAGGCCATAAAATGCCAAGATGGCACAAACCCCCCCCAAAAGAACCCATTTTGGAAAGTAGACACCCCAAGCTATTTGCTGAGAGGCATGTTGAGTCCATGGAATATTTTATATTTTGCCACAAGTTGCAGGAAAATGACAAACTTTTTTTTGCACAAAGTTGTCACTAAATGATATATTGCTCACACAGGCCATGGACATATGTGGAATTGCACCCCAAAATACATTCTGCTGATTCCCCTGAGTACGGGGATACCACATGTGTGGGACTTTTTCGGAGCCTAGCCGCGTACGGGGCCCCGAAAACCAAGCACCGCCTTCAGGATTTCTAAGGGCGTAAAGTTTTGATTTCACTTCTCACTACCTATCATAGTTTTGAAGGCCATAAAATGCCCAGATGGCACAAACCCCCCCAAATGACCCAATTTTGGAAAGTAGACACCCCAAGCTATTTGTTGAGAGGCATGTTGAATCCATGGAATATTTTATATTTTGACACAAGTTGTGGGAATGTTACAATTTTTTTTGCACAAAGTTGCCACTAAATGATATATTGCTCAAACATGCCGTGGGCATATGTGGAATTATACCCCAAAATACATTCCGCTGCTTCTCCTGAGTATGGGGATACCACATGTGTGGGACTTTTTGGGAGCCTAGCTGCATACGGGGCCCCAGAAACCAATAACCGCCTTCAGGATTACTAAGGGCGTAAATTTTTGATTCACTCCTCACTACCTATCACAGTTTCGAAGGCCATAAAATGCCAAGATAGCACAACCCCCCCAAATGACACTATTTTGGAAAGTAGACACCCCAAGCTATTTGCTGAGAGGAATGGTGAGTATTTTTCAGCTCTCATTTGTTTTTGAAAATGAAGAAAGACAAAAAAAATTTTTTTTTTCAATTTTCAAAACTTTGTGACAAAAAGTCAGGTCTGCAAAATACTCACTATACCTCTCAGCAAATAGCTTGGGGTGCCTACTTTCCAAAATAGGGTCATTTGGGGGGGAGGTTTGTGCAACCTGGGCATTCCATGGCCTCTGAAACTGTGATAGGCAGTGAAGAGTGAAATCCAAAATGTACGCCCTTAGAAAGCCTGAAGGCGGTGCTTGGTTTCCGGGGTCCCATACGAGGCTAGGCTCCCAAAAAGTGTCACATATGTGGTATCCCCATACTCAGGAGAAGCAACAGAATGTATTTTGGGGTGTAATTTCACATAGTCCCATGGCATGTTTGAGCAATATATCATTTAGTGACAACTTTGTGCAAAAAAAAAAAGTGTCTTTTTCCCGCAACTTATGTCACAATATAAAATATTCCATGGACTCGACATGCCTCTCAGCAAAAAGATTGGGGTGTCTACTTTACAAAATGGGGTCATTTGGGGGGGTTTGAACTGTCCTGGCATTTTATGCACAACATTTAGAAGCTTATGTCACACATCACCCACTCTTCTAACCACTTGAATACAAAGCCCTTTCTTACACTTTTTGTTTACATGAAAAAATTATATTTTTTGCAAGAAAATGACTTTGAACCCCCAATCATTATATATATATTTTTTAAAAGCAAATGCCCTACAGATTAAAAAGGTGGGTGTTTAATTTTTTTTCACATAGTATTTGCGCAGCGATTTTTCAAACACGTTTTTTTGGGAAAAAACAGACTTTTTTAAATTTTAATGCACTAAGTCATATTATAGTGTCCAAATGTTTGATGAAATAAAAAAGATGATTTTAGGCCGAGTACATGGATACCAAACATGACATGCTTTAAAATTGCGCACAAACGTGCAGTGGCGACAAACTAAATACATTTTTAAAAGCCTTTAAAAGTCTTTACAGGTTACCACTTTAGATTTACAGAAGAGGTCTACTGCTAAAATTACTGCCTTCAATCTGACCTTCGCGGTGATACCTCACATGCATGGTGCAATTGCTGTTTACATTTGATGCCAGACCGACGCTTGCGTTCGCCTTTGCGCGAGAGCAGGGGGGGGCAGGGGTGCTTTTTTTTTTTCTTTATTTTTTTTTTGCTTTTTTATCTTATTTTTAAACTGTTCCTTTCATTTTTTTTAATCATTTTTATTGTTATTACAGGGAATGTAAATATCCCCTATGATAGCAATAGGTAGTGACTAGGGATGAGCTTCGAGTTCGAGTCGAACTCATGTTCGACTCGAACATCTTGGCATTTTATGGCCTTCGAAACTGTAAAAGGTAGTGAGGAGTGAATCAAAAATGTACGCCCTTAGAAATCCTGAAGGCGGTTATTGGTTTCCGGGGCCCCGTATGCAGCTAGGCTCCCAAAAAGTCCCACACATGTGGTATCCCCGTACTCAGGAGAAGCAGCAGAATGTATTTTGGGGTGTAATTCCACATATGCCCACGACATGTTTGAGCAATATATCATTTAGTAACAACTTTGTGCAAAAAAAAATGTCACTTTCCCACAACTTGTGTCAAAATATAAAATATTCCATGGACGCAACATGCCTCTCAGCAAATAGCTTGGGGTGTCTACTTTCCAACATGGGGTCATTTGGGGGGGTTTGTGCCATCTGGGCATTTTATGGCCTTCAAAACTGTGATAGGTAGTGAGGAGTGAAATCAAAACTTTATGCCCTTAGAAATCCTGAAGGTGGTGCTTGGTTTTCGGGGCCCCGTACGTGGCTAGGCTCCCAAAAAGTCCCACACATGTGGTATCCCTATACTCAGGAGAATCAGCAGAATGTATTTTGGGGTGCAATTCCACATATGTCCATAACCTGTGTGAGCAATATATCATTTAGTGACAACTTTGTGCAAAAAAAAAGTTTGTCATTTTCCTGCAACTTGTGGCAAAATATAAAATATTCCATGGACTCAACATGCCTCTCAGCAAATAGCTTGGGGTGTCTACTTTCCAAAATGGGGTCATTTGGGGGGGGGGGTTGTGCCATCTTGGCATTTTATGGCCTTCAAAACTGTGATAGGTAGTGAGGAGTGAAATCAAAAATTTACGTCCTTAGAAATTCTGAAGGCAGTGCTTGGTTTTCAGGGCCCCGTACGCGGCTAAGCTCCCAAAAAGTACCACACATGTGGTATCCCCATACTCAGGAGAAGCAGCTAAATCTATTTTGGGGTGCAATTCCACATATGCCCATGGCCTGTGTGAGAAATATATCATTTAGTGACAACTTTGTGCAAAAAAAAATGTGTCTTTTTCCCGCAACTTATGTCACAATATAAAATATTCCATGGACTCAACATGCCTCTCAGCAAATAGCTTGGGGTGTCTACTTTACAAAATGGGGTCATTTGGGGGGGGGGGGTGAACTGTCCTGGCATTTTATGCACAATATTTAGAAGCTTATGTCACACATCACCCACTCTTCTAACCACTTGAATACAAAGCCCTTTCTGACACTTTTTGTTTACATGAAAAAATTATATTTTTTGCAAGAAAATTACTTTGAACCCCCAAACATTATATATTTTTTAAAGCAAATGCCCTACAGATTAAAATAGTGGGTGTTTCTTTTTTTTTTTGTATTTGCGCAGCAATTTTTCAAACGCGTTTTTTGGGGAAAAAACACGATTTTTTAAATTTTAATGCACTAAGACATACTATATTGCCCAAATGTTTGATGAAACAAAAAAGATGATCTTAGGCCGAGTACGTGGATACCAAACATGACATGGTTTAAAATTGCGCACAAACGTGCAGTGGCGACAAACTAAATACATTTTTAAAAGCCTTTAAAAGCCTTTACAGGTTACCACTTTAGATTTACAGAAGAGGTCTACTGCTAAAATTACTGCCTTCAATCTGACCTTCGCGGTGATACCTCACATGCATGGTGCAATTGCTGTTTACATTTGATGCCAGACCGACGCTTGCGTTCGCCTTTGCGCGAGAGCAGGGGGGGGGCAGGGGTGCTTTATTTTTTTTATTTTTTTTTTTTTGCTTTTTTATCTTATTTTTAAACTGTTCCTTTCATTTTTTTTAATCATTTTTATTGTTATTACAGGGAATGTAAATATCCCCTATGATAGCAATAGGTAGTGACTAGGGATGAGCTTCGAGTTCGAGTCGAACTCATGTTCGACTCGAACATCTTGGCATTTTATGGCCTTCAAAACTGTAAAAGGTAGTGAGGAGTGAATCAAAAATGTACGACCTTAGAAATCCTGAAGGCGGTTATTGGTTTCCGGGGCCCCGTATGCAGCTAGGCTCCCAAAAAGTCCCACACATGTGGTATCCCCGTACTCAGGAGAAGCAGCAGAATGTATTTTGGGGTGTAATTCCACATATGCCCACGACATGTTTGAGCAATATATCATTTAGTAACAACTTTGTGCAAAAAAAAATGTCACTTTCCCACAACTTGTGTCAGAATATAAAATATTCCATGGACGCAACATGCCTCTCAGCAAATAGCTTGGGGTGTCTACTTTCCAACATGGGGTCATTTGGGGGGGTTTGTGCCATCTGGGCATTTTATGGCCTTCAAAACTGTGATAGGTAGTGAGGAGTGAAATCAAAACTTTACGCCCTTAGAAATCCTGAAGGTGGTGCTTGGTTTTCGGGGCCCCGTACGTGGCTAGGCTCCCAAAAAGTCCCACACATGTGGTATCCCTATACTCAGGAGAATCAGCAGAATGTATTTTGGGGTGCAATTCCACATATGTCCATAACCTGTGTGAGAAATATATCATTTAGTGACAACTTTGTGCAAAAAAAAAGTTTGTCATTTTCCTGCAACTTGTGGCAAAATATAAAATATTCCATGGACTCAACATGCCTCTCAGCAAATAGCTTGGAGTGTCTACTTTCCAAAATGGGGTCATTTGGGGGGGGGGGTTGTGCCATCTTGGCATTTTATGGCCTTCAAAACTGTGATAGGTAGTGAGGAGTGAAATCAAAAATTTACGCCCTTAGAAATTCTGAAGGCGGTGCTTGGTTTTCAGGGCCCCGTACGCGGCTAAGCTCCCAAAAAGTCCCACACATGTGGTATCCCCATACTCAGGAGAAGCAGCTAAATCTATTTTGGGGTGCAATTCCACATATGCCCATGGCCTGTGCGAGAAATATATCATTTAGTGACAACTTTGTGCAAAAAAAAATGTGTCTTTTTCCCGCAACTTATGTCACAATATAAAATATTCCATGGACTCAACATGCCTCTCAGCAAATAGCTTGGGGTGTCTACTTTACAAAATGGGGTCATTTGGGGGGGGGGGTGAACTGTCCTGGCATTTTATGCACAATATTTAGAAGCTTATGTCACACATCACCCACTCTTCTAACCACTTGAATACAAAGCCCTTTCTGACACTTTTTGTTTACATGAAAAAATTATATTTTTTGCAAGAAAATTACTTTGAACCCCCAAACATTATATATTTTTTAAAGCAAATGCCCTACAGATTAAAATAGTGGGTGTTTCTTTTTTTTTTTGTATTTGCGCAGCAATTTTTCAAACGCGTTTTTTGGGGAAAAAACACGATTTTTTAAATTTTAATGCACTAAGACATACTATATTGCCCAAATGTTTGATGAAACAAAAAAGATGATCTTAGGCCGAGTACGTGGATACCAAACATGACATGGTTTAAAATTGCGCACAAACGTGCAGTGGCGACAAACTAAATACATTTTTAAAAGCCTTTAAAAGCCTTTACAGGTTACCACTTTAGATTTACAGAATAGGTCTACTGTTAAAATTACTGCCCTCGATCTGACCTTCGCGGTGATACCTCACATGCATGGTGCAATTGCGGTTTACATTTGATGCCAGACCGATGCTTGCGTTTGCCTTTGCACGAGAGCAGGGGGGGACAGGGGTGCTTTTTTTTTTATTTATTTATTTTTTTTGCTTTTTTATCTTATTTTTAAAATGTTCCTTTCATTTTTTTTAATCATTTTTATTGTTATCTCAGGGAATGTAAATATCCCCTATGATAGCTATAGGTAGTGACTAGGTAGTGACTAGGAATGAGCTTCGAGTTCGGAAAAAGACCGAAAATTTTGAAAACAAATTATATTTTCTACTTTTTGTTATAAAAAAAATCCAATAAACTCAATTTTAGTCATACATTTAGGCCAAAATGTATTCGGCCACATGTCTTTGGTAAAAAAATGTCAATAAGCGTATATTTATTGGTTTGCACAAAAGTTAAAGTGTCTTCAAACTAGGGAATATTTTCTGGAATTTACACAGCTTTTAGTTTATGACTGCCTATGTCATTTCTTGAGGTGCTAAAATGGCAGGGCAGTACAAAACAAAACCCCCTCAAATGACCCCATTTTGGAAAGTAGACACCCCAAGGAAATTGCTGAGAGGCATGTTGAGCCCATTGAATATTACATTTTTTTGTCCCAAGTGATTGAATAAAGACAAAAAAAAAATTTACAAAAAGTTGTCACTAAATGATATATTGCTTACACAGGCCATGTGCATATGTGGAATTGCACCCCAAAATACATTTAGCTGTTTCTCCTGAGTATGGGGATACCACATGTGTGGGACTTTTTGGGAGCCTAGCCGCGTACGGGGCCCCAAAACCAAGCACCGCCTTCAGGATTTCTAAAGGCATACATATTTGATTTCACTCCTCTCTACCTATCACAGTTTTTAAGGCCATAAAATGCCAGGATGGCACAACCTCCCCCCAAATGACCCCATTTTGGAACGTAGACACCCCAAGCTATATGTTGAGAGGCATGTTGAGTCCATGGAATATTTTATATTTTGACACAAGTTGCGGGAAAGTGACAATTTTTTTTTTTGCACAAAGTTGTCACTAAATGATATATTTCTCACACAGGCCATGGACATATGTGGAATTGCACCCCAAAATAGATTTAGCTGCTTCTCCTGAGTATGGGGATACCACATGTGTGGGACTTTTTGGAAGCTTAGCCGCGTACGGGGCCCCAAAATCCAAGCACCGCCTTCAGAATTTCTAAGGGCGTAAATTTTTTATTTCACTCCTCACTACCTATCACAGTTTTGAAGGCCATAAAATGCCAAGATGGCACAACCCCCCCCCCAAAAGACCCCATTTTGGAAAGTAGACACCCCAAGCTTTTTGCTGAGAGGCATGTTGAGTCCATGGAATATTTTATATTTTGCCACAAGTTGCAGGAAAATGACAAACTTTTTTTTGCACAAAGTTGTCACTAAATGATATATTGCTCACACAGGCCATGGACATATGTGGAATTGCACCCCAAAATACATTCTGCTGATTCTCCTGAGTACGGGGATACCACATGTGTGGAACTTTTTTTTTGGAAAGTAGACACCCCAAGCTATTTGCTGAGGGGAATGGTGAGTATTTTTCAGCTCTCATTTGTTTTTGAAAATGAAGAAAGACAAGAAAAAATTTTTTTTTTTCAATTTTCAAAACTTTGTGACAAAAAGTGAGGTCTGCAAAATACTCACTTTACCTCTCAGCAAATAGCTTGGGGTGCCTACTTTCCAAAATAGGGTCATTTGGGGGGGGGGGGGGTTGTGCCACCTGGGCATTCCATGGCCTCTGAAACTGTGATAGACAGTGAAGAGTGAAATCAAAAATGTACGCCCTTAGAAAGCCTGAAGGCGGTGCTTGGTTTCCAGGGTCCCATACGAGGCTAGGCTCCCAAAAAGTCTCACATATGTGGTATCCCCATACTCAGGAGAAGCAACAGAATGTATTTTGGGTGTAATTTCACATAGTCCCATGGCATGTTTGAGCAATATATCATTTAGTGACAACTTTGTGCAAAAAAAAAAAAAGTGTCTTTTTCCCGCAACTTATGTCACAATATAAAATATTCCATGGACTCGACATGCATCTCAGCAAATAGCTTGGTGTGTCTACTTTCCAAAATGGGGTCATTTGGGGGGGTTTGAACTGTCCTGGCATTTTATGCACAACATTTAAAAGCTTATGTCACACATCACCTACTCTTCTAACCACTTGAATACAAAGCCCTTTCTTACACTTTTTGTTTACATGAAAAAATTATATTTTTTGCAAGAAAATGACTTTGAACCCCCAATCATTATATATTTTTTTTAAAAGCAAATGCCCCACAGATTAAAAAGGTGGGTGTTTCATTTTTTTTTCACATAGTATTTGCGCAACGATTTCTCAAACACGTTTTTTTGGGAAAAAACAGACTTTTTAAAATTTTAATGCACTAAGTCATATTTTATTGCCCAAATGTTTGATGAAATAAAAAAGATGATTTTAGGCCGAGTACATGGATACCAAACATGACATGCTTTAAAATTGCGCACAAATGTGCAGTGGCGACAAACTAAATACATTTTTAAAAGCCTTTAAAAGCCTTTACAGGTTACCACTTTAGATTTACAGAAGAGGTCTACTGCTAAAATGACTGCCTTCGATCTGACCTTCGCGGTGATACCTCACATGCATGGTGCAATTGCTGTTTACATTTGATGCCAGACCGACGCTTGTGTTTGCCTTTGCACGAGAGCAGGGGGGGGGACAGGAGTGCTTTTTTTTTTTTATTTATTTTTTTTTCCTTTTTTATCTTATTTTTAAACTGTTCCTTTCATTTTTTTTAAATCATTTTTATTGTTATTACAGGGAATGTAAATATCCCCTATGATAGCAATAGGTAGTGACTAGGGATGAACTTCGAGTTCGAGTCAAACTCATGTTCGACTCGATCATCTTGGCATTTTATGGTCTTCGAAACGGTAATAGGTAGTGAGGAGTGAATTAAAAATTTAAGCCCTTAGAAATCCTGAAGGCGGTTATTGGTTTCCAGGGCCCGTATGCAGCTAGGCTCCCAAAAAGTCCCACACATGTGGTATCCCCGTACTCAGGAGAAGCAGCAGAATGTATTTTGGGGTGTAATTCCACATATGCCCACGGAATGTTTGAGCAATATATCATTTAGTGACAACTTTGTGCAAAAAAAAATTTCACTTTCCCACAACTTGTGTCAAAATATAAAATATTCCATGGACTCAACATGCCTCTCAGCAAATACCTTGGGGTGTCTACTTTCCAAAATGGGGTCATTTGGGGGGGTTTGTGCCATCTGGGCATTTTATGACCTTCAAAACTGTGATAGGTAGTGAGGAGAGAAATCAAAAATTTACACCCTTAGAAATCCTGAAGGCGGTGCTTGGTTTTCGGGGCCCTGTACGTGGCTAGGCTCCCAAAAAGTCCCACACATGTGGTATCCCCGTACTCAGGAGAATCAGCAGAATGTATTTTGGGGTGCAATTCCACATATGTCCATGACCTGTGTGAGCAATATATCATTTGGTGACAACTTTGTGCAAAAAAAAAGTTTGTCATTTTCCTGCAACTTGTGGCAAAATATAAAATATTCCATGGACTCAACATGCCTCTCAGCAAATAGCTTGGGGTGTCTACTTTCCAAAATTGGGTCATTTGGGGGGGGGTTGTGCCATCTTGGCATTTTATGGCCTTCAAAACTGTGATAGGTAGTGAGGAGTGAAATCAAAAATTTACGCCCTTAGAAATTCTGAAGGCGGTGCTTGGTTTTCGGGGCCCCGTACGCGGCTAAGCTCCCAAAAAGTCCCACAAATGTGGTATCCCCATACTCAGGAGAAGCAGCTAAATCTATTTTGGGGTGCAATTCCACATAGCCCATGGCCTGTTTGAGCAATATATCATTTAGTGACAACTTTGTGCAAAAAAAAAGTGTCTTTTTCCCGCAACTTATGTCACAATATAAAATATTCCATGGACTCAACATGCCTCTCAGCAAATAGCTTGGGGTGTCTACTTTCCAAAAATGGGGTCATTTGGGGGGGTTTGAACTGTCCTGGCATTTCATGCAGAACATTTAGAAGCTTATATCACACATCACCCACTCTTCTAACCACTTGAATACAAAGCCCTTTCCTACACTTTTTGTTTACATGAAAAAATTATATTTTTTGCAAGAAAATGACTTTGAACCCCCAATCATTATATATTTTTTTTTCAAGCAAATGCCCTACAGATTAAAAAGGTGGGTGTTTCATTTTTTTTCACATAGTATTTGCGCAACGATTTCTCAAACACGTTTTTGGGGAAAAAACAGACTTTTTTAAATTTGAATGCACTAAGTCATATTATGTTGCCCAAATGTTTGATGAAATAAAAAAGATGATTTTAGGCCGAGTACATGGATACCAAACATGACATGCTTTAAAATTGCGCACAAACGTGCAGTGGCGACAAACTAAATACATTTTTAAAAGCCTTTAAAAGCCTTTACAGGTTACCACTTTAGATTTACAGAAGAGGTCTACTGCTAAAATGACTGCCTTCGATCTGACCTTCGCGGTGATACCTCACATGCATGGTGCAATTGCTGTTTACATTTGATGCCAGACCGACGCTTGCGTTCGCTTTGCGCGAGAGCAGGGGGGGGGACAGGGGTGCTTTTTTTTTCCTTTATTTTTTTTTGCTTTTTTATCTTATTTTTAAACTGTTCCTTTCATTTTTTTTAAATCATTTTTATTGTTATTACAGGGAATGTAAATATCCCCTATGACAGCAATAGGTAGTGACTAGGGATGAGCTTCGAGTTCGAGTCGAACTCATGTTCGACTCGAACATTTTGGCATTTTATGGCCTTCGAAACTGTAATAGGTAGTGAGGAGTTAATCAAAAATTTACGCCCTTAGAAATCCTGAAGGCGGTTATTGGTTTTCGGGGCCCCGTATGCAGCTAGGCTCCCAAAAAGTCCCACACATGTGGTATCCCCGTACTCAGGAGAAGCAGCAGAATGTATTTTGGGGTGTAATTCCACATATGCCCACGGCATGTTTGAGCAATATATCATTTAGTGACAGCTTTGTGCAAAAAAAAAAGTCACTTTCCCACAACTTGTGTCAAAATATAAAATATTCCATGGACTCAACATGCCTCTCAGCAAATAGCTTGGGGTGTCTACTTTCCAAAATGGGGTCATTTGGGGAGGTTGTGCCATCTGGGCATTTTATGGCCTTCAAAACTGTGATAGGTAGTAAGGAGTAAAATCAAAACTTTACGCCCTTAGAAATCCTGAAGGCGGTGCTTGGTTTTCAGGGCCCCGTACGTGGCTAGGCTCCCAAAAAGTCCCACACATGTGGTATCCCCGTACTCAGGAGAATCAGCAGAATGTATTTTGGGGTGCAATTCCACATATGTCCATGGCCTGTGTGAGCAATATATCATTTAGTGACAACTTTGTGCAAAAAAAAGTTTGTCATTTTCCTGCAACTTGTGGCAAAATATAATATATTCCATGGACTCAACATGCCTCTCAGCAAATAGCTTGGGGTGTCTACTTTCCAAAATGGGGTCATTTGGGGGGGGGGTTGTGCCATCTTGGCATTTTATGGCCTTCAAAACTGTGATAGGTAGTGAGGAGTGAAATCAAAAATTTACGCCCTTAGAAATTCTGAAGGCGGTGCTTGGTTTTCGGGGCCCCGTACGCGGCTAAGCTCCCAAAAAGTCCCACACATGTGGTATCCCCATACTCAGGAGAAGCAGCTAAATCTATTTTGGGGTGCACTTCCACATATGCCCATGGCCTGTGTGAGTTATATCATTTAGTGACAACTTTGTGCAAAAAAAAAAAAATGTGTCTTTTTCCCGCAACTTATGTCACAATATAAAATATTCCATGGACTCAACATGCCTCTCAGCAAATAGCTTGGGGTGTCTACTTTACAAAATGGGGTCATTTGGGGGGTTTTGAACTGTCCTGGCATTTTATGCAGAACATTTAGAAGCTTATAAAATTATAAGTGTCCTTCGCGCTGGTGGATATCTATAGTGAGGTATTATGTGAGTATAACTAAAATTAAAATTAAGAATGAGAATATTGCTGCAAAATGAGGGTGTTCACACCAACACTTAGTATAATAATTTTAAAAATATATTTTGCGCAATATTAATTGTGAAAGATGTGTACCGAGGTAGGTGATGGTTGCTGCAGCTAATTAATACTAGGATCTATGATCTCTACTTGTATTATATAGCAATCCCTGCTATTAGCTGATGCAATAATAGTGATAAATTTAAGCGTGAATAATTACAAATAAATATATCAACAGTAGTAAACCATAACACTCTACTATTGACGTGCCTAAATAACGTGAATAAAGTGCATGACTGTGAATAAATATCTCCTGTGAATAAAAAGCAATAAATCTTCTAAAATCATTAATTAGATTGCAATCAATCATAATAATACCATAAGGTAATAATCATACAATAGTGACCATATAAATCAATAATAATAGTCCGCTTTCGTGCTATAATAAAGTGCAAGTGATCAAAGCAGGGTATGGTATGTGGAGGGTTAATGAATTATAGCATATAGAGAGTCTATAAATATTTCTTCTAATACATCTTGATGTAGGTGGTGTGATAAATATATATCCTTCTGCTGCTGGTGTCTCCTAATGTGGTCTCACAGAAAATCAAAAATTTACGCCCTTAGAAAGCCTGAAGGCGGTGCTTTTTTTTTTTTTTGCTTTTTTATCTTATTTTTAAACTGTTCCATTCATTTTTTTTAATCATTTTTATTGTTATCTCAGGGAATGTAAATATCCCCTATGATAGCTAAAGGTAGTGACTAGGAATGAGCTTCGAGTTCGAGTCGAACTTATGTTCATCTCGAACATCGGCTGTTCGCAAATTCGCCAAACAGCGGACAATTTGGGGTGTTCACGGCAAATTTGAAAAAAAAAAAAGTCTATGGGAGAAATCAAAAGTGCTAATTTTAAAGGCTTATATTCATGGTATTGTCATAAAAAGTGTTTGGGGACCTGGGTCCTGCCCCAGGGGACATGGATCAAGGCAAAAAAAAGTTTTAAAAACGGCAGTTTTTTCGGGAGCAGTGATTTTAATAATGCTTAAAGTGAAACAATAAAAGTGTAATATCCCTTTAAATTTTGTACCTGGGAGGTGTCTATAGTATGCCTGTAAAGGGGCGCATGTTTCCCGTGTTTAGAACAGTCTGACAGCAAAATGACATTTCAAAGGAAAAAAAAGTAATTTAAACTATTCGCGGCTATTAATGAATTGCCGGTCCCGACAATACACATAAAAGTTCATTGATAAAAACAGCATGGGAATTCCCCACAGGGGAACCCCAAACCAAAATTTAAAAAAAAATAACGTGGGGGTCCCCCTAAATTCCATACCAGGCCCTTCAGGTCTGGTATTGATATTAAGGGGAACCCCGGCCAAAATTAAAAAAAAAAAAAAATGGCGTGGGGTCCCCCTCAAAATCTATACCAGACCCCTCAGGTCTGGTATGGATTTTAAGGGGAACCCCGCGCCAAAATGAAAAAAAAAAAACAATGTGGGGTCCCCCCAAAGATCCATACCAGACCCTTATCCGAGCACGCAACCTGGCAGGCCACAGGAAAAGAGTGGGGGAGGAGAGAGCGCCCCCCCTCCTGAACCGTACCAGGCCACATGCCCTCAACATTGGGAGGGTGCTTTGGGGTAGCCCCCCAAAACACCTTGTCTCCATGTTAATGAGGACAAGGGCCTCATTCCCACAACCCTGGATGGTGGTTGTGGGGGTCTGCAGGTGGGGGGCTTATCGGAATCTGGAAGCCCCTTTAACAAGGGGACCCTCAGATCCTGGCCCTCCCCCCTGTGTGAAATGGTAAGGGGGTACAAAAGTAACTAAAGAACACTAAAGAACTGTCAAAAATGTTAAAAATGACAAGAGACAGTTTTTGACAATTCCTTTATTTAAATGCTTCTTCTTTCTTCTATCTTCTATCTTCCTTCGGTTTCTTCCTCCATCTTCTTCTTCTTCTGGTTCTTCTGGTTCTTCCTCCGGTGTTCTCGTCCAGCATCTCCTCCGCGGCGTCGGCGTCTTCTTCTCTTCTTCTTCTCGGGCCGCTCCACATCCATGATGGCATGGAGGGAAGCTCTTGCTCTTCTCTTCAAGTCACTGTGCGTTAGAGGGGGGCGGGGTCACCGGGTGGCCCCGCCCTCTGTTATTTAAGAACCATCAGAAGAGGAGAAGCGTCACACAGCGGGAGCCTCCCTCCATGCCATCATGGATGCGGAGCGGCCCGAAAAGAATATGGAGAGAAGAAGATGAAGACAAGAAGATGAAGAGAAGAAGATGAAGAGAAGAGCGGGAGCCTCCCTCCATGCCATCATGGATGCGGAGCGGCCCGAGGAGAAGAAGGGAAGAAGACGCCAACACCGCGGAGCAGATGCCGGACGAGAACACCGGAGGAAGAACCAGAAGAACCAGAAGAAGAAGAAGATAGAGGAAGAAACCGAAGGAAGATAGAAGAAAGAAGAAGCAATTAAATAAAGGAATTGTCAAAAACTGTCTCTTGTCATTTTTAACACTTTTGACAGTTTTTTAGTGAAATGGTAGGGGTATTTTTGTACCCCCTTACCATTTTACACAGGGGGGAGGGCCGGGATCTGGGGGTCCCCTTGTTAAAGGGGGCTTCCAGATTCCGATTAGCTCCCCGCCCACAAACCCCCACAACCACCGGCCAGGGCTGTGGGGATGAGGCCCTTGTCCTCATCAACATGGGGACAAGGTGTTTTGGGGGGCTACCCCAAAGCACCCTCCCAATGTTGAGGGTATGTGGCTTGGTACGGTTCAGGAGGGGGGCCGCTCTCTCGTCCCCCCCTCTTTTCCTGTGGCCTGCCAGGTTGCGTGCTGGGATAAGGGTCTGGTATGGAATTTTAGGGGGACCCCACGTCATTTTTTTTTAAAATTTTGGCGCAGGGTTCCCCTTAAAATCCACACCAGACCTGAAGGGTCTGGTATAGATTTTGAGGGGGACCTCACACCATTTTTTTTTTATTTTGGCCAGGGTTCCCCTTAATATCCATACCAGACCTGAAGGGCCTGGTATGGAATTTAGGGGGACCCTATGTCATTTTTTTTTAAATTTTGGTTCGGGGTTCCCCTATGGGGATTTCCCATGCCATTTTTATCAATGAACTTCTATGTGTATTGTTGGACCGGCAATGCATTAATAGCTGCGAGTAGTTCTAAATTACTTTTTTTCCTTTGAAATGTCATTTTGCTGTCAGACTGTTCTAAACACGGGAAACATGCGCCCCTTTACAGGCATACTTTAGACACCCCCCAGGTACGAACTTTAAAGGGATATTACACTTTTATTGTTTCACTTTAAGCATTAAAATCACTGCTCCCGAAAAAACAGCCATGTCCCCTGGGGCAGGACCCAGGTCCCCAAACACTTTTTATGACAATAACTTGCATATAAGCCTTGAGAATTAGCACTTTTCATTATTCATGTTCGTGTCCCATAGACTTTAACGGTGTTCGCGTGTTCGAACAAATTTTTTGCCAGTTCACATGTTCTGGTGCGAACCGAACAGGGGGGTGTTTGGCTCATCCCTAGTAGTGACAGGTAATCTTTTTTGAAAAAATTGGGGTCTATTAGGCCCTAGATCTCTCCTCTGCCCTCAAAGCATCTGACCACACCAAGATCGGTGTGATAAAATACTTTCCCAATTTCCCAATGGCACTGTTTACATCTGGTGAAATCTAAGTCATGAAATGCTCGTAGCTTCCAGTTTCTTAGGCCATAGAGATGTTTGGAGCCACTCTGGTCTCTGATCAGCTAAACACGGAAGATGGTGGGGGCATTCCCTCCCACTGCTTGTAAAAGCGGTCTAGAGGCTAATTAGCTGCTAGGATTGCTTTTACATGAAAGCCGACCGCTGGCTGAAAAGAATGATACCAAGATGATACCTAAACCTGCAGGCATCATTCTGGTATAACCACTCAAAGTCGTGAATGGCGTACCTGAAGACAAAAAAATGGTTAACAATAAAGCACAGTAAACAGTAAAGTATAAAAAATTGCATACCTGAAAAGCAAACATGATAAAACATAATAACAATAAAACATTGCAGAATAGAATACAGTAAAAAAGAGCAGAACAATAGAGAGAGAATAGAGAGAGAGTGAGAACAATAAAATGACAACTATTTTTTTTTTATTTTATATTTTTTTTGTGTTTTTTTTTTTTTTTACACTTTTGTTTGTAACTGTAACTTTTATAACTGTAACCGGTTCCAGGTTCGGGTCTCTCAAAATGCGATGGCATCTTTGGAGACCCTGTGAAAGTGTGTGATAGTCTGTACAATGCTGTACCCTACGCTAATACTCAACTAGTGAATGGTAGCGTTCAAAACATTCGCCAATGCAAAGACCAGGATTGTCAGGACAGGAGGGACAATAATAGCGGGTGTCACGCCTATATCAGCGCTTGCTGTAGACACGACATCTTTTTTTGGGGGGGTTCGTTGGGTAGGGGTACTCGGGAGGACATAAAGAAAATGCCTCTCATGCAGCCGACTGCATTTGGTTGGGGATGTGAATGGGGGAAATACGGGCGCTGCAGAAGTGGTAGGTCCTGGAATCTGAGAGGTCAGGAGCAGCAGCGGATGACCTATATATCCCCAGGCTGTGATATTACACACAGCCTGTGATTTTTGACCGACCAAACAGAATCCAGGCCATCGCTGTCTACACTCCCTTCAACATCTGCTGAGGCCAAAGCTCCTGAGGCACAGGTCCTGATACACAGGATGAAGATGTGGAGGAGCTCAGCTTGACCCAGGTATAGCACTGTTGAACATATTTGTATCCAAAAATACAATGATGATAACTAGATATTATTGGTAAAATATTTCTGCCTTAACAAAGTGGTTTCTATATCAATAGACAGTAGTGACCAAAAATGATTTAAACAAGAATGAAAAATGCTGGGGTCAGAATGATAGTCTTTTCTATTTCTCCACATTCAATTTGCAACAGTGAGGAGATCAAAATTGTGTGTGATTGATGACCAAACCCTAAAAAAAGATTCTAAATATGTCCCATTTTCATACACAGGTATGTGTCACTCTGGAGGAGCCAGCGGCCAGCAGCCAGACGCAGAGTCAGAACCAGAGTCGCAGATCCCTCCCCTAACGCCCTCCTGCTGCTAAAAGGACCAGGAAGAGCAGAAATCTGGAGGAGGCCACAGTTTCCTTTCTCAGCCAGGCCACTACTGCGCTCCATACTGACCAAGATGAGGCTGAGGCATTTGGGTGTGTGACAGCCAATAAATTAAGGCAGATGGCCAGTGAGCAAAGGAGCAGGTGTGAGGAACTCATCCTGCAGCTCCTCAACAAGGGGGTGAGGGGCCAAATTTCTGAAAGCATCCACATTTCGGATTTTGTGGCCCCACCTCCACTGCCAACCCAAAAACCACAGCCACCCCACCCACCACAGCCACTTTTTATTAATGATTTTATTTGTTATATTTTCTATATTTTTGAATCCATAGAATGCACTTTTTTGGTTAAGTTCTTTGTATTTGGATGGCAGATAGCATCTCTAATTTAGTTTGTTTTATTTTCTTCTGCACAATAAAAAAAATTATATAAAATAATGCTTGGTTATGTGTTATATTATTTCAAATGACAGTTTGGGAGTAGACAGTTACATTCTAAAAAAAATACAATGTAAAATTAACACCAACATAGTTGTATCTTTGATTTTAAAAACTACGGGATAATGGTGTTGTGGTAATTTGCCCCCCCAAAAAAACAACAAGCATAATAAGAACATTCTTGATATCACTAGAAAACAAAAGCCTTTTAAAATACGTTTGCCATAACTCCATCAGTATCACCAGTAAAGCAGCTTCATTATTATCCCATTAAAGAAGAAGAGAATGTGCGCTGCATTTCAACATTTCGTAATTTGTCGTGTCACGAATGTTAATTCTCCATTACAAATGCTAGTTTACAAGACAGACCGCTTCCGGCTCATTCCTTGCTTACGATCATGCGTGTTTTTACTTTCGACTTTTGTGTGACAGACTTGTGTACTGACCATACGAAAATCAGACAACAGACCGTTGTCCACCGAAAATTTACTAGCCTGCCATCCAACATACAACAATTCTCAAAAGGTGCGTACTAACGGTCAGATTTTAAGACAACAGTCTGTCAACAGACAATCCCCTGCCAACAATCACATTGTGTGTATGAGGCTTTAGTCTGTAGGGTACAATATTGAGTTGGCCCAACCTTTGCAGTTTTAATAACGTCCACAAGCTTTAAGAGTGTGTCTATGGGAATGTTTGACCATTCTTCCAGAAGTGCAATTGTGAGTCAGGCACTGATGTTGGACGAGAAGGCCTGGCTCACAGTCTCCGCTCTAATTTATCCCACAGGTGTTCTATCAGGTTGAGGTCAGAACAGTGCAGGCCAGTCAAGTTCCTCCACCCCTAACTCACTCATCCACACTATATTGCCAAAAGTATTGGACCACCTCTCTAAATCATTTGGTTGAGGGGGATTATGGTGTGGGGATGTTTTTCAGGGGTTGGGCTTGGCCCCTTAGTTCCAGTGAAGGGAACGCTTAAGGCGTCAGCATACCAAGACATTTTGGACAATTTCATGCTCCCAACTTTGTGGGAACAGTTTGGGTATGGCCCTTTCCTGTACCAACATGACTGCGCACCAGTGCACAAAGCAAGGTCCATAAAGACATTCATGATCGAATTTGGGGTGGAGGAACTTGACTGGCCTGCACAGAGTGGGCCAACTCAATATTGAACCATACAGACTAAGAATGGGATGCCATTAAAGTTTGTGCATGTGTAAGGCAGGCGTCCCAATACTTTTGGATATATATATATATATATATATATATATATATATATATATATATATATATATATTTAATGGCAGTTTTTTATAATGTGCAACACTTTAGTAAACTAAAAGTACTTCCATTAGTGGTTACATCTACTTTATTAATAAAGGCACTTAAACTACATACATGAAACACTTTTGTATTCAGTTATTCTTTTTTTAACTTGTCAAACTATTTAAAAAAATGAAAAGAAATATTAAATATTAATATATTCAATTAATTTCTTTGCATTAGTAAGACAAATGTCAGTTCATACAATTAGTGCATTATGTAAAAAAACAACATAATTCAACTTGAGATTTAAACAAATGATTCAATAGTTATACTGTATGTACACTGTACAGAGATTTCTATTACAGGATATTTTACTAATTCAGCTGCCAGCAATAAAAGCAAGGCATCTGACACTTTTGCTATTTTAACCTGAACTGCTTAATACCAATTTGCATACATACACTTCATTATGCAGGTTGTGCCAATAAAACTCATTTCGTCTGATGTTTTTTTATCTCTTTCGAATTTCAAATGTAAAAATGCTTGCTAAGCTAACCATTTATGCAAGTATTAGTATGCTAGTTGGAAAAAAGAAACACATTAAACTAGTGCCTGTAAAAACCGCTCTTTATTTACTAATATAAATTAGTATATTGACATTAAGAGGGTTTATTTTCCTATTTGTTATTTTAAGATAATTATATTTTAATAAATGCATTCATGTGTGATATGACTTTGTCTAACTCAATCTCTCAGGGTCACATTACTGCTGTGGCATTTTAGTTAAGGCTGTGTTCAAATAGCCCTAAGTAATACATTTTTATGTGCATAAATCAATTCTGCTAATTAAATGCGTGCCTATTAAATATAATTACTTTCAGTAAAATTGTGCAATTTCATTACAAAGCAAGTTCAAAAACAAGCTCATATAAAGGTCTTTTGAAATAAAACTATGAACGCAATTCACATGAAAGAAGACTAATGTGATGACATCTACTGTGCATTGACTGGAATTGCCAACATGGGTAATTTAAAGTTAACATGTTGAATTTATGGTATTTAGAAGACAGATTTTAGTCATGTTAATCAGCTGTTATTTTCTTTCAAGTGCTTTAATGTTACAAGTTCCATGCTAGTGCAGAGCCCCTGCTGCTGCTGAGCACCAGTGTTTGAGGGGCACCTGTTTTATCACTTCGCTCCACCACACTTTCATTATTATATGGTTGCTATTTGAACAAAGATCTTACATATTCTACTCTTCAGTGTCCTTTGTGCCAACAATTCTATGGTTTTTTTTTTCAAATTAAACTAGCAAATTAGTGAGCCTCAGAAGCTTGCTAGTTTGTTGTTTACGTCTTTATCAGTCATCTTTTGTCCATGTTGGCCTTTTATTAAGCATAATACACTAAAAAGGGGCTTTAGAGCTCAGAAAGACTGAACATTTAAATATTTCAGATACAGGTAGCCAGTAAAATGTATTACTTTGTCAACACATTTTGCCTTCTTTACATGTTCAGCACTTCACTGTAAACAATGTTTTCATAAGGCATTGGAAACTTGGTGCGGAATAATAGTATAACACGGTCATGCCCGTTATGTAATGCGTAGGGCAGAGTGGACCAGAAGTGACTTGTAAGGAAGTTCACATCGGCATTCTTTCATGTTTTAATGCGCTTTTAAAAGTGTTATGTTTGTAGGTGCATTTCTTATGCTGGCCATACACTATACAAAAAATTGGTTGGAAATTCGGTCATATAGACAGTTTGTTTGTTTTTCGACCAGTTAATGGTCACACAATCAATTATCGTTGGGACGTTTTTGAGCCGAAAAAATGAAGGACAAGTTTGGAAATTTTCTGCCGAATGAGCGATACATTGAAAGGTTAATGTGTTTCCCATCTGAACTGTCTGCACTAGGTATATGTAAAAAAAAACGAACAAAAAATGCATTATTTATGTCCATTGAACAATTTATCGGTCATGATGGCACTATCGTTTGCTCTCACGGCCGAATGTTCGCTTTTCAAAAATGGGTTCGGCAGATTTTTCTTATAGTGTATGGCCAGCATTAATCAATAAATTGGCCCTTTATTATAATTACTGCACCATGGGAGCTTCTATGCTTTCTTATAACATGGGCAAGGCAATGGGCCGCATGTATATATATATACAATATTTAAAAGGGACCCCACCCTTTATTCCCTGGAGCCAATATTGGGAACCCTAGTGGTCAGGAGGCCTAGATGTGTCCGATCTAATAAGCTGAAATACCTTTGGCTGTGTATACATATGTGATTTACTATTGTTCTGGAAGTGAGAGTTCTGTGTGCATGGGGGTAGCACGGATTGTACATATAGGTGCACAAGTTCAGAAGTTACACTAGGTGTGGGGATTTATCAACACTGAAGATAATCACTGTCTTTGATCTCAACAAGATTGAGAGTTTAATGAGAGAGAGTTTATTTCCACAATATATTATGTTTTTTGATTGTATGAAATATGGTTATGATGTTATGTATATGAGCACTTATGCATTTGTTCATTATTAATGATTTGAGAGCACACATTGATTGACACACCACTTAATCAGCAGCGCAGCACATTTTTATATATTTTTTAGCCGGGATTGTGAGAACACAATAGTGTTAGCGGCAGCTGGGGCTCAAAAATACATATACCGTAATTTAATTTTTTTTAAAACATCATTTTTTTGACCTTTTTAATTTATTCGCCAAATTCACTGGTAGTTCAGGAGTTACAGTTTTATTATTTTGAGTATAACAGTATGGTTGTGCTCTAATCCCACAGCTGTGTGGAATGGTGGCAAATGAACATGACAAACATAGAAGATGTATGCTTAGGCACAGTTTGAGGTCTGGACCAAACACTCCAGTTAGAGTAAACAGAGAGTAAGCACAACTTCATCTTTAGCAGTCCCCCTTCCACTACTAAGGCAAGCAGGCCGATTGGCACTAGGTTGCCACAGGACCTAATTCACCAAACTAAATACTCTGACTGTTGAATTTCACTTGCAGACCCAAGGTAAAAGAGAGTAAATATTCTATACAGTGATGGGAGAAACAAGATTGAAGCCTCTTCAAAGAAGACAGGACTAATGGCTAACAGGGGGTGCAATCTGTGTATGTAGCAAAGGTTAGGGCAGGCGGTGCACAGTAAAGGTATGAGTTAAATGTAGCAAAGGCCAGGCAGGCAGCCGACAGTAGAAGTATCTATTAAATGTAGCAAAGGTCAGCAACAGGTATGAGCCGAACTTTTGGTTTGAGCACGGATCGTTGACCTTTAAAGAAGTTCGGATGCCAAACCCAAACCCCTTTTAAATCAATGGCTACCAAATCTGTCAAATTAAAAATGCCCATTTTCTGGGCTAATAGGCAAAAGAGGGTATAAAAAATATTGCAACAGGTGAGCACTGCCCTGGGGAACATGTATCAATGCAAAACATTTTTTCTTTATTCCACTCAGCCAGGAGGAATGTTTTTTTTTTTAAATGCTTAAAGTGAAACATTACATAACATGCCTGAGGGGTTCCCTAATCTTGTAAAGGGGCACATCTTTGATGTACAGCACTAACATTTACAAATAAAAAAAGTGTTCAAAATCGCAGGATAATGAAATTTCATTTTTATTTAGAAAACAAACAAAAAAAACAGCACACATGCCCCTCCAAGCATCTGCTATGTGTTTTGGGGGGTCTGTGTGCTGTATGATGTAGCACATCATACAGCAAGAATAAAAAAAAATGCATAGGAGCTTGCCTGCCCAAAATGTATAGAGACCCTTTGGGGTTGATTTACTTAAACTGGAAAATGATAAATCTGGTGCAGCGGTGCATGGTAGCCAATTAGATTCTAACTTCAGCTTGTTCAATTAAGCATTGACAAAAAAACAGGAAACTTGTTTTTTTGTTTCTATGCAGAGCTGTACCAAAGTTTGCACTCTCCAGTCTTAGTAAACCAAGCCCTTTGAGTCTGGTATGCATTTTAGGGGAAGCTCCATGCAAAACAAAAAAAAGCATGCTGTCCTTCTAAAAAATTATACTAGACCCTTAATGCACATATGCAGCCTGGCTGGCCAAGAAAAGGGAGTGGGGGTTCACCCCCTTCTTGAACCCTACAAGGACAAATGCCCTCAACAGGTGGACCCCCTGGCAAAGCACCTGTCCCCATGTTGATGAGGACAAGGGCTTCTTCCTTCCAACCTTGGCTGTTGGTTGTAGGGATCTGCAGGTAGTAGAATTTTTGTAATCTTGAAGTCCCCTTAAGAAATAAGGCTGTCCCCAAATGCCACCGTCCATGTGAATAAGTAAGGGGTACATAGTGTCATCTAGAACAAAAGAGACCCAAACTTTGGACAAGTCCTTTAATAGAAAAATATAAATTCAAAATAGTCGCTCATTGTAAATTCTTCATTTATCATGATACCTGCTGCCCTCTGACTTGGTGGAAAAAACCAAATCAATGTGCATGTCTGATCCTGATGATACCCGTACCTGTCATTAGCTATATAAGGGAAGGGGTGGGGCTAACAGTGATATCATTGCCCAAACATGGTCAAGTGGCCACTTTTAGCCAATAATATAACCCCTCATATCCCTGCCCATTTGCTTACGTTGCCTGTGTCCCCAGCAGGGGATTCCCGGCTACGTAAGTTAATGGACCAGGTGACATTATTGGTTGGTAAAGATATGGTGGGTGTAAGCACCTACTGGTTCCTTAGCAACCATTGACAGCCAGAAGCTGTCTAATTTGTTCATGCCGATCACCCAAATGTTCAGCATTTGGACAAACATTTGAAAAGCCAGTGCTTAGATGGAACACTGGATTAATCCCTAGTCAACAACAGAAAAACACCATCACAAGAAACGAGGCACAGTTTGATGATGTTTATATAAAATGCCTTCTTCCCCAGGGACCAAACAAGGACCTTGGGAGCATGTTGTCAGATTCATTACCCTACAGCTGACAAGGAAGACTGGTAGAAGGTGGCAGAGAATATGTTTGGAGAAGCTGGGAAACTGCTGAAAAAAAATCTGGGGGACATGTGGCCAGACTTACCCCACATCTGGCAAGGATGATAGAAAGAGCTGGGAGGATGCCTAACACACAGATAATATGTTAGTATGGCCATCAGAACAGCAAATATAAGCTCCCATAATATAATCATGTTAGCTTAGGACTCATCAAAGAAGGCTCTATGTGTACAGCAGCCATAGTATTACATTTACACTGTTAATCTGTCACAACTCTTATGAATTCAAACTAAGAGAACAAAGAAAAGGGTGCCTCGGGTTATAAAGTTTATCCTTCTTTTTCACAAAAATATAAATAAAGTATAACACTGTGTTAATCTACCTCATCTGGGAGAGAGCACTTAATGCAAGAGAAGGGGATATTCTATTCTTTTTTTTTTTAATCAGAAAGAATATTATTAAGGTAATAAAACTCATAACAAAAAGTAGTACATACAGTACAAGACTAAGCCAAGACATCCACACACATACAACTTAAACATTCGCAGACACAACATGTAGCGATAAAAAGGCTGAGGAAAAATTACGAATATGTAAAGACAATCCAACTGAGCTATACCTGAGTTAATACAACATCCCTTCAATAAAGATTTTAAAGGTATCCACCCTTCCATTGGTATCTTGCAGTGGGTTACATAGTTACAGTCATAGAACATGTAAAACCAAAGTACCTATCCAATGAGTCTATCCATTACCAGTTCCAGTGGGCTCAACCCTGGGGTGTCCAGCCAAGGACCCCATAAGTTATCAAATTTACGGGGGTGTCCCCTGTGCTGATAAATATATTACTCTAACCTAAAGGGTTTCCCCCATGCGTTGTACCCATTCCTTATGTGAAGGAGAATCAGTGAACTTCCAGTTTCAAAGAATAATGCCCTGTACACATGGACGGTTTACACCTCGCCGATGTACCTGGGCCATGTTTACTCATGGCTTAGGTACATCGACAATGTGTTTGTCATTTGGAGGGGTGATCAGGATTCACTTGCGCAATTCATTGACTACTTGAACTCCAATGATCGAAACATCAAATTGACTTACGTATGGGACCGAGAAAGAATCTCCTTTCTGGACCTCTCAATCAGTAGGAAGGATATATCCTTGGTGACTCACACTTTTCGAAGGAGACTTCTGCGAACACACTCTTAAGAGCAGATAGCCACCACCTGAAATGGCTCAAGGATAGTATCCCAGTAGGCCAATTCCCTCGCATTAGGCAAATTGCTCCAATAAAGAAGATTACAGACGTGAAAGTGACGAACTGTATAAATGATTTCGGGAACGTGGATACTCCCACAAACAAATAAGGAGAGCAAAGCGTAAGGCAGCAGGGCGCAATCGCCCTGCCCTTCTAGACAAGAAAACAGCAAAAAATTCACAACATATCCTTCCATCTCCCACTATTCCCGATCCAGTGAGAATTATCACGGAGTTCGGTACCCAGTGGGACATGGTTAGATCCATACTAGAGAGACACTGGGGTATACTTTCTAGTACCCCCGGTATAGCTCATATAGTAGGGCCCGCCCCAAAAATGGTGGCAAGGAGAGCTAGAACCTTGGGTGACTGTCTAGTTCGTTCTGAACATATTAGAAGTACTGACAGTTCTTGGTTATCCCAATTCCCTAGAAGTAAGGGGATGTTCCCCTGTGGACATTGCCAAGTATGCCCATATGTACATAGGACAACGACTTTTAGTGACTCTCAAAACAAAAAGAACTTTGAGATTAAAAGCCTTATTAATTGTGCAACCAGTAGGGTCATTTACATGCTGACTTGCCCATGCAAAAAGATATATAGGTAAGACCTAATGTCAATTTAGGATCCACTTAGGAGAGCACATGAGGGAAATCCTGGAAAAAAATCCCGACAAACCGGTGGCCAGACACTTTGCCCAATACCACCGGGGCAAACTGTCTGGCATGCAGGTCAAGGGCATATATACCCTAAACCTTTCCTCTAGAAGAGGGGATTTTGACCAAGTTTTGCAGTAAAAGGAAAAAAAGATGGATTTTCCGTCTGGGCTCTCTGGCTCCGTTAGGCCTCAACAGGGAACTAAATTTACAGCCTTTTTTGGCAATATAAATTCAATGAACGTGAACCTTTTTCCCACTGGGACCTTCTGTAATCTTACAGTCTTGGCAGTGCCTCTGTTCTTTCTCCCCAACTCCTCTATTCTACCTCACCCTACTTCACTATATTGATTTTATATTTGGGTATCATCATCACTATTTACTTTTTCCTTTGACCACAATGGCCCTTAGCCTGAACAGTACATTGTGGAATGCACCATGTTTCTACCCCCAACTTGAGTCCTCTCAGTAGACATATATAGTGACCATACAGATATACATGCATAGTTAATACATGCAGTTGCAGGCCAGCTACTTTCTTGACCTCTATATGCAACTCAATCTATGTTCGATGTACATATACATACTGTGGGCCGCAATATATATATACATAGCTGAGACACTTGGTTGGAGGTCAATTATTCCCCGGATTTATACTTACATTCCTTTCCTTACCTTCTTCCCTCCCCTCCCCCCCTTTCCTTCCCCGTCCTTTCCCTTTTGGTTTGATTCATATTCCAAACGTATCCCCCATTTAATCATTGGTCCTGCATCTGCCATGTAAGATAGGCGGGATCATGACTGACCTATGATAATACTATCTGCATTGAAGGGGTTATATGATATATGAAATATGGATATGTACTGCTTTTACCATTTTCAAAGTGCTTTCATCTTATTGGCTATGGATCTAATAGGCCATATGTAAGGGCCATCACAGCTGTATGAAATAATCTAGATACATACAATAAGCAGCAAACAAACAGCAGGCGATAACTTGGCTATCACACAGACAGGGAGCATCTCCTTTATACAGATCAGCTGGGTGGGCGTGTACGAGGAACGGATGGCAATAAAAAGGAGTCCTCGCACGCCACCTACACGTCCAGATGAAGCTACACATCTTCGTAATGTGAAACGCATTGACGTCATCCCGTTCGGAGGTCACGCCCCGCTGTCATCCCCCGTTGAGGCTAGTCAGCTCATTCATCGAGGGAGGGTTTTTGACCCATAGATCAAGACCGTTTTTCAGGAGGACATAAGTGCACCTATATGGACAGCTATTCATCTACCTTAGGAGTGCCCTTTGGAGCACAGAGATCCTGCAAGCAGCATTGCGTGTCATTTGCAGCAGCCAGTGAAAGCAGATCACAGCATAGGTGATACTACACTTCAGCAGTATCTGTTGATTCCTACACAGGACCCGGAAGTGGTAACCTACCCGACCACCTTTACTGTTTGTTTCTGTTCACCAGCAAATATGCAAGGTATTGTTTCATTGACTGCATCAGTCTCCACCAGGACACATGTACAGTACCATCACGCAAATTGAAGTACCCTGCCACATATACTATCGAATTCCGTGCTCCCAGCAGAACTTTTAGCACTGTTCACGGCCACTCCTCATTTACCATATGTTCTGGTGATCCACCATTGTCCAAACCAGTGCCCTTCTCCACAGCTCTCATCCCTCTCCTTTCCCACCCTCCCCCCCTCTTTTCCTGCCACCCCTGGCTCGAGCCACCCCCCCCGGGGGGATTGATGTCCGTTTGCAACCTCACTCAGCACAGCTGAACACTCCTCATTGCAGCAGGTTGATCAGACATCAATTACCTTGACGTCCGGACGCTTGTTTGTTTGTCTTTGGTTACATGTTGTAGTGTCCCGCCCATCTGTGTTTGCATTGGTCGGTCCCATGTTACTGATCAATTCTTTTACCCAGGGCAGTACAACCACCGGTTTATGCTCTTTTATCTACATGTATTATATTTTTGTACCACAATAAATTTTTGATACTACAACCATATTTTGGGTTGCCTTTTTTCTGAGCCCCACTTTCTCTTGGTCCCCCCTCTGTTTGGGACAATTGTTGAATTACCTATCCAATAAAACTATCCATTACCAGTTCCAGTGGGCTCAACCCTGCGGTGTCCAGCCAAGGACCCCATAAGTTATCAAATTTATGGGGGTGTCCCCTGTGCTGATAAATATATTACTCTAATCTAAGGGTTTCCCCCATGAGTTGTACCCATTCCTTATGTGAAGGAGAATCAGTGAACTTCCAGTTTCAAAGAATAATGCCCTGTACACACGGACGGATTTTCCGACAGAAAATGTGTGATAGGACCTTGTCAGAAATTCCGACCGTGTGTGGGCTCCATCACACATTTTCCATCTGAATTTCTGACACACAAAGTTTGAGAGCTTGCTATAAAATTTTCCGACAACAAAATCCGTTGTCGGAAATTCCGATCGTGTGTACACAAATCCGACACACAAAGTGCCACGCATGCTCAGAATAAATTAAGAGATGAAAGCTATTGGCTACTGCCTCGTTTATAGTGCTGACGTACGTGTTTTACATCACCGCATTCAGAACGATTGGATTTTCCGACAACTTTGTGTGACCGTGTGTATACAAAACAAGTTTGAGCCAACATCCGTCAGAAAAAATCCATGGATTTTGTTTTTGGATTGTCAGATCATTGTCCGACTGTGTGTACGGGGCATTACCCTTCGGACCTGAAAGAGAGCTCTGGCCACTGCCTCTCTCGTGGGGACCAGTAATTGAAAATCATCTAATATACCAGGAAGACATGGCTTGGGATCAAGTGGAATCAAGATCTGGAACACAGAATTTATAGAATTCAACATTCCCATCCAGTATATGTGCAATTTGGGGCAATGCCAGGTCAAGTGAATCAGATTCCCATGGTCCCAAATGTTGACTCAAACCATAGTAACTTGTTTATCAATCCAAGATGACCAATCTTGGTCAAGTCTGTTGCAACTCAATGAGTTAATCGCCAGCAGGCATTCATATGTGTAAATAATGTGTTAATGATCTCAGATAGGTTCGGAGAGTCTTGAGAGCTCCATTTTCTAGGAATGGTGTTGCATGCTGCTAAAACAGTCTTATGGTGTGCAGAAAGGTGTCTATTCCTATGTTAACAATAGCTAGTCCTAGGTTAGGGGATTTTCATTTTTTTAAGCTTTAAAAAGAACACGTTTGTGGTACCCTGTTTCCCCGAAAATAAGACCTAGCGTGATTGTCGGTGATGGCTGCAATATAAGCCCTACCCCCCAAATAAGACCTTGTAGGTCTTATTTTAAGGGTAGGGCTTATTTTCGGGGAAACAGGGTAGGGCTTATTTGGGGGGTAGGGCTTATATTTCAGCCATCACCGACAATCATGCTAGGTCTTATTTTCGGGGAAACAGGGTAGGAACAGCAGTTTTGTGCGACAATCATCTTAAAAATGTGCTTTTGCCAGCTCACATTGTCGAATGTGCCCCTAGTTGACAGTATCAGCCCCTGTGGCAGCACAGGTTGCACAGGATTGGTTCACTGTTGTCGTTATCAGTAAATTTAAATAATAGTATTGTTAAATTGGCATTTTTTCCCCCAACATATTATTAATTGTTTATGCTATAATTATATCATTATACCAATATAGTTATTTTCCTATTGCTAAGTCTTTATATGATTCTCTTATATAATGTACTATATGTGTTTTATTTCCTTTCTGTAATATAATATACACTCACCGGCCACATTATTAGGTACACCTTGCTAGTACCAGGTTGGACCTCTTTTAGGCCTTCATTATTTATGGCATAGATTCAACAAGGTGTTGGAAACATTCCTCAGGGTTTTGGTTCATGTTGACATGATAGCATCACGCAGTTGCTGCAGATTTGTCAGCTGCACATCCATGATGCAAATCTCCAATTCCACCACATCCCAAAGGTGCCCAATTGAATTGAGATCTGGTGACTGTGGAGGCCATTGGCGTACAGGGAACTTATTGTCATGTTCAAGAAACCAGTTTGAGATAATTTGAAATTTGTGACATGGTGCATTATCCTGCTGGAAGTAGCCATCAAAAGAGGGGTATGCTGTAGTCATAAAGGGATGGACATGGTCAGCAACAATACTCAGGTAGGCCATGGTGTTTAAACGGTGCTCAACTGATACTAAGGGACCCAAAGTGTGCCAAGAAAATATCCACCACACCATTACACCACCATCACCAGCCTGAACCGTTGATACAAGGCAGGATAGATCCATGCTTTCATGCTGTTTATGCCAAATTCTAACCCTATCATCTGAATGTCACAACTGAAATTGAGACTCATCAGACCAGACAGCGTTTTCTAATCTTATAGTTACATAGTTGGTAAGGCTGAATAAAGACAAGAGTCCATCCGGTTTAACCTGTGTGTGTGTGTTCATGTAGATTATAATTTCCCATATCCCTGTATATTGGGTTTCGCCAAGAGTCTTTTAAAACTATTAATACTTCCTGCTGACACCACCAATTGCGGAAGAGAGTCCCACATCCTTAACGCCCTGACAGTGAAAAACCCCTACGCAGCTTAAGGTTAAACTGTCTCATTGTTTGGTCCAGTGTCTTCCTATACTCCCTGAGACTGAATCGTTTCCTACCTACACTGGGATTACCATTGAGATATTTGTATATATGGAAGGGCAAAACTTTTGCCGGGGGGAGGGGTATTATAGACAAATACCCCAGGGACTTTTAAGGTGCTATTTAAATAAATATACACAATGATCAATGAATCTGTACAATCATACTAATTATTTTTTTAAAAAAACTATAATTTTATTAGAACCATCAAAAGTTAAAAAACAATGTCTCAAATAGATGAGCTAACATCCTAAAATTGAAATACAAAAAGGTGGTAAATCCACAAAACAGTACATTAAAGGTACAGCATCACAGAGCTACTTAATGGTTTGATGAAAAATTGCCGCTCGACATGTTTCGCTCTCATACGAGCTTCTTCAGGAGTTTTATGGCAAAGATTTTTGTGGTAGACTCTAAACAATAAAGAAATATACATAACAGTGAATACATACAAAAATGAAATTGTTATAACATATTGGTTGACAATACACAGTAATGTCAGTCAACCAATATCGAGATCTCAAAATCACAACAAGATTGTACAGAAGCAAACATTTAATTATTATTTTGTATGTAGAGAGAGGGTAAATTAAAAGATATTTGCTAAATATATCTTACCAGGCTGTAGTGCACCAATAGTATGTAAAACTTGAAATGACAGATAAACTGCTACCGATTCACCAAAAATGGGGTCTCTCATGTATAAAGCTCCCCCGTCCTGGAATATGACCACAGGGGAATATAAAGTTTAGAAAATATATAATCCTGGACTAATGCAAAAATAATTTTGCAATTGGTTTAAATGTGGATGCAAAGTGCATTCAATTGAGTCCATAAGTCTATGGATTAATTACCTTAAATAGAACCAATGTTAATGAGGGCTTGAGAATGAGACAGCCTCCAAGAGAGGATGGACAAAAATAGCCAGAATAAATCAAAGGTAGGATCAACCAGTTATGGAGATTAGTTGTGCAGAGGAGGAGAGATCCCCTCTCAGCACCATTCTAAAGGAAAAGAAAAAGTAATTAGAAACAGCATTGGTGAAAGCAGTTATTGTCAAAGACTGACAATGCTGCGGATATGTCACTTACATTTAAGAAGTATTCATTCGGCGTGCTGGGCTTGAAAACAGTCCGTGCCCACCTTGTGCAAAGGTGCCGGCAGCAGAGCAGTGTGCGGTATACGGTTCTGCCTTTATATACCCCCATCCAGGCGGCGTCTAGCCTCGCCGCCGGGATGCGGACGCTCAATTGAGAACGCCTGTGTTCCAGCCCTCGGGGGGAACGTGGTGACGTCAGCCTGACGTCAGCAACGTTGCTGCAGTCTGGTGCGCAGGCACATAAGCCTGCTAAACTAAAGAGCATGGAAGCACCCTTGGCGCCATCTTAAAGAGGGGCAGGCAGGAGGGCAAAACAATCGCTAACCTCAAAGGAACATCTAAAATGCATACATGCATGTATGTTCTATAGAGAGCATGAATAGGGGGCATTGTGTGGACCACATATACACAGTTATGTGATGCATAGAAATCCCTCCTTGGCCAGAACTGGGACTTATTTCTCTAGGGCTCCCACCCGGCGAGCAATTGGTTATGCACTCCCCAGAGAGATGGGTGCCCAGGGCGTCCATGTGGTCAAAAAAAGGACAGGAGTGACCCAACAAGAGAGACCAATATATTAATATTAAATTTGAATAAGATAAAGCATGTGCATGTACCTATTAAGGTTGACCAAGAAACAGCCTGCAAGAATAAACAGCAGCACAACAGTGAGAGTTTATTACATTTGTATCAAAAACCATGCGATTCTATGTATTTTGTGCATCAATACACAATATCAGCTGATTTACACATTAGAAATCCAATGATAAATCCCATATTTTTTGTCTTTTGAACAAAGAAAGGAAAGAAAGGGGGGGGAGGGGAGGGGAAGAAAAAAAAAAAAAAAAAAGAGACTGCAATAAAAAATAATATTACAAAAATGGTTTAAAGCTAAATGCATCATTCATGCCTGGATGGCTAAGAGCTGACAAATCATGTATCCAGCGTGCTTCCTTTTGAAGGAGTATCTTGTCATAATTTCCACCTCTGTCTCCAGGGGGAACATGTTCTAATGCAAAAAAATGTAAACAATTGCTATTGAATTTATGCTGTAAACCAACATGGCGACTGATGGGAGTCTCCATTTTCTTTTTTTGTATCAGGGACACATGATCCCTTATACGGCAGAAAAAGGTCTCTTTGTCTTCCCAATGTAAAACATTCCACATTCACATAGCATAATGTACACTATGCCTATGGATTGGCATGTTACTGTAAATCTGGGTTTAAACAGGCGTCCGTTGGGTAACAATAAACTTTGTGTTGCTAAGATGTATCTACAGTAGTTGCACTGATGACAAGGTCTGCTTCCCCTGTGTGCCTCCCTGACAGTTTTCGTAGGACTTTCATAGTGACTACGGACTAAAGAGTCCCTCAAGGAACGAGATTGTTTAAAAGTGATCTCCGGATAGGGATTTAGATGCTTGGTCACCTTCTCATCACCCATCAACAAGTACCAGTATTTGCCTAGGATTTCCCACACCTGTTGATGTTGACCAGAGAAAGTCGTGATAAGTCTAACTCCAGGACTGGTTTTTTTGGATCTCATATTGTGTATAAGAGAGGCTCTATTCTGATTTTTTGCTCTTAAATATGCTTTCTTAAGGCATTTTTTACTATACCCACGAGTAAAAAAACGTAACTTCAAAGTCGGAGTCATCGCTACAGTTGCGCCTGACTCGCAAATACTGCCCATAGGGCACACTGGAGATAAGGGAAGGTGGATGAGAGCTAGTAGCATTGAGCAAGGAATTCCCTGCGGTTGGCTTGCGATATAAAGTTGTTCCGACGCTGCCATCCGAATTAACTACAATTTGAGTGTCCAGAAAGGTTAAATTTGACTGGCTGCATTCTGATGTAAATTTAAGGTTGAACCTGTTGATTTTCAGACTCTCCAAAAAGGCCAAGAGAAGATCCTTGGTGCCCACCCATATGAAAAAGATATCATCAATAAATCTTCACCATAGGGGGATCTGTTCCATGTAAATTTGCATGTCATCTCTGGTGAACAGCTCCTGCTCCCACCCTCCCAGATACAGGTTGGCATAAGAGGGGGCACACTTGATCCCCATAGCCACCCCCTGTATCTGGAGGTAGTGGGAGCCCCCAAATAAAAAGATGTTATTGGAGAGGATAAACAGCAACAGGTCCAGAATGAATCCATTGTATTGAGGCGATGCCTCTGGGTTCTGAGAAATGAACTCCTTGACCACTTCGACCCCTTGCTGATGGGGGATGGAGTTGTATAAGGCCTCCACGTCGAGGGCCACCAACCACGCGCCCTCGGGAACGTAAAATCCATCGAGGGCGCGTAGGAGGTCATTGGTGTCCTGAAGATAGGACACCAAACCCTCGACGTGGGGCCTAAGGAAGTCATCGATTAACTGACTAGCTGTCTCCGTAAGACTACCATTACCGGAGACAATGGGGCGACCGGGAGGTCTGGTCTGATTTTTATGAATTTTTGGGAGTACATATAGCGTGGGTGTTCGTGGAGAAACAACATTTAGGAATTCCCAAGTAGATTTATTTATGAGACCCCTATGATAGGCAGAACCAATTAAATATTGATAGCGGTTAATTGTTAAAGTTAGATGAGTTGATGATACCTTGCGGTACCATTCGCGGTTCTGGACAATGGCCAGCACCATGGACTCGTACTGGCCACCGTCCATCACCACTAAATTACCGCCTTTATCTGAAGGCTTAATTATGATGTTTTTGTTTGATTGTAAAGATTTTAATGCCATGGCTTGAGACGGAGTCAAATTCGATTCCGCACTGTTTCTCCATTTGGTGCCCATAATTTCTTTAGTTACTTGATTAGTAAATGCCCATACATTGGGATTACCCTGCAAGGCAGGGAACTTGCAAGACTTAGGTTTGTAATTACGAGGTCTAACCGTAATGGGAGGATAACCCAATGGTGGTGGGGGAGGAGGTGAGGGATCGACAGCCCTCTCGAGGGTATGAGCCTCAAGTAGGTCTGTATCATCAATCCCTCCCTCCTCCCACAGCTCCATTAGGTCCTCCATGGCTTTTATATCCTTGATGGACATACCCTTCCAGAGGGGATTATCAAATGAAGAGCTCTGGATAGATACAGGTGGTCTATCGTAAAGAATCTTGAACATAAGTTTACGGGAAAATAAATTAAGGTCTTTTATCAATTCGAATTGGTCTACCCTCTGCGTAGGGCAGAAGGTCAAGCCCAATTTTAACACAGAAATTTCTTCTGCCGACAAAGGGCTTTCAGGGGTTTGGGATTCCCCAGATCTAAACTGGGGGCCTTTTTGGATTCCGACAACGCTTGTGAGAAAATTGGAGCTGGACGAAAATCCTGTTGGGAAAAAACAGTATTAGTGTTACTCACCCCGGTGCTGGAAACCGTTAGAGGTGCACAAGTGGTTGTGCAGGTATTAGTGAGCGAATCAGAGTGTACCGGTGCGTTAGTAAGTGAGCTTTTGTTTGCACTGGCTCGAGTGACCATGGGTGTCTTGGTATTCGGAGTGCGTTTGGTAGTGCCGACAAGTGCTTTATCTTTCACGTGTTTGGAGTTTGATGGGCCTTGAGATCTGGCGAATCGCGTAAATTCTTGTGCCTGTGATGAAGAAACAGAAGAAACAGATGAATCAGAGTAACTGGGTTCACCATCCATCTGTTTGAATTGACGTGTTTAATTGTTTCGTTTTTTCCTTTTATAATTATTTTGTGACCAATTATAAGCTTGTTTGTTATCGTATGCTAATTTATCTCTGATATATATTTTTTTCTTTTGTTTTAAGAATTTCTGTCACATAAATCTCTAGATTGGATTTGAGTTCATTCTCACGTGTGCAGAAAAGGCCATCTGTAATGATCAATGGGTTGTCCTGATATAGCTTTTCAATTTCCTTGTCTACTTGGGAAAGCTCAATGGTATAGTGTTTACACAGCAGCTCCATCATCTTTCTCAAATTTAACCTTTCTGGACACTCAAATTGTAGTTAATTTGGATGGCAGCGTCTGAACAACTTTATACTGCAAGCCAACCGCAGGGAATTCCTTGCTCCATGCTACTAGCTCTCATCCACCTTCCCTTATCTCCAGTGTGCCCTATGGGCAGTATTTGCGAGTCAGGCGCAACTGTAGCGATGACTCTGACTTTGAAAGAGAGGCCATCAAGTTACGCTTGCATTTTCTTACTCGTGGGTATAGTAAAAAATGCCTTAAAAAAGCATATTTAAGAGCAAAAAATCAGAATAGAGCCTCTCTTATACACAATATGAGATCCAAAAAAAACAGTCCTGGAGTTAGACTTATCACGACTTTCTCTGGTCAACATCAACAGGTGCGGGAAATCCTGGGCAAATACTGGTACTTGTTGATGGGTGATGAGAAGGTGGCCCAGCATCTAAATCCCTATCCGGGGATCACTTTTAAACAATCTCGTTCCTTGAGGGACTCTTTAGTCCGTAGTCACTATGAAAGTCCTACGAAAACTGTCAGGGAGGCACACAGGGGAAGCAGACCTTGTCATCAGTGCAACTACTGTAGATACATCTTAGCAACACGAAGTTTATTGTTACCCAACGGACGCCTGTTTAAACCCAGATTTACAGTAACATGCCAATCCATAGGCATAGTGTATATTATGCTATGTGAATGTGGAATGTTTTACATTGGGAAGACAAAGAGACCTTTTTTCTGCCGTATAAGGGATCATGTGTCCCTGATACAAAAAAAGAAAATGGAGACCCCCATCAGTCGCCATGTTGGTTTACAGCATAAATTCAATAGCAATTGTTTACATTTTTTTGCATTAGAACATGTTCCCCCTGGAGACAGAGGTGGAAATTATGACAAGATACTCCTTCAAAAGGAAGCACGCTGGATACATGATTTGTCAGCTCTTAGCCATCCAGGCATGAATGATGCATTTAGCTATAAACCATTTTTGTAATATTATTTTTTATTGCAGTCTCTTTTTTTTTCCCTTCCCCTCCCCTCCCCCCCCTTTCTTTCCTTTCTTTGTTCAAAAGACAAAAAATATGGGATTTATCATTGGATTTCTAATGTGTAAATCAGCTGATATTGTGTATTGATGCACAAAATACATAGAATCGCATGGTTTTTGATACAAATGTAATAAACTCTCACTGTTGTGCTGCTGTTTATTCTTGCAGGCTGTTTCTTGGTCAACCTTAATAGGTACATGCACATGCTTTATCTTATTCAAATTTAATATTAATATATTGGTCTCTCTTGTTGGGTCACTCCTGTCCTTTTTTTGACCACATGGACGCCCTGGGCACCCATCTCTCTGGGGAGTGCATAACCAATCGCTCGCCGGGTGGGAGCCCTAGAGAAATAAGTCCCAGTTCTGGCCAAGGAGGGATTTCTATGCATCACATAACTGTGTATGTGTGGTCCACACAATGCCCCCTATTCATGCTCTCTATAGAACATACATGCATGTATGCATTTAGATGTTCCTTTGAGGTTAGCGATTGTTTTGCCCTTCTGCCTACCCCTCTTTAAGATGGCGCCAAGGGTGCTTCCATGCTCTTTAGTTTAGCAGGCTTATGCGCCTGCGCACCAGACTGCAGCAACGTTGCTGACGTCAGGCTGACGTCACCACGTTCCCCCCGAGGGCTGGAACACAGGCATTCTCAATTGAGCGTCTGCATCCCGGCGGCGAGGCTAGATGCCGCCTGGATGGGGGTATATAAAGGCGGAACCGTATACCGCACACTGCTCTGCTGCCGGCGCCTTTGCACAAGGTGGGCACGGACTGTTTTCAAGCCCAGCACGCCGAATGAATAATTCTTAAATGTAAGTGACATATCCGCAGCATTGTCAGTCTTTGACAATAACTGCTTTCACCAATGCTGTTTCTAATTACTTTTTCTTTTCCTTTACAGTGGTTCTGAGAGGGGATCTCTCCTCCTCTGCTCAACTAATCTCCATCACTGGTTGATCCTACCTTTGATTTATTCTGGCTATTTTTGTCCATCCTCTCTTGGAGGCTGTCTCATTCTCAAGCCCTCATTAACATTGGTTCTATTTAAGGTAATTAATCCATAGACTTATGGACTCAATTGAATGCACTTTGCATCCACATTTAAACCAATTGCAAAATTCTTTTTGCATTAGTCCAGGATTAAATATTTTCTAAACTTTATATTCCCCTGTGGTCATATTCCAGGACGGGGGAGCTTTATACATGAGAGACCCCATTTTTGGTGAATCGGTAGCAGTTTATCTGTCATTTCAAGTTTTACATACTATTGGTGCACTACAGCCTGGTAAGATACATTTAGCAAATATCTTTTAATTTACCCTCTCTCTACATACAAAATAATAATTAAATGTTTGCTTCTGTACAATCTTGTTGTGATTTTGAGATCTTGATATTGGTTTACTGACATTACTGTGTATTGTCAACCAATATGTTATAACAATTTCATTTTTGTATGTATTCACTGTTATGTATATTTCTTTATTGTTTAGAGTCTACCACAAAAATCTTTGCCATAAAACTCCTGAAGAAGCTCGTATGAGAGCGAAACATGTCGAGCGGCAATTTTTCATCAAACCATTAAGTAGCTCTGTGATGCTGTACCTTTAATGTACTGTTTTGTGGATTTACCACCTTTTTGTATGTCAATTTTAGGATGTTAGCTCATCTATTAGAGACATTGTTTTTTAACTTTTGATGGTTCTAATAAAATTATAGTTTTTTAAAAAAAAATAATCAGTATGATTGTACAGATTCATTGATCATTGTGTATATTTATTTAAATAGCACCTTAAAAGTCCCTGGGGTATTTGTCTATAATACCCCTCCCCCGGCAAAAGTTTTGCCCTTCCATATATATCAGAAATACGGGATGTGGTGCTATTCTGTTGACTACATCTGCCCTTACTATGTTAATATTGAGATATTTGTATATTGCTATTATGTCTCCTCTCAAGCGTCTTTTCTCCAGGGAGAATAAATTTAGCGCTTTTAGTTGTTCCTCGCAATTGAGGTCCCATTATTAATTTTGTTGCTCTTCTCTGAACTTCCTCCAGTTCCAGTACATCCTTCCTGAGAACTGGTGACCAGAACTGGATGAAATACTCCAGATGCGGTCTAACCAGAGTTGAATAAAGTGGCAGGATTAACATTTTATCTCTGGAGTAAATCCCCTTTTAAATGCATGCTAATATTCTGCTGGCTTTGCTTGCAGCAGCTTGATGTTGCATGCTATTGCTCAGTCTTTCTTCTACTAAGACACCCAGATCCTTCTCCATCCTGGAATCCCCCAGAGCTTCTCCCCCCAGTGAGTAACTTCGGTTTATATTTTTAACCACTTCCATACCGGGCCATAGTAAAATGACACCGGCAGGAACACCCTCCCATCCTGGGTGGACGTCATGTGACATTCTCCCGTTCTCGCTGCTCCTGTGGCCCCCCCGGGGCCGCCCCGATCAGGGTGAAGAGTCAATAAAATTGGCTCTTCACCACGTGACCGACTGTGTCCAATCACAGCCGGTCACATGTGTACTGCTTGTGAACCCCACTCATGCGCACCCCCGGGGACACGCAGCGTGGCATTCGGTATGAGGCGAACCCCTCGGACTCAGCCCATCCCTGATGAGGGTAAAGAGCCAATGAAATTGGCTCTTTACCATGTGACTGGCCGCGTCCAATCACGTCAGTACATCAGGTGTGATTGGCACCTTAGCTTGTAGACTCTATATCTTTCACACAGACCAAATAATATACACTTATTTTGGTTATTTTTACCAAAGATATGTAGCGGTATAAATTGTGGCCCAAATTTATGAACAAAAATGACTTATTTGCAAATTTTTATCATAGAAACAAAAAAATATATTTTTTTTAAATTTTTTCACTTATTTTGAAAAAAATAAAAAACCCAGTGGTGATTAAATACCATCAAAAGAAAGCTCTATTTGTGTGAAAAAAATATAACAATTTTGTTTGGGTACAGTGTTGCATGACTGAGCAATTGGCATTCAAAATGTAAGAGCGCTAAAAGCTGAAAATTGGTCTGGGCAGGAGGGGGGGCGAAAGTGCCCTATATTGAAATGGTTAATCCCCAAGTGCATTACTTTACATTTTTCAATGTTGAACCTCATTTGCCATGTAGTTGCCTACTCTATTAATATATTGAGGTCCTCTTGTAAGGTTTCTTTGTTTCTGTGATGTTATTGCTCTACTCATTTTTGTGTCATCAGTAGGGATGAGCCGGACACCCCCCAGTTCGGTTTGCACCAGAACCTGCGAACGGACCGAAATATTGCGCGAACTTTAGAACCCCATTAAAGTCTATGAGACTCGAACGTTCGAAATCAAAAGTGCTAATTTTAAAGGCTAATATGCAAGTTATTGTCCTAAAAAGGGTTTGGGGACTCGGGTCCTGCCCCAGGGGACAAGTATCAATGCAAAAAAAGTCTTAAAAATGGACGTTTTTTCGGGAGCAGTGATTTTAATGATGCTTAAAGTGAAAAAAAGTGAAATATTCCTTTAAATATCGTACCTGGGGGGGGGGGGGGGTGTCTATAGTAAGCCTGTAAAGTGGCGCGTGTTTCCTGTGATTAGAACAGTCCCTGCACAAAATGACATTTTTAAAGTCATTTAAAACTGCTTGCGGCTTTAATGTAATGTCGGATCCTGGCAATATGGACAAAAATCAGTGAGACAAACGGCATGGGTACCCCCCCAGTCCATTACCAGGCACTTTGGGTCTTGTATGGATATTAAGGGGAATTGTAATTACATGCCATTGTTGAACAGTGGTAGAAAATTTGGGCCTTTGGTGGTGGTGGTGTTGCCACAACACTTTAAGCCCTCACAGTTACTCTTGGTGGGCGCAGGAATGGGCCCTGCTGTGAAATATTAGATCAAGAATTGTAATTACATGTCCCTGTTAAACAGGGGCAGAAAAAGTGGGCCTTAGGCACTGGTGCCACAACACTGCAACTCCTCACAGATGCTATAGTTGGAGCGCAGGAATGAGCCCTGCTGCAAAGTATTGCAGCAAAAATTGTAATTGTACGCCCCTGTTAAACAAGAGCTGAAAATTTGGGCCTTGGGCACTGGTGCCACAACACTGTAACCCCTTACAGATACTCTAGTTGGAGTGCAGGAATGAGCCCTGCTGCAAAGTATTGCAGCAAAAATTGTAATTATATGCCCCTGTTAAACAGGGGCTAAAAAAATTGGGCCTTGGGCACTGGTGCCACAACACTGAAACTCCTCACAGATGCTAAAGTTGGAGCACATGGATTGAGCCCTGCTGCAAAGTATTGCATCAAAAATTGTAATTACACGCCCCTGTTATAGATGCTATAGTTGGAGCGCAGGAATGAGCCCTGCTGCAAAGTATTGCAGCAAAAATTGTAATTATACGCCCCTGTTAAACAGGGGCTGAAAAATTGGGCCTTGGGCACTGGTGCTGGTGCCACAACACTGCAACTCCTCACAGATGCTATAGTTGGAGCACATGGATTGAGCCCTGCTGCAAAGTATTGCATCAAAAATTGTAATTACACGCCCCTGTTAAATAGGCGCAGAAAATATGGGCCTTGGCCACTGGTGGCGGTGCCCAGAACCAAAAATGTTCTTACAAGCTATCAGCATGAAAATTGAGGAGGAAGAGGATTGTCACTCAGCATAACAGGATAGTCACTCATCATCAGCATAGGCAGTCTTGAAGGGATCGCACATTAAAAAAAATCAATCGGTTACATCAGCATCGGGTGCTTGGTAGCTGGTGATCCAAGATCATTTTTATGAAGGTCAGCCGATCGACCGATTCGGTGGACAGGCGCACCCTGTAATCAGTTACAAAGCATCCAGCAGCACTGAATGCGTGTTCCGAAAGAACGCTGGATGCAGGACAGGCCAGTAGCTAAATTGCATACTGTGCAAGCTCTGGCCAGTGATCCATCCTCATGAACCAGTAACTCAGAGGATTTTCAGTGGGAAAGGTGTCCAAGTCTGATCTTGCCCCTAGGTAATCCTGCACCATGTGAATCAGATGCTGAGATGGTTGCTGGAACCGATCAGACCTTGGGGCACCGCTCCTGGCGTCAACCAACTCTGAACCTGCCCCTGCAGAGCTGACAGAATCTCTGCCCCAGTGTGGCTTCTGTCCCCCAAGCACGCCAGCTCAAGCACCACATGACATCTTTTTGCTTGCGTGCTTGTGTAGCCCATTGAACGCCTACGGAGCACCGCTGGTTCTGAGGACAAATCAGCACAGGAAGAGGCCATGGAGGAAGAAGAAGAGGAAGGGGTGGAGGAGAGAGGTGTGGCAGAATCACCACTAGTAGAATTTTGGAGGCATGGTGGCGGAAAAACCTCCAACACTACTGCACCCTGTCCTGCATCCTTCCCAGCTGCCAGAAGAGTCACCCAGTGCGTGGTGAAAGATAGGTAACGTCCCTGTCCATGCCTGCTGGACCATGAGTCACCAGTAATATGCACCTTACCACTGACTGCCCTGTCCAGCGAGGCCAAGACATTTCCTTCCACATGCCGGTAGAGAGCCGGAATCGCCTACCATGAGGAAAAAGTAGTGTTTGGGAACCTGCCACTGAGGAACCGCACATTCCACAAACTCACGGAAGGGGGCAGAGTCTACCAACTGAAAAGGCAGCAGTTGAAGTGCTAGCAATTTAGCCAAGCTAGCATTCAACCGCTGGGCATGTGGATGGCTGGGAGCGAACTTCTTTCGGCGGTGCAGCAGCTGGGGCAGGGAAATTTGCCTGGTACAATCTGACGTCGGTGTATCGATAGCAGATTGCCCGCAAGTACTTGGCTGTGACACACCTAATTCTACAACTTCATTCCTCTCAGTGCAGGTTTCAGAGAGGACTGAAGATATAGTGGGGTTGTCTGAACGCATCGGTCAGACAACCACCACCTCCACCGCTCCTTCTGTGACTGACTGAAACCTCAGCAACACCTTGTCCAGGCGGACCAGAAAATTGTAACCTCCCAGGCTCTGGAAACACGTTGCACAAACCTTTCAGCAAGGCCTCCCCAAGATGTTTAATCCTCTGCTCCCTCTGCGACGGTAATATAAGGTCAACCTTACCCTTGTAATGTGGATCAAGGAGGGTTGCCAGCCTGTAATCATCCCTCCCCTTGATACCACGAATAGAAGGATTCTTCCGCAGGCATTGCAGGATCATGGAGGCCATGCAGCGTAGGTTTGCTGAGGCATTCAGTCTGGAGTCCTCTGGGTCACTAAGGACAACATGATCCGCAGCCACCTCCTCCCAGCCACATACAAGTCCATGGGTTTCTTGGGACTGTAAATGATCCCTTGAAGACTGCTGCTGATGCTGAGTGCCAGGCTCCACCTCCATGCTGACACAATCCTCCTCCTCCTCCTCGTCTTCTTCCTGTGTGATCGGCGGGCATGCAGGAACACTGTCTTGAGAGGTAAGGAAGTCCTCCTCTTCCTCTCTCTGTTCTGGCTCAAGTGCCCTGTTCATTATTCCATGCCGCGTGTGCTCCAACAGATGGACAAGAGGGACAGTGTCACTGATGCATGCACTGTCACTGCTCACCATCCTCGTGGCCTCCTCAAATGGTGACAGGACAGTGCATGCATCCTTAAATAATAGCCCACTGTCGTGGGGAAAAAAACAAGCTCCCCTGACCCTGTCCTGGTGCCATAGTCACACAGGTACTTATTGATGGCCCTCTGTTGCGTGTGCAGCCACTGCAGCATGGCCAACGCTGAGTTCCACCTGGTGGGCATGTCACAGATTAGGCAGTTCTTGGGCAGGTTAAATTCCTTTTGGAGGTCAGCCAGCCGAGCACTGGCATTATATGACCTGCGGAAATGCACACAGACTTTCCCGGCCTGCCTCAGGACATCCTGTAAGCCCGGGTACCTGCCCAAGAACCACTGCACCACCAAGTTAAGGATGTGAGCCAAACAGGGCACATGGGTCAGTTGTCCCTGAGGGAGGGCGGAGAGGAGGTTGGTGCCATTGTCGCAAACCACCATACCTGGCTTAAGCTGGCGTGGCGTCAACCACCTCTGAACCTGCCCCTGCAGAGCTGACAGAATCTCTGCCCCAGTGTGGCTCCTTTCCCCCCAAGCACCGCATGGCATCTTTTTGCCTGCATGCTTGTGTAGCCCATTGAACGCCTACGGAGCACCGCTGGTTCCGAGGACAAATCAGCACAGGAAGAGGCCATGGAGGAAGAAGAAAAGGAGGGGGTGGAGGAGAGAGGTGTGGCAGAATCACTAGTAGAAGAATTTTGGAGGCGTGGTGGCAGAAAAACCTCCAACACTACTGCACCCTGTCCTGCATCCTTCCCAGCTGCCAGAAGAGTCACCCAGTGCGCGGTGAAAGATACGTAATGTCCCTGTCCATGCCTGCTGGACCATGAGTCATACCACTGACCGCCCTGTCCAGCGAGGCCAAGACATTGCCTTCCACATGCCGTTAGAGAGTCGGAATTGCCTTCCATGAGGAAAAAGTGGTGTTTGGGAACCTGCCACTGAAGAACCGCACATTCCACAAACTCACGGAAGGGGGCAGAGTCTACCAACGGAAAAGGCAGCAGTTGAAGTGCTAGCAATTTAGCCAAGCTAGCATTCAACCGCTGGGCATGTGGATGGCTGGGAGCAAACTTCTTTCGGCGGTGCAGCAGCTGGGGCAGGGAAATTTGCCTGGTACAATCTGACGTCGGTGTAGCGATAGCAGATTGCCCGCAGGTACTTGGCTGTGACACACCTAATTCTACACCTTCATTCCTCTCAGTGCAGGTTGCAGAGAGGACTGAAGGTATAGTGGGGTTGGAGATCCCAGCTGATGAGGAGCAAAGAGAGGTCCGTTTTGTTCTTTGGTATGGGTCTTTTAGGTACGCTTGCCAACGAACTGCATGGCAGGTCGACATATGTCTGGTCAAGCATGTGCTGCCCAAGCAGGTGATGGCCACATGAGATACGCTTGAGACATATGTCGCAAATAGCAGTGGTGGGATCTGATGCACTCGTCTGAAAAAAGACCCACACCAAAGAACTTTTGGAATAACGCGCAGAGACAGCAGCGCCATGCACATGCGGGGCTCTGCAGTGTGATGCAGTCAGTGTGCTGCCCTTAAGCTGGCCCCTGGAGGGCATCCTACCTCGTTGGAGATGTGTCTCCTCCTCCTCTATCCTATCAGGCACCCACATGGAGTCAGTGACCTCATCATCCACTCCCTCCTCATCACTGAAGCAAAGCTGGCAGTATGCTGCAGCTGGGGGAACATGACTGCCAGATTTCTGTCCTTCTTGGGCACCCCCTCTCTCTGGGCTCACGTTACTGCCTTCCTCTAGCTGGGTACCATCATTGGAGCCTACAAAACGCTGGGCATCCTCCTGGAACATGTACCCAACACTGTGGTCAAACAGTTCAGGGGACTCCTCAGGAGGACATGGTGGGGCTAGGGAAGGAGTGACTGATGCCATTGATCTGAGGGAAGAGGCCGCATTGGCAACTGCTTTGGCAGACAAAGTACCCTGAGCCTGGGTGAGAAAGGATGAGGAGAATGAGGACGGCTTGGTCATCCACTCTACCAAGTCTTCCACATGTTGCGGCTCAACACAGCCAGCTGCCGAAAAAAAAAAAAAATTGACAACGCGTTGTGTTTTTTCTCCTCATTAACAACATTGCCAGCGGCTTCCTGGGCTGCCGCTCCATCCTCCCGCAGAGACAGGCTGCAGACTGCGTCGTGTTTGGAGGCATCCCCGGGGAATCACTGACTGTTCCCTTCCCCCTCTTCTATCAGGAATCACATCTGTCTGTTCTATATATCGCTCCTAAATGTAAGTTGATACTTTGTCTTTATATTGGTGAATAAATAATTATTTTACTTAGTGGCGCTCCTCTCTCTTTTTTACCTAGCTGCCGAAAAAAAGGACAAGCATGTCCCATGGCCACGTGCTGATGAGGATGGACCATCTCCATGACCAGCCTGCTTGCCCTCTTTTATTGGCTTGTGACTGTCTGCCTCTCCTTGTTGGCCTTCCAGACATACTAATGGCCTGCAGTGAGATGTAGCTGCACAAAGCTGGGATATGTATGTATCTATCTCTCTCTCTCTCTCTCTCTCTCTCTCTCTCTCTCTCTCTCTCTCTCTCTCTCTATATATATATATATATATATATATATATATATATATACATACTGATACTGCAGATAGCAGAATCAACTACCTTCCTGTGGTATTAATTAATCAGAACAACAGCAATTGTCTTGCTTTAGGTGCACACTATGCAGAGGACACAGTACACTAACTGTAAATATTGCAGCTGCCTGCCTGTGGTATTAATGGGATAAGAACATCAGCAATTTTCTTCAGGTAGCTTTAGGTGCACACTGTGCAGAGGATACAGTACACTAACTGTAAATACTGCAGCTGTCTGCCTGTGGTACTAATTGGATCAGAAGAACACCACCAATTTTCTTCAGGTAGCTTTATGTGCACACTGTGCAAAGGACACAGTACACTACCTGTAAATGCTGTAAATACTGTAAAAATACCTGCCTGCCTGTCAGTAGGAAGAGAATAACAGGAACAGATCTAGCTAAACTGAATACAGTGTATATATATTAACCCCTTCCCGCCGAGCGTATGCAGATGTGCGTACTCGGCTTTCCGGGGTTATAAACGCCATGACGTCACTTCCCGTTTACTCGGCTGCCAATAGCGCCGGTTTAAAAAAAATACACAGTATTCAGAATCGCCGTTTTTGGCGATCTGAATACTTTGAAGTGCAGAGGAGGGATCGGAGGTCTTTTAGACCCACAGTACACCAACTATAAATACTGTAGCTGCCTGCCTGTGGTACTAATAGGGTCAGAAGAAAACCAGCAATTTTCTTCAGGTAGCTTTAGGTGCACACTGTGCAGAGGACACAGGACACTAACTGTAAATATTGCAGCTGCCTGCCTGTGGTATTAATAGGATTAGAACATCAGCAATTTTCTTCAGGTAGCTTTAGGTGCACACTGTGCAGAGGATACAGTACACTAACTGTAAATACTGCAGCTGTCTGCCTGTGGTACTAATAGGATCAGAACACCACCAATTTTCTTCAGGTAGCTTTAGGTGCACACTGTGCAGAGGACACAGTACACTAACTGTAAATACTGTAGCTGCCCGCCTGTGGTACCAATAGGATCAGAAGAACACCAGCAATTTTCTTCAGGTAGTTTTAGGTGCACACTGTGCAGAGGACACAGTACACTAACTGTAAATACTGCAGCTGCCTGCCTGTGGTATTAATAGGATTAGAACAACAGCAATTTTCTTCAGGTAGCTTTAGGTGCACACTGTGCAGAAGATACAGTACACTAACTGTAAATACTGCAGCTGTCTGCCTGTGGTACTAATAGGATCAGAAAAACACCACCAATTTTCTTCAGGTAGCTTTAGGTGCACACTGTGCAGAGGACACAGTACACTAACTGTGAATACTGTAGCTGCCTGCCTGTGGTACTAAAAGGATCAGAAGAACACCAGCAATTTTCTTCAGGTAGCTTTAGGTGCACACTGTGCAAAGGACACAGTACACTAACTGTAAATGCTGTAAATACTGTAAAAACACCTGCCTGCCTGTCAGTAGGAAGAGAATAACAGGAACAGATCTAGCTAAACTGAATACAGTGTATATATATTAACCCCTTCCCGCCGAGCGTATGCAGATGTGCGTACTCGGCTTTCCGGGGTTATAAATGTCATGACGTCACTTCCCGTTTACTCGGCTGCCAGTAGCGCCGGTTTAAAAAAAATAAAAACAGTATTCAGAATCGCCGTTTTTGGTGATCTGAATACTTTGAAGTGCAAAGGAGGGATCAGAGGTCTTTTAGACCCCCGATCCCTCCATAAAGAGTACCTGTCGCCACCTATTACTGTCACAAGGGATGTTTACATTCCTTGTGACAGCAATATAAGTCATCAAATTTTTTTTTTAACACAATTTAAAAAATATAAAAATAAATAAAATAAATAAGAAATTTTTTTTTTTTTAAAGCGCCCCCGTCCCCGCAAGCACGCGCAGCAAAGAAAACGCATACGGAAGTCGCGCCCGCATATTTAAACGGTGTTCAAATCACACATGTGAGGTATCGCCGCGATCGTCAGAGTGAGAGTAATAATTATAGCACTAGACCTCCTCTGTAACTCTAACCTGGTAACCATAAAAATAATTTAAAGCGTCGCCTATGGAAATTCTTAGGTACCGTAGTTTGTCGCCATGCAACGAGTGCGTGCAATTATAAAGCGTGACATGTTTGGTATCTATTTACTCAGCGTAACATCATCTTTCACATTATATGAAAAAATTGGGGTAACTTTACTGTTTGTTTTTTTTAAAAAGTGTCCCTTTTTCCAAAAATTTGCGTTTAAAACATCGCTGCACAAATACTGTGTGATATAAAATATTGCAACAATCTCCATTGTATTCTCTAGATTCTCTGCTAAAAAATATATATAATGTTTGGGGGTTCTAAGTAACTTTCTAGCAAAAAATACGGATTTTAACTTGTAAACACCAAATTTCAAAAATAGGCTTAGTCATGAAAGGGATATATATATACAACACCTAGGATGCATATATATACACAATACACTGTAAGTGCAGCTAACTGACTCGCCTGTCTACTCTATCTAACTTAAATCAAATGACACTGTCTCTCTGTCTATCTCTCTCTGCCGCAACACACTACACAAGGCCGACATGCAGGCGGCCTTATATAGTGTGGGGCGTGTACTAAAACCCCTGAGCCATAATTGGCCATAGCCACCCTGGCTTTGGCCAATTACGGATCTCTGTACAGACGGTGCTGTGATTGACCAAGCATGTGGGCCATAGTGCATGTTTGGCCAATCATCAGCCAGCAATGCACTGCGATGCTGCAGTGAATTATGGTCCGTGACGTGCCACTCGAATTTGGCGCGAACGACCCATAATGTTCGCAATTCGACTACTCGATTCGACTCGAACTCGAAGCTCATCCCTAGTCATCAGCAAACACTGAGATTGAGCCATTTATCCAATCCTGTATGGGATAAATAAATTAAACAGAGTAGGCCCTAGGACAGAGCCCAGGGATACCTCACTTACCACTCTAGACCATTCTACACGTTACACAGTACAGGTTTTTCAACACCAACTTTTGGATGCGCCCCTGTAGCCAGTTTTCTATCCAAGAACAAACCTTATGGTCTATACCTACAGACCTCAGTTTGTAGACTAAGTGATTGTGGGGCACTGTATCAAATGCTTTTGCAAAATCCAGATACATCACATCCACAGGCCTACCTTTATCCAGGTGGCAGCTCACTTCCTCATCGAAGGTTAACAGGTTGTTTGGTAAAAATGAAATATTGCAAACATATGCTGATTACTACTAATGCAGTTTTCATCAGCAAATTCTTGAATATAGTCCCTTATCCCCTCAAATAGTTTACATACCATTGATGTTAGACTGACTGGCCTGTAGTTCCCAGGTATATGTCTCTGCCCTTTTTTAAAATATTGGCACCACATGGGCTTTCTGCCAATCAGTTGGTACCATTCCTGTCAGTATTCTGTCCATAAAGATTAAGAATAGCGGTCTGGCTATAACCTGACTGAGTTCCTTGAGTAGTCTCGGGTGCAAGCTGTCCGGTCCTGTGATTTGTTTGTGTTAAGTTTTTCTAGTTTTTTCTGGACACTGGCTTCTATAAGCCACAAGGTTGCATCATGTGACATGTTACTAACAGTACAGTTGTGATTGTTATACCCCTCCATTTCATGTGTAAAAACTGAGAAGAATGCATTTAGTACAGCTGCCTTCTCCTTGTCATCTGTTACCAACTTCCCATCATCCATTTTTTTTACTCTCCTCCGCTATGTGTCTCTTATGCTCTATCTTAGCCACCCTGATTGCTTTCTTACACTTCTTGTTGCATTCCTTGTAGTATTGGAATGCTGACAAAGACCCCTCCACTTTATATTTTTTTTCTGTTGTCCAATTTTGGTGAGCCTGTGCGAATTGTGGCCTCAGTTTCCTATTTTTAGCTGACAGGAGTGGCACCCAGTGTGGTCTTTTGCTGCTGTAGCCAATCTGCTTCAAGGTTATATGTGTTGTGCATTCAGAGATGGTATTCTGCATACCTTGGTTGTAAAGAATTGTTATTTGAGTTACCGTTGCCTTTCTATCATCTTGAACATGAGTCTGCCCAATCTCCTCTGACCTCTGATATTAACAAGGCATTTTTTCCCACACAACTGCCGCTCAGTGGATCTTTTCTCATTTTCAGTCCATTCTCTGTAAACCCTAGAGATGGTTATGCATGGAAATCCCAGTAGATCAGCATTTTTGTAACTATTCAGACCAGCCCATCTGGCACGAACAACCATGCCACATTCTAGCTCACTTAAATCCCCTTTCTTCCCCATTCTGATGCTCGGTTTAAACTTCAGCAAATCGTCTTCACCACGTCTAGATGCTTAAATGCATCGAGTTGCCATGTGATTGGCTGATTAGCAATTTGTGTTACCAAGCAAACAGGTGTACCTAATAAAGTGGCCAGTGAGTGTATACAATATTTATTACAAAACAATACGGTATTTACTGTACTTCATATACAGTGTATTGGTTATGACTCTGGGGTTTGTGTATCCTATTGAGAATGCAAGCTGTTTTCTTAGGTTTCTCAGAGCTTTTTATGTTCTGGTCTAGGTCCTAGAACCCAGAGGCTTTTTTAAACTTTTTGAACTTTGAATCTAGTTGTAGGTGAATGAGCCAGTTATTGGATGCAGAGGACTTTTGGGGATTGAAGCCTTTTGTGGGGTTTATGAAATGTCTGGCTTGTGTCCAAGAGTTTCCATTTGTCAAATAACGAGATAAAAGGGTTTGAGAATGTGGATAATTATAAGTGGTGATAGGCAAACTGAACAAAGTTGTGTTCACAGAATGTAAAACATAGCATTTGAACCCTATTAGAGTCCAAACCAGGCCCTTATCATTTGAACCCTATTAGAGTCCAAACCAGACCGTTATGCAAATATGTAGTCTGGCTTGCCAGAAAAGGGAGGGGCGTTGAGTGCATGACCCTTTCTTCCTGAACCATACCAGGCCTCATGCCCTCAACCCAACAGGGTACCTTGCCAAGGGGTTCCCTCTGGTAAAGCACTATGCCATGTTAATAGAGAAAGGGGCATTATTTTCTTATCCCTGGTGCAGTGACCAAATTTGGTCAATAATGGCAGAAAGCACCCTGCTAGTTTAATTATATTCAGCAGCCAGCTGTGGAAATATCATCAGAGATGGAGTTTAGGAGTGAAAGGATTGTCATGGGACATTTATTTTATAGGACATTATTTTTGAGATGCCTTGGGACATTATTGTTTAACCACTTAAGGGCCGAACCTCTTTTTTACACTTGTTGTTTACAAGTTAAAATCATTTTTTTTTGCTAGAAACTTACTCACAAAAATTATATATTTTTTTCTAACACCCTAGAGAATAAAATGGTGGTCGTTCCAATACTTTCTGTCACACCGTATTTGCGCAGGGATCTTACAAGCACACTTTTTCTGGAAAAAATACACTTTTTTAAATTAAAAAATAATACAAGAGTAAATTAGCCCAATTTTTATATTGTGAAAGATAATGTTACGCTGAGTAAATTGATACCCAACATGTCACGCTTCAAAATTGCAACCACTTGTGGAATGGCGACAAACTTTTACCCTTAAAAATCTATATTGGCAATGTTTAAAAATTTCTACAGGTTACCAGTTTTGAGTAAGGTCTAGTGCTAGAATAATTGCTCTTACTCTAACGATTGCGGCGATATCTCATATGTGTGGGTTGAACACCATTTTCATATGCGGGCTCTACTCACATATGCGTTCGCTTCTGCGTGCAAGCTCGTCGGGATGGGGCACTTCAAAAAAAATTTTTTTTCTTATTTATTTTACTTAAAATTTTTTATTTTAACACAGTAACTGTGTTATTTTAACACAGTTTAAAAAAAATTTGGGTCACTTTTATTCCTATTACAAGGAATGTAAACATGTAATAGAAAAAAGCATGATAGGACCTCTTAAATATGAGATGTGGGGTCAAAAAGACCTCAGATCTCATATTTACACTAAAATGCAATAAAAAAAAAAAACTCCTTTAAGAGCTATGGACGGAAGTGACGTTTGAGGTCGCTTCCGCTCTCCCATGACATGGAGCTGAACATGAGGGCATCTTCCCCTCAGTCGACAGTCAGGCATCCACGGTAGAGGATGCGATCATCTCCGCCACTACCGGCGGGTCCGGTAAGTGGTGGAGATGGCTGAAGCGCAGTGGGAGGGGGGTGAGCACCTCTCCCCCCGACGATAAAGGTGATCTTGCGGCAAATCCGCAGCGGAGACCACTTTTATCCTAAATAGAAATGCACACCATTCCTGAAAATACCAGGGTTATGGCAGCTAGCTGCTGCCATAACCCTGGTATTTAGCATAAAAATACGGGTACGGCGATTTGTGTGAAGTGGTTAAACATTGTGGGACATTATTTTGTGAATTAATCACCAGGGGTTGTGTACTTCTTACTTATTTACATAGGGTGGGAGGGTAGATATCTGGAGACCACCTTATTTAAAGGGAACTTCCAGGTTCTGATGCACCCCTACAGACCCTCACTTCCACCAGGTAAGTAATGTAGGGAAGAGACCATTGTCTCCATTTTGGAAACAAGATGCTTTGCCAGTGTCCCCATCTCTGGCAAAGTACCCTTCCCATGTTTAGGACATGAGTCTAGTATGGTTCAGGAGTGTGGGACCACATGCTTGCTGCTCTTTCCTTTTTGGCCAGACAGGGTACGTGCTTGAATAAAGGTCTGGTATGCATTGTACTCACTTCAGGGATCAGAACTATGAATAAATTTGCTTACAAACACAATTGCACTCATAAATTTAAAACACACATTTACATTTCATTAAAGCAGAGTTCCACCCAAAAGTGGAACTTCTGCTTTAACCACTTGCTTACTGGGCACTTAAACCCCCCTCCTATCCAGACCAATTTTCAGCTTTCAGCGCTGACGCACTTTGAATGACAATTGCGCTGTCATACAACCCTGTACCCAAATTACATTTTTATATTTTTTTTCCCACAAATAGAGCTTTCTTTTGGTGGTATTTGATCACCTTTGCGGTTTTTATTTTTTGTCAAAAAAATGTAAAAAGACCAAATTTAAAAAAAAATAAAATTATATTTTGTTATAAAATTTTAAAACAGGTAATTTTTCTCCTTCATTGATGTACGCTGATGAGGCAGCACTGATGGGCACCGATAGGTGGCAATAATGGGCACTGATCGGTTACACTGATAGGCAGCACTGCTAGGTGGCACTGATTGGCACCACTGGTGGGCATTGATAGGTGGCACTGGTGGGCACTGTGGGCACTGTCAGCCGGTGATCGGCTCTTTTTTCTCCTCATGCTGTCAGTGTGAGGAGAAAAAAAACAATCACAGAGCTTTTGTTTTTATCATGTGATCAGCTGTCATTGGCTGACAGCTGATCACATGGTAAGGAGCCGGGACCGGCCCCTTACTCGGATCGGTGATCACCCAAGTCTCAGTGATCACAGTGTACTCCGCGCATGCCCTGCAGGGCGCGTGCACTGGGGAGTTCGTCATATGACGGCCTCCCGGAAATTCAGGTCCGTGCTATGGTCATCATTCGGCTACAAGTGGATGTCAAGAGGTTAAGGGATCCTGACCCCGGACATGCCACATTTGGAGTGTCATTTTTTTGGGGGGGAGCGGGTACTTCGTTTTGACAGGTACCCAGCTCCCACTTCCACTCGGGCTGCCTAGGTGGCCCCTTCCTCCCTGCAATCTTCTGGGACACATTACAGGTCCCAGAAGATTGCTTGGCCATTCAGTATGCTCAGCGCGACTCGCGGCATGCACATTGTGCACCAGGCTGTGAAGCTGCAAGCTGTTACAGCCGAGTGCCCACAGTAGTGATGCCGCGGCAGCGGGGAGGAGAGGAGTGAGAGAGAGAACCCAGGCTTCGGGCGGCCGCATCGCTGGACCGTGGGACAGGTGAGTTTATGTTTATTAAAAGTCAGCAGCAACACTTTTTGACTTTTAATAAACACAGAGATGTCTGGAACTCTGCTTTAAGTTCTATTTTCCACAGCATAATGGATTTCGTCGCACTGTGCCATGTTAAAAAAAGTAGTGCATGCATAATACGTGAACAATTTGTGGTGGGACTGTGCTGGAATAGCCATCCAACACACTCCTGCTGCACCTGGTGTGAATCTACTCTCACAAATTGTTGCATGTTTTTGTTGTATTTGTTGTATTTGTTGTATTTTATTACTCAAGCTATTTTAAACAAAAAAAAAAGTCAAAATAGCAACTTTTAAAACTTAAAGAAACATCAACACAAGCATGTGTCCAGTGTTAAAACTGCAAAAGTTGCTATTTACCATCCCCCCCCCCAGCCTATTAGCTACTAAATACTTGAAGTGGTAGTAAACCCAAAAGCAGACATTTAATATAGAGCAGCTTTCCAATTCTTAGATGTGGCGGCTGCATTCTATTTCTTTTTTAAGGCTTTCTTTCCTTTACTTTCACCCCCCTGCCCCAAGCACCATCCCAAAGCACCCATCCCCATGTTTAGGGCATGTGGCCTGGTATGGTTCAGGAGGGGGGGTGCTCACAGATCACGCCCTTCTTCAAAACTTCATGCCCATGAATGACCACATGAATATATACTGTATAGAGACTATATGTCTGCTGTATGTAGAGAACTCATCTGTAATCTATTAAGCAATCAAACAATTAATGAATCATAGTGAACAAAACCATGTGTTGAAATGTACAATGCAATACAATCTCAGAACAAAAGATCAACAGGTTTAACAGTATTCCTACACTTCACAGATTAGATCGGTCGAATCCTATAAAAAATATTTTTTTATAGGATTCCCGATCAATCAATATAATCTGTGAAGTGTAGGAATACTGTTACACCTGTTGATCTTTTGTTCCAAGATTGTTTTACATTGTATATTATTTCACCACATGTTTTTGTTTACTGTGATTCATTAATTAATTGATTCCAGACAGACTGATTGCTTAATAGATTACAGATGAGTTCTCTATATATATCTTACCATTTATGTGGTCATTCATAGGCATGAAGTTTTGAAAAATGACGTGATCTGTATTAGCCTGAAACTGTTACTACTATGACTGCCTGTATATTTCGGATGTTTTAATTTCTTCATTAAAACACTTTCTTGTGCAGCAATCCCTCTTGATTTTTATCTCTCTCTCTCTCTCTCTCTCTCTCTCTCTCTCTCTCTCTCTCTCTCTCTCTCTCTCAAGAGAGCAAATTTTCCAAGGGTGAGGTCTGCTCACCAGGACTTGGACTGGGAGGGAATATTGGCATCAATGGGCACAGAACAGAAATGGGAATTCTTCAAAGTGACTGTTTATGAACTCACTGCAAAGTATATTCCCACGGGCAATAAGTTTAAAAGGCTAAAAATAAAACCTATGTGGCTTACGGATTAAGTTTAAAAAGCTATAAACAATAAGAAAAGAGCTTTTAAAAAATATAAAAATGAAGGAACACTAGTGTTGTTTAAATGTTACAAAGAATATAACAGAATATGTAAAAAGGAAATCAAGGACGCAAAAACTCAAAACAAACGACAGATTGCAAAAGATAGTAGGACAAACCCCCAAAAATTCTTCAAATATATTAATAGTAAAAAGGTCAGGTCTGAGCATGTAGGCTCTTTACAAAATAATCTAGAATGGGTGACTGGGGACAAAGAGAGGGCAAATGTATTAAATACTTTCTTCAGCTCTGTGTATACAAAGGAGCATGGGGGAGCTCATATGCGTAATGGGGGTGGTAGTGACACAGCCCAAAATGATCCACAATGGCTCAAAAGGGATATGGTCCAGAAATATTTAGACAGAATAAAAGGTGGATAAAGCACCTGGACCTGATGGCATCCACCCATGGATCCTAAAGGAATTGAGCTCTGTAATTATGATGCCATTGTATCTAATTTTTAGGGACTCATTCATGACGGGAATAGTACCACTGGATTGACGTAGGGCCAATGTGGTGCCTATATTTAAAAAGGGAACAAAGTTGTTACCATATAACTATAGACCTGTTAGTTTAACTTCTGTAGTCGGGAAGATACTGGAGAGTTTAATAAAAGACCACATAGACGAGTTCTTGCTGGAAAAAAATATTTTAAGCAACAGACAGCATGGATTCATGAAAGACAGAAGTTGACAGAAGTTGAGGTAAGTAAAACCTTAGACAGAGGTCTGGCAGTGGATGTGTTATACTTGGATTTTGCAAAAGCGTTTGACACAGTTCCCCACACGGCTCATGTGTAAGGTAAAGTCTACAGGCCTGGAAATATCAGTTTGTAAATGGATAGAAAACTGGCTAAAAGACAGAATTCAGAGAGTAGTGGTTAATGATTCTTACTCTGAATGGTCTAAGGTTATCAGTGGTGTACCCCAAGGTTCAGTGCTGGGACCATAGGCGTGCGCACAGGGTGTGCCAGGTATGCCTGGGCACACCCTAATCACCCTGTGTGATGCAAATTCCCCCTATTTAAACCGCCGGTAATTTTACCAAAACCCCCTAGCAGTGCCCCCCAAAAAATTGTAAATAAAAAACAATAAAAAATGTATGTAAATTATAATAAAAAAAAATAATAAAAATAAAAGTTATTGACACCATGCACTGCCCTACTGACACTGTCCACTGCTCTACTGACACCATCAGTATACAGTATGTACACATGCACACAGATTTGAGCTTTGAGGTGCACACCCTAATGCAAAAGGCTGTGCATACCTATGGCTGGGACCCTTACTTTTTAATATCTTTATAAATGATATTGGGTCTGGGATTAAAAGTAACATTTCTGTCTTTGCAGATGACACTAAACTATGCAGTAGAATAACGTCCTTACAGGATGTCTCCAATTTAGAAGCCGACCTCAATGCACTGTCTAATTGGGCGGCTATGTGGCAGATGAGGTTTAATGTTGATAAATGTAAAGTTATGCACTTGGAGGATAAGAATATTCATGCATCATACATACTAGGGGGAGTACAACTGGAGGAATCAATGGTGGAGAAGGATCTTGAGGTTTTGGTAGATCATAAGCTCAATAATAGCATGCAATGCCAAGCTGCGGTTTCCAAAGCCAGCAAAGTCCTTTCTTGTAAGAGAGGTATGGACTCCAGAGAGAGAGAGATATAATTTTGCCCTTGTACAAATCATTAGTAAGACCTCATCTGGAATATGCAGTTCAGTTTTGGGCATCAATTCTTTTAAAAGGATAACGGGAAACTGGAGAAAGTGCAGAGAAGGGCAACCGAACTGATAAGAGGCATGGAGGAGCTTAGCTATGAGGAAAGATTAGAGGAACTGAATTTATTCACTCTTGAGAAGAGGAGATGAAGGGGGGATATGATCAACATGTACAAACATATAAAGGGTCCATATAGTGAACTTGGTGTTGAGTTATTCACTTTACGGTCAACACTGAGGACAAGGGGGTACTCTTTACGTCTAGAGGAAAAGAGATTTGATCTCCAAATACAGAAAGGTTTCTTCACAGTAAGAGCTGTGAAAATGTGGAATAGACTCCCTCCAGAGGTGGTTCTGGCCAGCTGAGTAGATTGCTTTAAGAAAGGCCTGGATTCTTTCCTAAATGTACATAATATAACTGGGTACTAACATTTATAGGTAAAGTTGATCCAGGGAAAATCCGATTGCCTCTCTGGGATCAGGAACAAGGAATTTTTTCCCCTGCTGTAGCAAATTCGATCCTGCTTTTCTGGGTTTTTTTCGCCTTCCTCTGTATCAACTGTGGGTGTAGGATTGGGTATATGGGATTGTATGATATTTTTTATTTTATTTATTTATTTTTTATAGTTGAACTGGATGGACTTGTGTCTTTTTTCAACCTGACTAACTATGCAAATATATATATATATATATATATATATATATATATATATATATATATATATATATATATGTGTAGGGGGACTTTAACTTTATTATTTTATTAATATGAGGTGTAGTGTGGGGTACTCCTCTGAGAATGCTCATGTACCTAAGCTAAGCAGTAAATGGACACCTCTGATTTTCTGTTACTGTAATCTTGCTTTGTCTCACAAGATTACAGAACCGGGAGGCATTCTTCACAGTTCGACGTTTTTGCAGATTGCTTCACTCCTCAAAAGGAGAAGCGATCTATACCACTTCATAAACAGGCACTCAGAGGAGAGCGATCTCCTCTGAGAATGCCGGAGAACTCACCAGCAGTTACTTCCCACTGCTTTATAAACAGACACCTTAAAGCACTCAGAGAAAACAACAGAAAAATTAATTACTAGCAAGTAAACATTTTTCACACTATGACATTAAAACTTCATAAAACTCTAATCTCAGCTAATTACCTAATCAATTTCTGCAGTTATACAGATATCATCTATGTCACCAAAGATTTGGTGCTCTCTTTATAAGTGCATAGCACCCACCTATGCAGGAACAAAGTAGATATTTGCCAGCACACCATGGATTGACACAAAGTAGCATCCAAACTGATTATTTATTGCATGATCACAACACAATGAGAGTGCAACATTTCGGAGTCACGCAGGACCCCTTCTTCAGGCATGTGATGACGTGCCTGATGAAGGGGTCCTGCTTGACTCCAAAACGCTGCATTCTGCTTGTGTTGTGATTGTGCAATACATAATCCATTTGGATGCTACTTTGTGTTGATCCATGGTGTGCTGGCAAATATCTACTTTGTGACTTGAACCAGTATCCAGCTGGTTGTTGCTGAAACACTCAAACTTTGAGAGCTTATCCAGGAACGTGTGCGATGGGAATATGAAGTATCACCTATGCAGGAATTCGCCAGAAAAAATACAAGAGTAGAAAAGACACAAAAGTCCTCACAGTGTTATAATGGTACCCTGATGATTAAATAAATGGATAGTATTCAGCATATCAAGAATCACTGACTTACCACTAAAGAAAGACATTTCCTCATCAAAAGAGGGGAGATAGAGGTAGAAGAAATGCTGCCTCCCGTTATGATTCTCATGAGTTGGATCACATTTAGTGGCATGTGACATCATTGTGGTGCAATTGTGGACCCTATGCATGTACACTAAAGCTGGGTCTAAGAAAACCCTAACCACACCTGCTGGAAAACTAGCCCCAGCCTGCAGTCACTCATCGAAATACCTAAAAGTGTGTAGTGAGTAGACAGTGGACCCCCTCTTTCTTGGGGCCAGTGTGTATTGGAAGCATTGCAGACATTAGTGTAACCCCAATAATACTAGAGGAATGGGTAAAAACCTGAATGTGGATAAAAAATATGAATATTCATGAGGAACAATGTAAGGGCAAAAGTTGTAAATGAGTCTTTATGAGCCATTTAAATGTGTTTACACTAGGGGCTTTAATGATAGACTAGGTTAATTTGACGCATGGTTGGGTAGCTTTGAATGAAAGATCCATTATTAATAGTCATAAGGTCACCAAGTTTAAAATTAAGAACACTGAAATAATGCAATCTGCTAGGTTAGCAAGGAGATACTGTATAATATGGTGTAAATTGGGCAAAGAGAAAAGAATTGCTATTGCTCATATTCAGAATAAAATATGAAATCATGAAGAAAGAAAGAGCAGTGTTGAGTCACCTGCTGTGGAAATTCTAAAGCTGATTGCAACTGAATGGCTCATTATAAACAAGGACATTGTAAGTAACATTAAAGGAGTACATATCCTTTACAGGAGAATTTCCATTAAATTACTTTTATTGAAGCAAAGCTATTTGATAGATTTTGAGTATGAGTTTATAAAATATATAATCACTGGGCCAATTTCAAAGAGATAGGATTAATGTATTCATGTTGTAAAAGTTCTTTAACTACTCATTTTGCATCAACTCTGGTTCTACTAATACTTAAGATGTTGTACAGTCGGTGACCTAATCGCCAATCAATCTCTCAGCTGGTGGGAATCAGGTACAGCAGCTCTCAAGAGGGTTTGCAGGAAATTTTCAAATTTAATCATGCAACATATAAATTAACATTATTCAATGATTATTCTCAAACTTATCGCTTTGTGGCCTTGGAACTTTTGTTATAATTTTAAACTCTTAAAGAAAATATAGTCAGAAAGTACAAGTTTAACTACTAGTGCAAGTATTGTATAATATCACAGTACAGTGCATAAATGTCTTTATTTTCAAGACCATTGACTGGTTGCTGTTTATAACACTTTAAAAGTGTATATATTTGTCTAATTACAGATATTTATTTAGGAAGCCCTGACAAAGATCAGCAAATTAATAAACATTTTAAGTGTAAAGGTTAGTGCAAATCAGCAAGCTAAAAAGTATAACTTTAAAAGTAGGGGTGTAGATAAGGGGGGTCAGGGGGATTCAACCCCCCCACCCAGAGCATCTATCAACATCGCAGCAAGGCTAGTTTAGCCTTGCCATGGCTATAAGGCAAGGCGGCCCTGCAGAAAGGCTGTACATAAAGGTTGTCACCCACCTCCTTTATTACAGGATCCTTTCATATTATAATTCATGTGTTCCCTGCCTGCCCACATGGTAAACAAAAGAGCTGGAATTTGGGAAATCCTGGGTGATTTCAGGAGGGATTGACTTTCGAGAGAGCTACCTATTGGTTAAGAAGACAGCAAGGGGTGGTGCCACTATCTATCTAATGGTTACATAAAGTGAGATATCCAAATATTCATCCCATGGGCTTCCTGTCTTAGTGCTGTGTGGGATAGAGCGGCCCTGATGCAGGGAGAAAAACACACTCAAGCTGCTGAACTGCATGCAGTGAAGCTCTTGCAGTGATCAAGGTGAGGGAGGAGAGGCAGGAAAGTGTTTTACCCCAATAGGAAAGAAAGAGAGCTGCTGGAAGTGCCTGTGCTAAGATAGCCTGTGCCCCCCATTTAATAATACTCAGTGTAATGCCACCCATATTCCTGGCCTAATAACATGATGACAGCAACCTGACACCTGTGCAGTATAGGCATCAGCTTATGCACTTGGGGGCTAAGAATATGCATGCATCATACATACTAGGAGGAGTACAACTGGGGGGAATCAATGCAGAAAAGGATCTGGGGGTTTTGGTAGATCATAAGCTCAATAATAGCATGCAATTCCAAGCTGCAGTTTCCAAAGCGAGAAACGTCCTTTCTTGTATTAAGAGAGGTATGGACTCCAGAGAGAGCGATATCATTTTGCCCTGTAAAAAATATTAGTAAGACCGCATCTGGAATATGCAGTTCAGCTTTGGGCACCAGTTCTCAAAAAGGATATCGAGGAACTGGAGAAAGTGCAGAGAAGGGCAACCAAACTGATAAGAGCACATGGGTCAAAAAGGCATGGTGAGGATGTGGCCTCAATGTAGTAATCTGTAAAATGGGGCAGTAGGTGAAACGTAGACCTGAAGGATGAATGATGGAAGATTGTACTTCAGACAAACAAACTCCAAAGCGTGCAGCAAATGTTAAATCATTCCATTGGCATTGAACATGAAAAAGAAATGGATCCACATAGCGTAGCACTGTAAGGTCTTTTATTTTAAAAAAGAGGGGTTCACACTTACAGAGTTGCAGATAAAAACAAGCTTGTTCTTTGGAAGGTAAAAAGTGATTGCCATGAATGTCACCCAACGTATTTTGTCCTAGCGGACATCATCTGACGTGTGAGTGTCATGTGCAATCGCTATGGTATATATAGAAGGACTGACCAATGAAGGAATGGCCTGAAAATTGATCACAGGGAACACCTGGGACTACTTCCGCGGTAGACCAAGATCCACGCCTCGCTCACATGGTCTGCCGTAATTGGAGAGAGGGGTGGAAGTGATGTCATGCGTTCCACATCTCCCGGGTCGACACATCGGGAAGTGGAAGTGATGCAAAGCACTCCACGCCTCTCTCTCATAATCACCTGTCACTGTATTAGAGGCGGAAAACAGCACAAATGCATTCCACCTCACTAGTCAAACCTTTCCCATCTCATTAGTCCATTGTTGAAAGATGAAGGCGGGTAAACATGATAATAACCACCCATCTTACAGCGGAAGCATAGGCAACTACAAGAGGGGAGGGGCACGTGGAACAATAGAGAGTTCAATTACGTGATCACCAGAGAATTTGTTTAAAACACCTTACTAAAGGAACAGGTTACTAAAATGCAATCTAAACACTCTAAATTAAACAAAATATTAAGTAAAATGGATACTCGTAAATAGTAAATAAACCCCCTGATTGACAGAGGGTAAGTGAAACTTAAACATATTTGCAGAATATGTTTGAAATTCTGAAATATTATTCAAAAGTTTGAAGAATCTATTGGTATTTTCAACACATCTTTGTGACTGATAAGAGGCAAATCCATGCTGCTTAAGGGAAGCATTAAGTGGGCTCACCTGTGTTTTTCAGTTAGCTAATACAATATATTTTGAGGAGAATGGTATACACAGGTGCATAACAAAGAAAGTAAAAATAGCTCAGTACTCAGTAACTTACTAGCTTTCTGATTGAATAAAAATTCTACTCTACAAAACGTATACATGTTTAAATCAGGCTTCATTGAAGCTTGCAGAGAGCTGGTATTGTGAGTTTATATCACAATTTATTTTGAGTTTCAAATGTAGCAATAAGTGGTTCCATATTCCATGAACTATGTGGTTGATTTATAGTTAAATGTTTGCAATTTTTGCAAGGGAATTATCTCCAGAGCTTAGTGAAGGAATTGAAGCTCTGTTGGCATCCGTCATTCGATCATGTGCAAGCATAAATGCATTTTTTTTACTTTGCTTGCATGTGATTGGGCATTCTTTGCAAAGTGAAATTTTGCCACATTCACTAAGCTCTGGGGAAAATTCCCATTGCAAAATGCAACTTCCCTTGCAAACATTGAGAAGAAACTATAACTATAATATAAGTTACACTTAAAATATGTGTCCACTCAGGGTTGGATAAAGAGAAATTCAAATCATGAAGGGCACAGGCAGAGAGCTGTTCAGCATCTCAGGTACCTTGGCAAGAAGAGCTACTACCAGACACAGCACAGGTCATGGGTCAGATCCAGGTCCTGTCAACACCTGGAAATCCAAAGAAGGCATGGTCTAGTTAAAAAACCTGATTACATACACAATTACAATCAATTCACCAGAAGTGTAGATTAGAACACACAAATGATGCTGTTCTACCTAGCCATTTGAATTTTTTTATACCAATAATATGTAGAAGAATATATATCGGCCTAAACTGATGAATACATTCGCTTTTTTATATATTTGTTTTGGATATAAATTGTAGTAGAAAGTAAAATAAAAATGTTTGTTTTTCAAAATTGTTGCTCTTTTTTTGTTTATAGTGCAAAAAAAAAAAACCGCAGAGTTGATCAAATACCACCATTATAAAGCTCCATTTGTGGGAAAAAAAGGACGTCAATTTTGTTTGGATACAGCATTCCACGGCTGCGCAATTGTCAGTTAAAGCGACGCAGTGCCGTTTTGCAAAAATTGATCTGGTCATTAAGGGGGCAAATTCTTCCGGGCTGAAGTGGTTAAAGAAATCTGAAGAAGAATGAAAATAAATTTTTGAAATGATTATATATTAACAATTTAAACCGTATATGACCTGTTAGTGCTGGAATTTCTGAACTGGAAGTCTTATTGAAGCCAATAGAAATTCCAAACAGGCTCCAAAAAGTTTATACTTTTGCAGTAAATAAAGTGCATTAAACAGAATGGTTTGGGAAGGTCCTGACGGCCCTGTCTATTAAGATGATGGGACCAAAAATAGCTTGAACAACTTCTTTTAATTAATTCTACCAAGAAATCTAAGATAAAATCATTTGAAATTTGGGATCAACTCTATAGGAGATTTGAGTTAAACATCTTTCAATTCATGTCTATATACTCCATGAAGCATCAATACAACATCAACAGACAGTTTTAGTTTGGAAGTAAAGTTAATATTTTTTTCTGACCTTACGCAAAATAAAAGTTTCATGTTAAAGTGTAACAGTGTGAGGCTTTGTAAAACATTACATGTTACAAATTGCTTCTTTTTTCTTTAACAGTGCTTTACAAAGTGTTTGCCTCCACTAGGGATGAGCCGAGCACCCCCCGGTTCGGTTCGCATCAGAACATTCAAACAGACCGAAAGTTCATGCGAACTTTCGAACCCCGTTAAAGTCTATGGGACTCGAACATGAGAAATTTTAAACATGTGAATTTTAAAGTCTAATATGCAAGTTATTGTCCTTAATAGGGTTTGAGGACCCGGGTCCTGCCCCAGGGTACATGTATCAATGCAAAAAAAGTTTTAAAAACGGCTGTTTTTTCGGGAGCAGTAATTTTAATGATGCTTCAAGTAAAAAAATAAAAGTGAAATATTCCTTTAAATATCGTGCCTGGGCGGTGTCTATAGTATGGCTGTAAAGTGGCGCATGTTTCCCGTGTCCCTGCTCAAAATGACATTTGTAAAGGGAAAAAAGTCATTTGAAACTGCTTGCTGCTTTAATGTCATGTCTGGTCCCGGCAATATAGATGAAAATCATTGAGAAACCCCCCCCAGCCCATTACCAGCCCCTTTGGGTCTTGTATGGATATTAAGGGGAACCCCGCACCCAAATAAAAAAAGGAAAGGCATGGGACCCCATGCCCTATATACTCTGAACAGCAGTATACAGGCAGTGTAAACAAGACAGGGACTGTAGGTTTGTTCTTAAGTAGAATTTGTTTGTAATTTTGAACTGGTACATTTTTTACGTGTAGCTCCAACCAAAAAATCTATTTTTAAGCTTTTTGAAAAACATAGGGAAGGATTATCACCCCTATAACATTTGTTTTGCTGTCTGTGCACCTGTTCAGAAGATTTCACCTCACTTTCTTTTTGTTTCAATAGTTTTTATTGAAATTTTCAAGTTACATATCAAATGCTTAAAAGAAAAGAAAAAAAAAAAAAAAAACACTAACAAGATAGGAAAAATCCAACATATGCATTACAAAAGTTGATTAAACCACTAGGTGAATATAGCCTGGTTACAAGATATTGAAAAACATAGTTAACTTATGGGAGAGTGATTAGTTACCCGTTCAGGGTCTTCGTTCTAGGTTCCCCCTCCATGCGATCTCTCTAACTGGTCGCGGAGGTTTCACCTTATTAGTGGTGTAGTGACTCCCTTTTTGGTATTTCAAACATAGTTTTTACATCCTAGTTGTTGTAATCTCTGTAAGCTATAACAACGTGAGATTCAACTAAATTGAACTTCTCACACCAGTCAAAAGAGCAAACTTTTAATTAATGGGAGTCCAGATAAGGGCTTGAAGATCTATGGGACGTTCTTCAGAACAATGCGTACCAATCTACCATTGGCTCCAATCTTTTGAAATCTTATCATATTTTCCTGTCATCGAGGAGTGTAGTACCTCACATGTACCGTGAGTGTGTGTTGTGTGTATTACTTCCATGATGTTGGGTGCCTCTAGTGTTTTCCAATGTCTAAGGATGGTTAGATGTGTAGCTAGAATAATATGTGACACTACTGTCCTGTAGGGTAGCAGTGTGTCACACAAGTCTAGTGATAGAATTTCCATATCTAGTGTTAAGGTTCGTTGGGTACCCGTTATAATTGAAATTACTCTTCCCACATGTGACCATAGTGTGTGAAGTCAAGCGCATGACTACAAGACGTGTAGCAGAGTACCTGTGTCACCACATCTTCTCCAGCACTGTGGGGAAGCCTCTGGGTAAATTTCCCTCTCCCAAGCCCTGGGTTTTTCATATGTTTTTTTGTCTTGTAAGTTGGAGTAAATGGCCGATATGCCTTTAGTTGATGTTGTAGTGTCTTGGAAGTAGCGTACTATTTTTGTCGGTAACAGTGTGAGAATCTGTGGGTTCTTTTTTAGTAGATGGTCTATTTGCATGTGTTAGTATTGTGTCTTAGAATGTAGTTGGTGTTCGTGTTGTAAAGTTTTAAATGGTTTGAGTTGTTTACCATCCATTATATTTTCAAGATAACTAATGCCTTTATCTGCCCATACTTTAGTGTTCATATCAGGTATTAAGAGATTTATGGCTGTAAATGGAAGCTTCAAAGGGGATAGTATGCTGATCTCTTTTTGTCCTTTCCTAAGATGAATCCATGCTCTAATGGATGATAAGATGGGAGGTGCTAATTTCGTATATGACATAGTAACAGGAGCTGTCATTAAAAAGCCTCGGAGGTTCCCCTGTGGGATTTGGGCTAGTTCTTCCCACAAAGGATTTGATTGCCGTAGTAGCCAGTGTTTTAATTGGGCTAGTATGGAAGCGAAGTAATAGATAACCTACCCCACCTGCTTTCCTATGTTTGATAAGCTTGCTGAATGCACATCTAGCCCTCCCGCCCTATTTGGTTATTATAGCTTGTAAGGAATTGAAATAGGAGTTGGGTATTGGGATTGGAAGGGTTCTGAAAATATATAATAGTTGGGGTAGTAGCTGCATCTTGAAAGCTGCTAATCTACCTAACCACGATAATTCGGTTGAGGCTAATTTATTTAGTTTGGCTCCTAGTGTATCTAAAAAGGGTGCATAGTTATCTTGCATTAAGTCTTCTAATTTAGGGGTGAAGGTGATACCCAGATACTTGATACCTTCTTTTCGCCATGTGTATGGGAATTGCTTGAGTTTATTGCTTGAGTTTATGTTCTATCAGATCGGGGATGCCTAATTTTAGTATATGCAATTTAGTCTAGTTTACCTTGTAATATGATACTGCATTAAATGTTTGTAGTGCGTTATGAACTGCAGCGAGGGATGTGTCTGTATTTGAAAGCATCAGGATTATATCATCCACGAATAGGCTAATGATATGTTGTTTTTTCCCCACTGTTATGCCAGTGATTTTGGGATGTGAGCGCAGGAAGGAAGCTAAAGGTTCTATTAATAAATTGAAAATTAATGGCGAAAGGGGACAGCCTTGTCTTGTGCCATTTGTTATTTTAAATGGTGTGGATAGTGCCCCTGAAATGTACACTTGTGCTGATAGTTGGGTGTACAGTGCCATTATGGCTGAGTATATGGAGCCTATGAAGCCAAACTTGCCCAGTACTTGTGATAGGAATTGCCAGTGTATTCTGTCAAACGCCCTCTCTGCGTCCAACGCTAGCAGCAGAGAAGGCGTTCCACTCTTGTTAGCCATATGCATCACGTTGATCAGGCGCCGGGTAGCATCCGTCGTCTGATGCCCTTTGGTAAATCCAGACTGGTCCATATCTATCAATGAGGGCAGAATATCCACCAGTCTGGTGGCCAACAATTTTGCATACATTTTGATGTCATTGTTAAGCAATGAAATAGGCCTAAAGTTCTGGGGAGTATCAGGGTCTTTGCCTGGTTTTGGTAATGCTACAATTATCACCTTGATCAACTCTGGGGAAAAAGAGGACAAGGCAGCAGCCGAGGTGAAGACCTCAACGAAGTGTGGAATAAGTACGTCTTGGAACGTTTTAAAGTATTCTCCAGTGAAACCATCTGGCCCTGGAGATTTGTTATGTGGTAAATTGTGTTTAATCTGTCGTACTTCTGTTTCTGATATTGGAGAGTTTAGTTCAGTGAGTTGGTCGGGAAAAGGTCAATGCCTTGTAAAAATGTATCAATGAGGGTAGACGTTGGTTGTGTTATAGAAGTGTCATTTTTAAGGTTATATAGCGTACCATAATATTGGCTGAAAGCGTTCGCTATGGCTTGTGGGTGGTGTTGTTTGATTTGTGTATTGGGATGAAGTATGTACGGGATTTGTGTCTTGTACCTGTGCCCCCTTAGTTTGTTGGCCAGCAATTTCCCCGCTCTGTTGCCACTTGTATAGTATGATAATTTAAGTCTCCTGGAGGCCTTTTCAAAGTTTTCTAGAAATAGTAGTCTCAAGTCATTACGTAGCTGTGTCAATTGGGCTGTGAGTGATATGGATGTAAGGGCCATATTTTGTTTTTCAAGTGCCGCCATGATAGATGCCAAGTCTTTCATATGCTGCTGCCTGATCCTCTTGTTTCTTGCCCCTTGCTGTATCAGGATCCCTCTAGCGAATGCCTTATGGGTGTTCCACACAACAAATGGATCTGCCATGTATTGACAGTTAATTTTAAAAAATTCACGTAGTTGATCATTAGTTCTAGACTTAGTCGGATCATCCTAGAAAAGTCTGGGATTAGCTCTCCAGACGAAAGTAGGGTTGTGGTTGTTACTATCTCCTACTGTTAATGTAACTGAGGCATGATCCGACCAAGTGATACCATAAATTTTTGCTTTTTTGCATTTAAACAATACCCATTTGTCCACCAAAAATAAGTCGATCCTGCTATACGACCTGTTGCTATTGGAGAAGAATGAGTAGTCCCTCTCATTAGTATTGAGACATCTCCAAGCGTCATAGATATCATAGGAACTTAGGACCTGCTTAAGGGACGGTGGAGGCCTTTTTGGTTTGGCGGTAGAGTCCATGGATGGGTCAGGGGTAATATTAAAGTCACCACACATTACCACTAATCCTTGTTGTATCGCCCGGACTTTATTCATTATCCTGTGGAAAAAACGTGTTTGACCATTGTTCGGCGCATAAATGTTGGTTATTGTGTATGTGGTGGAGTTTATGTCACACACCAGGATTATGAAGTGGCCTTGTGGATCTATATTAATATTGTGTAGCGGGAAGGCAATTGAGTCTTTTATCGCTATCATTACTCCTTTTTCTTTGAGACCGCATTGGCATGGAATAAGTGAGGGAATTTAGGATGTGAGCATTTGGGAGAAGATTGAATTTTAAAGTGCGTTTCTTGGACACACAGGATATCGCACTTTTGGGATATCGCCTCCTTCCATAGGGTTCTTCTTTTGGAAGGATGGTTGAGGCCCTTTGCATTAATGGACATGAAATTTACCACCATCTGGATTTATTATGGTGCTGAGTGTTGTGTGGTGTAAATATTTCACTCACGTTTAGTAGTAAAGGGATCCAGTCTTGGGAAGATCCTGTCATAGTTCCCATAGTTTCCCGTGTGGAGTGCCACATGTTCTGTAGAGAGATGAGTTCGCTCCTGACTGGTAAGAAAAACAAGTCATTTTTATTCGAACATAACATATAATAATAACATGGACTTTTCGCCAAACAAGAAAAAACAAAGTTTGATTGTGGCTCATGGCCACTCATAAGTAGAAGGGGTAGTGAAAATTCGAACTGGAGGCCTTTTCATTGGGTAAAGGGTAGTTGTGTCTGAGTGTGCCCACATCCAAGCTAATTGTGTGTATGGGCGTTTTTGTGATTTACTGTGCATATCTTTCGCCATTGACTCTAGCACATAATCCACACCCTCTCTGGTGACAATCAATTTAGTCGGGAATCCCCACTTGTAGCTTAGTTTGTGATTCCAGAGGGCTTTCGTTTCTATTCTATTCAGGTTTCTATGCTTCTGCAAGGTGTACTGTGACAGATCTGCGCAAAATTGCAAGGTGGCATATGGTGCAGGAAATTGATCTTTCTGTCTGGACATTGCCATTAGTCTCTCCTTGCTGTGATAGAAATGCAGTCTCATTATTACATCTCTTGGGATAATATCGGATAGGTAAGAGGGCTTAGGGAGACGGTAAATCCTGTCAATGGTAAAATCCAATGCAGACATGTCAGGCAAAATTGCATTTAAAAGCTGGGAAACATAGTTGCACAGGTCATGCTGCTGAACAGATTCTGGGATTCCCCTTATCTTTACATTGTTCCTCCTACTTCTATCTTCCATATCTGCCATTTTAGCTTTAGTCGATTCAAGTTCATCATCTCTACTGTCATTTGCATCAACCAAATCATTGATTGTAACATTGTATTCCCCCATTTTGTTTTCCACATGAGTAAATCTGTCAGATACAGTTTTCAGATCCATGCTGAATTTATGCACACAGGAGACCATGTCTGAGTGTAGTGAGCTTCTCACGGAGACTAGCATCTCTTTCAAAACTGTATCTATTACTGGTTGGTTGCTTGTGGGAAACATATCTTGTGTCATCTCTGGAATCATCCCCTGAATCATGGAAAGGGCTCACCTGAGTATCCTCTGCATCCATCCGTGATCTAGCCTTCTCAGGGCTCCCTGTTAAGGGTGTAGATGGCAAGGAGTTGGAGGATTTAGGAGGACTACTCCTTTTGCTCGTTTTCCCCTGTTGTGCTTACTGGGATTTTGAGATGTGGATGTGGCGCTGGAGCCATTTTACCTGGGCCTGGGAGGGAAGTACTCTGTGAACTTCTGGGGACGATTCCCCTCTTTGTAACGCCTAGGCATTTCGGTAAACATTACCATGATGTTGTAGGGCTAGAACGCCTTTGTAATTCGCTGATTTGTGGCTCGGATGGGCTGTTTATAGCCGCTGTTTTCCTGCTGGTGCCGAAGCTCCTCTAACAAGCGTCCATTCCAGTCTCCAGCTAGCTCTGCCCCTGATTTCACCTCACTTTCTGTCCCAATGACAATTGGATTTAGAAAATTTGGAGTTTTTAGTGAAACAAGGAACTCTTACAGGAGAGAATTTCCCTTCCTAGCGGTAGATTTCCTCTCACTTCCTGTTGTCTCCTTCCGTTTACAAGTAGGAGTGATTTGTAAGTTGGATGCTTGAAAGTAGGGGCCTGCCCTATATACTCTGCAGAAATTTGGGCCTTAGGTGTTGGTGTTGCCACAACACTGTAAGCCCTCACAGTTACTCTTGGTGGGCGCAGGAATGGGCCCTGCTGTGAAATATTAGATCAAGAATAGTAATTACATGCCCCTGTTGAACAGGATCAGAAAAATTGGGCCTTTGGTAGTGGACGGTGTGGTGGTGTTGCAAGAACACTGTAAGGGCTCACAGTTACTCTTGGTGGGCACAGGAACGGGCCCTGCTGTGAGATACTCTAGTTGGAGTGCAGGAATGAGCCCTGCTGCAAAGTATTGCATCAAAAATTGTAATTACACACCCCTGTTAAACAGGGGCAGAAAAATTGGGCCTTAGCCACTGGTGGCGGTGCCCAGAACCAAAAATGTTCTTATAAGCTATCAGCATGAACATTGAGGAGGAAGAGGATAGCATAACAGGATAGTCACTCAGCATCAGCATAGGCAGTCTTGAAGGGATCTCACATTAAAAAAAAAATATTCGGTTACATTAGCATCAGGTGCTTGGTAGCTGGTGATCCAAGACTGATTCATTTTTATGGAGGTCAGCCGATAGACCGATTCAGTGGACAGGTGCACCCTGTGATCGGTTACAAAGCCTCCAGCAGCATTGAATGTGCGTTCTGAAAGAACGCTGGATGAAGGACAGGCCAGTAGCTCAATTGCATACTGTGCAAGATCTGGCCAGTGATCCATCCTCAAGACCCAGTAACCCAGAGGATTTTCAGTGGAAAGGGTGTCCAAGTCTGATCTTGCCCCTAGGTATGCCTGCACCATGTGAATCAGACGCTGGCAATGGTTGCTGGAACCGATCATACCTTGGGGCTGCTGACTAAAAAATTGTCTGAACGCATCGATCAGACAGCCACCTTCTCTACTGCTCCTTCTGTTACTGACCGAAGCCTCAGCAACACGTTGTCCAGGAAGACCAGGAAATTGTGACCTCCCAGGCTCTGGAAATGCATTGCACAAACCTTTCTGCAAGGCCTCCCGAAGATGTTTCATCCTCTGCTCCCTCTGAGACGGCAAGATAAGGTCCGCAACCTTACCCTTGTAATGTGGATCAAGGAGGGTTGCCAGCCAGTAATGATCTCTCTCCTTGATACCAGGAATACGAGGATCCTTCCGCAGGCTTTGCAGGATCAGGGAGGCCATGCAGCGTTTGCTGAGGCATTCAGTCCAGAGTCCTCTGGGTCACTAAGGACGACATGATCCGCAGCCACCTCCTCCCAGCCACGTACAAGTCCATGGGTTTCTTGGGACTAAATGATCCCTTGAAGACTGCTGCTGATGCTGAGTGCTAGGCTCCACCTCCATACTGACATAATCCTCCTCCTCCTCGTCCTCTTCCTGTGTGATCGGTGGGCATGCAGGAATACTGTCTGAATAAAGGGGGCCTTGAGAGGTAAGGAAGTCCTCCTCTTCCTGCCTCTGTTCTGCCTCAAGTGCCCTGTTTATTATTCCACGCAGTGTGTGCTCCAACAGGTGGACAAGAGGGACAGTGTCACTGATGCATGCACTGCCACTGCTCACCATCCTCGTGGCCTCCTCAAATGGTGACAGGACAGTGCATGCATCCCTGATCATGGCCCACTTTCCTGGCCTGCCTCAGGACATCCTGTAAGCCCGGGTACCTGCCCAAGAACCGCTGCACCACCAAGTTAAGGACATGAGCCAAACAGGGCACATGGGTCAGTTGTCCCTGTCGGTGGGCGGAGAGGAGGTTGGTGCCATTGTTGCAAACCACCATTCCTGGCTTAGGCTGGCATGACGTCAACCACCTCTGAGCTTGCCCCTGCAGAGCTGACAGAATCTCTGCCCCAGTGTGGCTTCTGTCCCCCAAACACACCAGCTCAAGCACCGCATGGCATCTTTTTGCCTGCATGCTTGCGTAGCCCCTTGAACGCCTATGGAGCACCGCTGGTTTCTGAGGACAAATCAGCACAGGAAGAGGCCATGGAGGAAGAAGAAGAGGAGGGGGTGGAGGAGAGAGGTGTGTCAGAATCACTAGTAGTGGCATTTTGGAGGTGTGGTGGCGGAACAACTTCCAACACTACTGCACCTTGTCCTGCATCCTTCCCAGCTGCCAGAAGAGTCACGCAATACGCCGTGAAACTTAGGTAACGTCCTTGTCCATGTCTGCTGAACCATGAGTCAGCGGTAATATGCACCTTACCACTGACCGCCCTGTCCAGCGAGGCATGGACTTTGCCTTCCACATGCTGGTAGAGAGCCGGAATCGCCTTCCGTGAAAAAAAGTGGCGTTTGGGAACCTGGCACTGAGGAACCGCACATTCCACAAACTCACGGAAGGGGGCAGAGTCTACCAACTGAAAAGGCAGCAGTTGAAGTGCTAGCAATTTATCCAAACTAGCATTTAACCACTGGGCATGTGGATGGCTGGGAGCGAACTGCTTTCGCTGGTGGAGCAACTGGGGTAGGGAAATCTGCCTGCTAGAATTGGACGTTGGTGTACCGATAGCAGATTGCCCACAAGTACTTGGCAGTGGCACACCAAATTCTATACCTTCATTCCTCTCAGTGCAGGTTTCTGAGAGGACTGAAGGAATAGTGGGTTTGGAGATCCCAGCTGATGAGGAGGAGCCAGGAGAGGTCTGCCTTGTTCTTTGGTGTGGGTCTTTTAGGTAATGTTGCCAACGGGCTGCATGAGAGCTCGACATATGTCTGATTAAGTATGTGGTGCCCAAGCACTTGCTGTCTAGTCCACGTTTGATACGCTTCAGACATATGTTGCAAATAGCAACGGTGCGATCTGCTGCACACGTCTCAAAAAAAGCCCACACCAAAGAACTTTTGGAATAACACACGGAGTCACCAGCACCCTGCACATGTTGAGCTCTGCGTTGTGATGCAGTCGGTTGGTTGCCCTTAAGCTGGCCCCTGGGGGCATCCTGCCTCGTTGGAGATGTGCCTCCTCCTCCTCCCCCTCCTCTCTCCTATCAGGCACCCACGTAGAGTCAGTGAGCTCATCATCCCCTCCCTCCTCATCACTGGAGCAAACCTGGCAGTATGCTGAAGCTGGGGGAACATAACTGCCAGTTTGTTATCCTTCTTGGGTAACCCCTCTCTCCTGGCTCACGTTACTGCCTTCCTCAAGCTGGGTACCATCATCGGAGTCTTCAAAGCACTGTGTATCCTCCTGCAGCATATACCCGACACTGTGGTCGAACAGTTCTGGGGAATCTTCCGGTGGGGCTAGGGAAGGAGTAACTGATGATGACCTTGAGTCCAAGGAATAGGCCACTTTGGCACCTGCATTGCCAGCCAAGGTAGCCTGGGTGACAGAGGATGAGGAGGATGAGGACAGCTTGGTCATCCACTCTACCAACTCTTCGGCATGTTGTGGATCCACATGGCAGCTGCAGAGAAAAAGGACTAGTATACCCCACGGCCACGTGCTAATGAGGATGTACCGTGTCCATGACCAGCACTGTTGCCTCTAGACATAGAGCCTGCTTACCCTCTTTTATTGGCCTGTGACTGTCTGCCTCTCCTTGTTGGCCTTCCAGACATAAAGTCTTTGATGTATTGGAATAGGTACACAAGGAATGGCCTGCAGTGAGATGTAGCTGCACAAAGCTGGGATGTATATATATATATACTGATTATACTACAGCTGGCTAAATCGCCTGCCTGTCTGTAGTATTATTAGGAAGAAAACAACAGGAATTGTCTGCAGTGAGCTTTAGTTGCACACTGTGCACAGGATACAGTACACTGACTGAAAATACTGCAGCTGCCTACCTGAGGTATTATTAGAAAGAGAACACCAGCAATTGTCTGCAGTTAGCTTTAGTTGCACACTGTGCACAGGATACAGTACACTGACTGAAAATACTGCAGCTGCCTGCCTGTGGTATTATTAGGAAGAGAACACCAGCAATTGTCTGCAGTTAGCTTTAGTTGCACAAAGGCCAGCCAGTACCCAAGATGGTGGCCGGAGAAGACGACCTGTGACCTCAGCCCCTGTCAGAACACCTCCTGTGCATCTGCGTGCGCCCATGCGCGCATATGCGTGCGCACGCGCGCACCTGTGACAGCTTTTGCCACCCAACAGGCTATTTAAACTCAGTCTGTGCTTTCACCCAGTGCTGTCCAATCTACAGCGTTCCTGTGTGTTCCTGTTTGCTTGCATCTGATACCTGTACCTGTTATCTGACCCGGCTTGCCTCCGACTCTGCTGCTTGCATCTGACCCGGCTTGTTCTGATCACCGCATCTGCCTGCTCGTTCTACTACCTCGCTGCCAGCCCATTACCGACCCAGCCTGTGTCCTGACTATGCCTTTGCCTCCGCACCTGCTCCTGACGTACCCGCCAGTGTATAACCCGGCCTGCCTAACCTGCCTCCTCTGCTAACTGGAGAATCCTACTGAATCACCGTGCCACCTGCTGCTGTTTCCAGTCCCATGGTCTGCAACCTGTTAGGCACTCGTGCAACTCTGCACTCCTGCGCCTCCTGTCTGCTCTATCAGGGGGCCTGAGTCAAAGGAGTAAGAGAGGCCGTTCCCTGCATATCGGGCTCTACCATCAGGTACATGACAAACAGGAACAGATCTAGCTAAACTGAATACAGTGTATATATATATATATATATATATCACATACACACACACACACACACACACACAACACCTGGGATGCATATATATACTAAATACACTGACTGCAGCTAATTGACTCGCCTGCCTGCTCTATCTAACTCAAATGAAATGATACTGTCTCTCTCTCTCTCTCTATCTCTCAGCACGCCAGAACACACTACACAAGGCCAACTTCCAGGCGGCCTTATATAGTGTTGGGCATGTACTAAATACCCTGAGGCATAATTGGCCAAAGCCACCCTGCCTTTGGCCAAATATGGCTCTCCGTTCTTACCGTGCTGTGATTGGCCAAAGCATGCGGGTCATAGTGCATGCTTGGCCAATCATCAGCCAGCAATGCGCTGCGATGTCGCAGTGAATTATGGGCCGTGACGCACCACTCGAATTTGGCGCAAACGGTCCATAATATTCGTACTTCCATGAACGGTCAAACGCCCGATGTTCGAGTCGAACCTATGTTCGACTTGAACTCAAAGCTCATCCCTAGCCTCCATACAAGTTTGAAAGCTTCATGTTCTATTCGCAAATATCACACATGTTCCAAACTCCTTTTTGGTGCATAAACATGTTTAAAAAGAAAAAAAAATAGTTTTCAATGCACACAATTTAACTCACTGGCAATTGTTGTTTTTTTTCAAAAAAATTGCTTTTTAGACACAAAAATTTTTTTTAACATTACACAACTTTGAAAGCTTCACATAAAATAATTTATTCAGTGTAAAATATTAACTGTCACTTGTCATAAGCTGCATTTTTAATGTTTCAGAATTCTTCTAAACAGCCAAATAATTTTCTGACTTCACACAATTGTGAAAGCTTCATGTTAAAATGTGTTAAAAGTGTTCCATTGTAAAATATTATCCAACACTTGTTGTAAGCTGAATTTATATGTAATACACTACATTGTCAAATGTATTGGGATGCCTGCCTTTACACGCACATGAACTTTAATGACAACCCAGTCTTAGTCCATAGGGTTTAATACTGAGTTGGCAATTTTTTTTATTTGAGAATCTTGCAAACAAGAAACACATTCCAACTTTTTTTTTTATATACAAAAAAATAAATATATTATACATATATATATATATATATATATATATATATATATATATATATATATATATATATATATATATATATATATATATATATATATATATATATATATATATATATATACACATACATACATATATACACATACATACACATACACACATACACATACATATATCTCCTTTTTTTTTTTTTTTTTTTTTTTTAATATGCATAACTTATTGTATATACGACTAAACATAATAATAAAGGCTTACTCCAACCTATAATATATGAACAAAAGGGTTTTTTTTTTTTTTCAACCAAGAGGAATATCACTGTATTATATTATACTATATACATATATCACTAAATAGCATAGACATCTTCAACAATTCTACACATTACTCAACTTGATTAACATTCAGACCAAGAAACATAGATTATCATGTGTATGTAGCCTTTCTTCAAAATTATGTTTATCCTTGAAAATCTAAAGGAGTGTCCAGAGAGAAAACAGGGAAAGAACCCAACACCCAGAGATCAACAAACAGCAGCTACAGGCCTGATATTCCTCCACGCCTTTATCCAGACCCTTTGCCGCCATCTGTCTTTCTCAAGACCCCGAATTTTCCCTACCTCACCAAGAATCTCACACACCACCACTGGAACAGGAAGGACTTTCTGCCGAAGGGATACCTGACACCGTGCATTCCAGGTGTAATATCGGACTACTAAGCTGACTAGAAAAAGAGTGTCCAAATCAAATCCCTTGCGTTTCTGCAATGCTCGATACACCCACTCAGCATAAGACATGCAAGGCAGGAAAGGAATATTCAGAGCCCTCCCCACCTTTTTATAGACTTCTATATTGAAAGGGCACTGAAGCAAGAAGTGGTCCATGGTTTCCACTTCACCCTGACACTCCACTCTTGGACAACCACGATTGTCCAAAGAGCGGCACTTCACGTTCCCCCTCACATAGAGCCTACCGTGGAAAGTGAGCCAGGCCTGGTCCCTAAATTTCAAGGGAATCCGCTCAGAATTTATTAAACGTAAACCCTCCCTCATAATATGACCTGGGCAATCCCTTAAGGCCAGTGGCGCATGAAAGACAGTACCCACGATCTTCTCCCCCAGGAGTCTCCTAGGAAGGGACCTAATATCCTCTGCTGTCACATGCCACCGTTTAAGAATTTTCAGGCACAGGGCAACATAAGCCGGGAGCTTACCATGCTTGATCCTTAGGCTTTTCACTGGCCCGCCACTCTCCCAACAGCCCAGAAAAGGTCTAAACCAGATCTGGAAAATACCTACCCATCCAGGCGGTCTCTCTGCTAGCATGTTACCAAAATTGTGTTTCAAAAACATCAGAGAGAAGAACACAACCGGGTTGACCATCCCTAAGCCACCCTTCCACCTAGATAGGTAAGTCACATTTCGCTTCACAAGATTCAGCCTGTTCTCCCATAATAATTGGAAGAAACAACTATAAATCCTGTCTAAATACGCTTGTATCCTATCTATAAAGTGCAAACTTATTCCATATACAACATGAATCCATATAAAATCATTACATTAGGTACATAAATTATATCAAAAATTATATCAAAAAAATCCAAAAATTCAATAGTTCAATGATGTGTGTCACATATGTGGCAAAGTCTCCCAGTGATGTATTCAAATCTTCTGTCAATTGCCGTGATTGGCGTGCTCTTGTGCTAATTCAATATACTAGTGACTTAGTGCTCCACCACCACCTGTGAGATTGGCCACTCACCAGATATTTCTTTAAAACTACACCTTTGGTTCATTCATAGGGATAACCACTCCACTCAAAGGGAACTTCTTCAACAGTTATGATTGGACCTTAATGTTCCTCATAAAACATGAATAAAACGATCATCGCGCAATACCGTTTAAACTGTTTATTGTAAAAAACAAAACCCACGTGATCAAGTACGAACGTGGTTGGTGAGGACGCGAACGGGTACGAGGGGAGGAACGGAGGTCGCACAGCACACAATAGGCGAATTGGGCTGCTATACCTACCCGTCCCTAACTGTTGGAATAGCTTTGTGCCGGCTCGAGGGCACATATAAATGTGAGTGCACAGTTTTTATTTGTTTTTTACAATAAACAGTTTAAACGGTATTGCGCGATGATCGTTTTATTCATGTTTTATGAGGAACATTAAGGTCCAATCATAACTGTTGAAGAAGTTCCCTTTGAGTGGAGTGGTTATCCCTATGAATGAACCAAAGGTGTAGTTTTAAAGAAATATCTGGTGAGTGGCCAATCTCACAGGTGGTGGTGGAGCACTAAGTCACTAGTATATTGAATTAGCACAAGAGCACGCCAATCACGGCAATTGACAGAAGATTTGAATACATCACTGGGAGACTTTGCCACATATGTGACACACATCATTGAACTATTGAATTTTTGGATTTTTTTGATATAATTTATGTACCTAATGTAATGATTCTATATGGATTCATGTTGTATATGGAATAAGTTTGCACTCTATAGATAGGATACAAGCGTATTTAGATGGGAGCAGCGCATTCACACACACGGCATCTGTAATCTATTTCTATGAGGAGTTTTTTGGATGCAGCAGCTAAGGCAATTACTATTAAAGTAATTAGTAGATATTGGTTTTGCGCCGGTGACACACACATACTAACTATAAATCCTGGTATAGCAAGACTCTGGCAAGATGCAAACAAAGCTGACATACAAAAAGGTAGGAATCAGGTAGGTCTTAATCAAGTCCACCCTTTCCCTCAAGGAGAGCCGCCACCCTTTCCAGCATTTCACTTTGACATCAGCATCATTCAGCCTGGCTTCCCAATTTGACTTACTGTAATCATCAGGGCCAAACTCGATGCCTAATACTTTGACTTTCTGCTGAGGCCTCGGGAAGGTGTCCGGAAGTGCAAAGCTCTCACCTCCCTTGCTCATCCAAAAAACTTCACTTTTATCACGGTTGACCTTGGAGCCTGATGCCTCGGAATACTGCTCTATAACTGAAACCACCTTCTGTGCCTCCTCTGTCCCATGGATAAAGACAGAAACGTCATCAGCATAGGCTACAACCCTCAAGGGCGGCTCACCAGTATGCCCACTGGCACCCCGCACAACGGTCCGCTCTCTAGCCTTCTGATGAAGGGGTCGATTGCGAACACCTATAGCAAAGGGCTCAGCGGACACCCCTGGCGCACCCCCGATCCAATCCCGAAGGGCTGTCCAACCCAACCGTTAACAAGCATGAAGCTCTCTGCCTCTCTGTATAAAGTCTTAAGCCATCCAATAAACCCACCCTCCAGGCCATACTTGTCAAGGAGAAGCCAGAGGTACTCATGATTGACACGATCAAAAGCCTTCGCCTGATCCAGTGCCAGCAAATACTTTCCCCAGCCTTCAGCCCTGCAACGTTCCAGAGCCTCCCAGACAGCTAACACTGCTGAAAAAGTGCTTCTGCCCTGGACCGAACAGTGCTGCTGACGAGAAAGAAATCTGTCTGCTACTGACGACAAGCGCCAGAAAATTATCTTCGCCAGAATCTTTCTATTGACATTGAGAAGGCTAATGGGGTGCCAATTCTCAATCATCGAGGGATCCTTGCCTTTTGACAACAGAATCACAGCAGATTGTCTCATGGAGGGAGGGAGCGAACCCTCCTGTAGAAAGCCGTTAAATACCTCCACAAGATAAGGTACCAAGCTGGATTTGAAAATCTTATAAAATTCAGCCGTCAATCCGTCTGGCCCAGGGGTTTCCTTAATAGCCAGACCATCTATAGCTTTGACTACCTCTTCTGCTGTGATTCCCCCTGTCAAACTTGCAAGCGGAATGTTATTTCCCAGACCTGGTGTAGAATCCAGAAAACTTGACATCTTTGCCCGATCGAGGTACTTCTCCCCCAGAAGATCCACATAAAAAGACCTCCAGGATCCCTGACCTGGATTTCATCAAAGAGCCCGTACTATCCCTTAGCCCAACAACCGTCTTAACTGCTGCGCTTTGTTTGCAGTTCTGATAAGGGTCGGGCGAGTGATATTTCCCGTAGTCCCTTTCCAGAACCAAAGAAGCGTGCCGGTCATACTGATACTGCCTAAGGAGAAGTTTCACCTCAGAGATTGCCCCGGAATCTCCACCACTCGAGACAAGGCGATCAAGTTTTCTCCGCAGCTGCTGGTAGGCAATGTACTTACCAAGCTGTTTCCTTTTTCCTATGGCCTTGAAAAACCCACTAATCCGGCTTTTGGCAAGCTCCCACCACTCCGACTTACTGCTGCAGAAATCCAGGATGCTTACCTGAGCCTGAAAAAAATCCTCAAAAGATTGTCTTACCTCCTCGTCATCCAGCAGAGCCGAATTCATCCTCCAAATACCCTTTCCTTTATGTAGTATATCTGAAGCATTGAGAATAACAGACAGCAAAAGGTGATCAGAAAACTCCACCATACGACACTCAGGAGCCGAAAAGGCAGAGTCCCCTTTTAACAAAAACCTATCTATCCTGCTCTCACAACTGCCTCGCCTAAATGTGTACCCCGTGCTGTCTGGGCAACGCTTAATATGCGCATCTTCCAGACCTGCTTCCCTGGCTATCGTATTAAGAAAAACGCTATCATATCTCAGGCTGTCAGTGGAGCCTTTCCTGTCTTTGGGTCTAGTAACGGTGTTAAAATCACCTCCAAAGACAACTTGCCGAGATGTAAAAAGGAAAGGCTTAATCTTTGTAAAGAGGCATTTCCTCTCCCATCTAGTCTGTGGTCCATAAATATTTATTAAACGCAGATCATGCCCCTTCACAGAGACCTCCAGGACCATACACCTTCCAATCTCTACCTCGATAACCCGCCGACATGTTACCATGCCAGTAAGAAGTACTACGACTCTGCTGTAAGGCTCAGCCGCAAGAGACCAGAAGGAGGGCCCACGCCTCCACTCCCTCTTTGCCAGGTGGACATCGGCAAGTCTATTTAACCGGTCTCTTGCAAAAATAAAATATCAGCATCCATCTCGCTGAGCAAAAATAAGGCCATATTACGAGCCCTTACAGATTTTATGCTGGCAACATTAATCGTTGCCAACTTTATCGGAGTGGGAACTGCCATCAGGATGATTGAGGTAGGCGTTTCTTAGCCTGAGCTCCCTCCCCCCTTACTGGAGACCTTGATCTCTTTAGAGAACACTCTACCTCATCTTCCTCCATCTGAAACATGGAATTAGAAGACTCCTCCTCCCCCTCAGATAAGGACCCAAACTTGTTTCCCTGCGGTAGATCATCTACCTCTAAGGATGAAACTGAGGAGGCAGAGGTCAGGACTACCTTATTCCTCCTTCTCCCCACCTTGGTCCACTCTCCCTCCTCCCCTGAAACATTACCCTGAAAGACCTCATCTACATTATTAGCAGTGGCAACTTCCCCCTTCTTCACCTTAGATCATCCACTAGAGGTTTTACGCTGCCTTAGGGAAGGCCCTGATGAAGCTGCCACCTCAGATCTGCACGAATCTGCCCCTTTGGCAGCCTCAGCCAATCTGGATGACTTATTTACTTTTGGAACACTGGGCACTTGAAACACTGGGGAAGAACACACAACAGAAGTAGACACAGACACAGTAGGGAGCACAGACTGGGGAGCAGACACAGTAGGGATCACTGTAAATGTATAAAAATCCGCGCTTAGGACAAGATAAGGGCTGCTGCCAATCTCAAATTAGTGCCGCTAAGGGTCTAATTGCAAAGATCAGTAGATAATTAGAGAGATAAAAATGGCGCTGCCCTTCTAATCTGATGACATATTAGTCTAGGGTCTAGGTAGGCAAAAAATATATAGGAATTTGTGTCACTAACAATGAAGTACACAATAAACACTCTATATATATATAGACAACTTAGAGTGACATAGATTAAACTATTGTGCAGGTGTGGTGCTCAAGCATGTATTGTTGTGCCAAAAAAATGGAGATAGTAATAAAAGGAGTGTAACAAAGAAAAATTACCAATTGTGCAAAAGTATTGAGACAAAATGGCGCCTTATTCAAAAAAAAAATTTTAAAAGTGAACCAAAAACTATATGTATAAATTATTGTCAGTGCAATACTGATGATACTAACATAAATTATAAGTGAATTGGTGACATACGGTAGGGGATATCCTCAAAATGCAAAAGTATTGTGACACTTAGCGCCTACAGTGACTTCAGTGTAACAAAAAATATTTGTTGTGTAATAGTACTATATACTCTTCAGGTATGTCATGCATACAACAATCCCGGATTTCTCATACAAAGATGTAAAGTTAAATATTTAATAAATCATAACTGGTGATGATTAATTTTTACCGAGTACGTAGTTATATGTATAACTCCATGTAAACACCACAAATTTTTTTTTATAAAACACTGAACTAAATAAGTCAATATATATATATTATGTAGTTTTTCACTCCTTGGAAATTTGTATCCGTGACTTCTGTGCTCGTAGTTCAACAGTAGTGACTTGAGGTGCTCACCCCCCAGTGCTCCCCCACTCACCAGAATAAATCACCCCTACAGGGGTACCGAGCGATAGAGTGGGTGCCTTGGGGTGTTTGTTGGTATCTCCTGTTGGGTTTACTGTTGCTTTATACGATGCGGTCCTTTCCAAGTGTTCCTGGGTCAGCTGTGTATTTGAGCGTGACAGACTCACTTCATACCTTCTTGTTCACTCTTTGCTCAGAATTGTTACGTGTTTTACCATCATCTTTTTTACTGGACTGAATGAAGGAATATTTAATAAAATTGTTTTGATATACTTCACGAAGGAAGCCTCTTTGTCTTTTTCCTTTTGGTCCTGGCACCCTGGAGAGACTAGTGGACAAGAAGGTATGAAGTGAGTCTGTCACGCTCAAATACACAGCTGACCCAGGAACACTTGGAAAGGACCGCATCATATAAAGCAACAGTAAACCCAACAGGAGATACCAACAAACACCCCAAGGCACCCACTCTATCGCTCGGTACCCCTGTAGGGGTGATTTATTCTGGTGAGTGGGGGAGCACTGGGGGGTGAGCACCTCAAGTCACTACTGTTGAACTACGAGCACAGAAGTCACGGATACAAATTTCCAAGGAGTGAAAAACTACATAATATATATATATTGACTTATTTAGTTCAGTGTTTTATAAAAAAAATTTTGTGGTGTTTACATGGAGTTATACATATAAATACGTACTCGGTAAAAATTAATCATCACCAGTTATGATTTATTAAATATTTAACTTTACATCTTTGTATGAGAAATCCGGGATTGTTGTATGCATGACATACCTGAAGAGTATATAGTACTATTACACAACAAATATTTTTTGTTACACTGAAGTCACTGTAGGCGCTAAGTGTCACAATACTTTTGCATTTTGAGGATATCCCCTACCGTATGTCACCAATTCACTTATAATTTATGTTAGTATCATCAGTATTGCACTGACAATAATTTATACATATAGTTTTTGGTTCACTTTAAAAAAATTTTTTTTTTTGAATAAGGCGCCATTTTGTCTCAATACTTTTGCACAATTGGTAATTTTTCTTTGTTACACTCCTTTTATTACTATCTCCATTTTTTTGGCACAACAATACATGCTTGAGCACCACACCTGCACAATAGTTTAATCTATGTCACTCTAAGTTGTCTATATATATATAGAGTGTTTATTGTGTACTTCATTGTTAGTGACACAAATTCCTATATATTTTTTGCCTACCTAGACCCTAGACTAATATGTCATCAGATTAGAAGGCCAGCGCCATTTTTATCTCTCTAATTATCTACAGTAGGGATCACACCTTCAGGCTGGGAAACTGACACCTGGGGGGGTCCTCAGGGCTAGCTGAAACAGCTCCACCAACCCCTTGCTGCCCCCCACGTTCCTCCTCCTCCTCCATCCTCAGAAGTTCTTCCACCACCTCTGGCTGATTATGGAGGGCTTCAGGGCAAAGACTATAAGGGTGACCTAACTTGTTACAAAGATTACAACGAATACTATTGCAGTCTTTTGCAACATGCCCTGAGCCCTGACAGAGGGAACATTTCTGCACAGAACATGAGCTTGAAAAATGCCCCTTTTCACCACAGCGATGACACAACTTTGGTTGCCCTGCATAAAAAGTAATAATCCTGTCACGACCTATAAAGGCAGACGAAGGGATGTGCTTAACAACATTACCCGTGACATGCAGTTTTACCAACACCGTCCATCTTCCTGTCCAAATCCCCCTATCATCTACAACTTTCCTCAAGGGAGCTTGGACATCAGCATATCTCCCCAACCACACCACCAGATCCGCAGCAGGAATGGACTCATTGCGTACTAGAATGGTGACATTCTTATATAATGGCTGGCGAGAGATTACTTAGGGTGACAAACCTGCCCATTTTGGAGACTCCTTCCACCTCTGCTCATACCTCTCCCAAAAGACATCTAATCCTTCCGACTTGACAAAGGAGAGGTCATACTCATATGACCCAACTGGGCTGATAAGGGCAAAAATCTCCTCCGCTTTAAAACCCATCCCCAGAATACGGTCCACCACATCTCTCCTATTTGGGGGGGGCCTTCTCCAGTCCACCTCAATTGGACCACATTGCGGCGTTTAAAAGGAGCTACCAGATGGTGTCAGATTGGCCTGACCTTCACTCACATCAGTCCTAGTGACCGCAGAATAACTGGCCCTACTCACCCTTGAGACAGGTGCAGCCACCGCTGCAGCATAGGAAATAACTGCACTCCTTGCAACATCCCGCACATCACTTTTAGTTACAGACCCCTCTTTAGATAAGTTAGAAACAACATTATCATCAACAGATGGAACAGAGACTTCTGACACAGAAATATCATCTACATTACCCTTGGTAATTCTTACTTCATTACCAGTAACTAAAGGGTTACCAACAGTGGAGGTGTCCTTATCAGCACTCTTCACAGCAGAGTCTGCACACCCCTCACTGGCTCTCTGTACACAGGTGGTAGTCTCAGCCAGGAGATGAGCTTGCTCTCCACTGCCCTCTACAGCACCATCTATAGGAACTACATCTCCATTATATTGTATAGGCAAATCTTTAACAAAAACGGCTTTTTCAGCCAACCGATGTTTCAAAGGCTTTGGGGGGACATCACTATCCTCTTCTTCATCCTCAGATGATCCAGAGATGGCAAACTTGCGACCATGCAAAGGGGATTCCATTTCTGTGATTAACGTAAGCATTCCTGCTCCTCTCACAGGCTCAGATAGATCATCTTGCTCCATAGCCTCCTGCTGCGGTGACAAGGGCACAGAACTTCCTTGGCCCAGTGGCATACTGGCAGTCAAAACACCTGACTGCTGATCACCCACAGCCTGTGTGCCAGAGCTTTCTCCACTTTCTGCAGGCATACTGATACTTGGCTCAGAATGTAAAGATTTTCCAGTGTGCTGGCCAGAAACACAGTCCAAGCCCGAAGAAACTTTTTTGCTTTGCACTGACCTTTCTTTCTCGCACTCTGGTGATGCTTCTCCTCCACTGGACTCTATGGTCCCTCTGCGCATTGTACGGAAGCGATCATCATTGCCATATTTCTCCTTGAAAGCTCCGCTGGTTTCTTTCAATGCAGCCACCAGCAGACTCTGCTTTTCCACTTTAGCCTCCAAAGCCATTAACTCAGGCCGCATCTGTCTTCTTTTGGAACTGTGAAGCCGGTCATTTGCAATTTTTTTATGTTTGAAGTCAAACTTCAACTTCGCCAGTACTTCCTTCTCCTTGGCAATTCTCGCAATCCTAGCACAAACCTTCTTTCTGTAGGCTGACAGGCTTTCACCTTTAGCTGGGCCATTTCCCAGGTCCTCAAACACTGGTATGGGAGGACCGGTACTCTGGCCATCCTGGGGATCCTCCCCGGGGTCCGCCCCAGATTCCTGCATCCACTCTGGTTATAGGGAGTAATCAAGCTCCCTGGATCAGTAGGACTCTCTGGTGCTCAGGAGATCAGCAGTGGTGCAGCCACACCCTTTGCAGCTATAACAGCGTCAACTCTTCTGGAAAGGCTATCCACAAGGTTTAGAAGTGTGTCTATGGGAATGTTTGTATATAGACAGTGTAGCGCTAATGTTAAATCACAAACAAATCCCAAAAAACATAGTGACCAATTTGAACCACCACAAACTAAGAGGGTGGTACCAAGAAGAACCTAGATGGATATCTATTCACCTGAAGGAAATATATAAACCAATAAAGGGTCAAATTCTGATGGTGATGTCTATATATCCCATAGTAAAATGAAAGAAGCAATAGGTGAAAAAGTATGTATATAACCATTTAGTTCCCAACACCATATATTCTAAATGGTTCTTTAAATGTCCATAAATGTCTATTTATGTAGAAGCTGGAAATAATAGGAATCCAAGGTAGATGATGATGATGATGATGATCCCTTAAGAGATGAACACATGGAAACAGCCATTACTGAGTTGGGCCATACAAGAAAGAAATCTGCTGGGAGCCTTGGATACAGCATCCGGATTTCATATCGGTCCAGCGGGACACTTCACCTATTGCCCGGTGGCAATACAAGTATTTCTGACTCAAGTGATATACGTCTCTGTGAGTCCAACGGTTCCGGTAAGCCTCCATCATTATACATCATTTGTTTTCAACCTATGTGACGTAGAGACATCATCATCTACCTTGGATTCCTATTATTTCCAGCTTCTACATAAATAGACATTTATGGACATTTAAAGAACCATTTAGAATATATGGTGTTGGGAACTAAATGGTTATATACATACTTTTTCACCTATTGCTTCTTTCATTTTACTATGGGATATATAGACATCACCATCAGAATTTGACCCTTTATTGGTTTATATATTTCCTTCAGGTGAATAGATATCCATCTAGGTTCTTCTTGGTACCACCCTCTTAGTTTGTGGTGGTTCAAATTGGTCACTATGTTTTTTGGGATTTGTTTGTGATTTAACATTAGCGCTACACTGTCTATATACATACGGTTTACAAAATCTCCTTTTTTGTGTGTGAGCTGCTTTGTTGGAACAAGCGCGGTGTTTCTTGAGTTATTTTTTCACTATGGGAATGTTTGACCATTCTTCCAGAAGCACGTTTGTGAGGTCAGGGACTGTGGACAAGAAGGCCGGCTCGCAGTCTTTGCACTAATTCATCCCAAAGGTCCAGCTTGCAGTCTCTGCTCTAATTCATTCCTATCAGGTTGAGGCCAGTCAAGTTTCTCCACCCCAAACTTGCTTATCTATGTCATTATAGACCTTGATTTGTCCACTGGTGTGCAGTTATGTTGGAATAGGAAGGAGTCATCCCCAAACTGTTCTCACAAAGTTAGGAGCATGAAATTATCCAAAATGTCTTGGCATGCTGACAGCTTCAACTCTTCTGGGAAGGCTATCCACAAGGTTTAGGAGTGTGTCTATGGGAATGTTTGACCATTCCTCCAGAAGCGCATTTGTGGGGTCAGGCACTGATATGGACGAGAAGGCCTGGCTTGCAGTCTCCACTCCAACTCATCCCAAAGGTGTTCTATTGGGTTGAGGTCAGGACTCTGTGCAGGCCAGTCAAGTTCCTCCACCCCAAACTCGCTCATCAATGACTTGATCAGTTTGCATATCCATCTTCAGATCAGTTCAGTTCAGTTTACATCACTTTACCTCAGTTCAGTCCACATTAGTCTACATCTGTTTTTTCTTAGTTGTTGCAGAGACCAATCAGAAGAGACATAAGTATAAACAAAAAAAGTTTCTTGCCTATAAATGGGTGGCATCCGTTTACATCTGTTCCGCTCTGTTTCAACGCATCTGGACGAAGCCTTGTCCATTAAAAAAATGGACCAGAACATACACGCATGTAAATGGTAAATGGACGGTCATCTGTTTACATCTGTTTGTCTATAGAAATACACAGCTGCGCATTTTTCATTCATCACTGGATGGTTGAAAAACAGACAGATGGGCCACCCATCTCAAAGAGCCTAAGACAACTTCAGTGAATCTGACTGTGCTAATTAAGATATTAATTTATTGCAAACCGATTTCTATATTTTTTTCGGCTTCTTACGTGTTCCACAATAGGGAGGATTGAACCTTCCAGGGTTTGATTCACAGAGGGTTTGAAAGGCTGACTTAGCAGTGAATCTCAGTCTATTGGTTAGTAAATGAGCTAATAGGCAAACTACTGTAAATTGGACACTGCTATAGGGGAAATGTACCAGGTAAATTTTTTTTTAAATACTGTAAAGTAGCTATGAAGGTAACTTTGAAAATATGCAAATGATTTAATAATAATGCTTAGGGATGCCCTAAAGCTGTATGTGGTGTCACCCAATTCAGCTCTTTGGAGGTACTAAGTACCTCCAAAGAGGGAACCTTTGATCACAATCTGATGGCTGCTGCAGCAGCCATCAGCTTGTGTGGGTTTTGTGTAGCCGGCTCTCATAGCCGGTTCCCATAGTTACCGATCACTTTCACAGAGCCGGCAGCGCTGTGCCTCCCCCACTCCCGCTTGCAGTCCCCCTCCTCCTGTGTTTCCTGGGCTCTCCCATTCCTACCAGAGCCTGGGAACACAACTGCCGGCTAGGGTAGAGAGAGGTCACTGTGAGACCTAAGCAAATCCATTGTTCGATGTCACATGCAAACAATAAAACCGGTGATGTCACTTCTGGTAGTGGCGGAATTATCAGGGTCTTAAGAATCACAATTTTGACTGGGCCCTGTAGTTCTCCGCCACTTCAGGGGTCCTGCCTACTGCCCCTTCGTCAGTGTGAGGGGCCCACCTGACTGTCCAGTGTGAGTGTGTGATGATTCCTCATGTGTCTGGGGTGGTTCATTCCATGCCAAGGGGAGGGCGGCTTTTGCCCACTGAGGGGAGAGAGAGAAGGCAGCGCAGCGCTGAGAGACTGTGTCTGTGTGGACCACCGCCTATCCAGAGACAGAGAGAATGTAGGGAGGCGGGGCGGACACTGAAAAAATAAATTCAGCACAAACCAATTGATTAAAGGCTGGGGAGGAGCTCTCCCCTATGGGACTGCTTGGTGTACCTGCTGTCCCATCTACAGTCTACCCATGAGGCAAAGCTTTCCTGAGGAGGCACAGTAAGGGATCATTTTTGAGGGGGAATCGATTGATTGGTGGTAAGTCAAGTCACATTTTGCACTGCAATTGATCCCAACCTCCACCACCACTGCCTCTTACTGATCCCATACCACCACCTCAGATCTCATCCCTATCCCCCATCCATCATCACTACAACAGAGATGATGATGAGGGGGAAATAGAGATGAGATCAGTGGTGGGGGGATGGGATCAGTAAGAGGCAGAGGTGGTTGGGGGGGATGCAACCACCACTGCCACTGCTGCCACCCCCCTCGAGTACCACCGCTACCACCCACCCTCCAGTACAACTGCTACCATCCCCCCTCCGGTACAACTGCTACCACCCCCCTCCAGTACCCCCACCACCATCCCCCCTCGAGTACCACCGCCACCAGCCCCTCCAGTACCACTGCTACCACCCCCCCAGTACAACCACTACCACCCCCCTCGAGTACCACCACTACCACCCCCCTCCAGTACAACCGCTACCACTCCCCCTCCAGTACAAGTGCTACCACCCCCCTCGAGTAGCACCACCACCACCCCCCTCATGTACCACCGCCACCCCCCCTCCAGTACCACCACTACCACCCCCCCTTCAGTACAACCGCTACCACCCCCCTCCAATGGTATGTGTGTGATGGAAAAATCTGGACAGCCGCACTCTGGATTGGAAAAGTGAAAAATAAAATCCTCTTTATTGAAAAAGTAATAACATGATTAAAATCCGTACATGGCTTTGTTGGGATAATGCAGCATAACCGCTAACGCGTTTCACGCTCCCATAGAGCGCTTACTCATACCACCCCCCTCCAGTACCACCGCTACCACCCCTCTCCAGTACAACCGCTATCACCCCCCTCCATTACAACCGCTACCACCCCCCCTCCAGTACCACCACCACCACCCCCCCTCCAGTACAACTGCTACCACCCCCCTCCAGTACCACCACCACCACCACCCCTCGAGTACCACTGCCACCATCCCCCTCCAGTACCACCTCTACCACCCCCCTCCATTACAACCGCTATCACCCCCCCTCCAGTACCACTGCTACCACCCCCCTCCAGTAAAACCACTACCGCCCCCCAAGTACAAGTGCCACCAACCCCCCTCCAGTACCACCGCCACCACCCCCCTCGAGTACCACCACCCCTCCAGTACAACCGCTACCACCCCTCCAGTACCACCTCTACCACCTCCCCCAGTACAATAGCTACCACCCCCCCTCTAGTACCACCCCTACCACCCCCCTCCAGTACAACCGCTACCAACCCCCTCCAGTACATCCACTACCACCCCCCTCCAGTTGAGATCAGAAACAGAAATATTTTACTTTGTTGTACAGTGGAAAAAATATAGTATCAAAATCATGCTTTTCGGGATTTCTTGCACCGGGGCCCTGAAGTTTCTAGTTACGTCTCTGACTTCTGGTTTCAGATCCACCATTTCCTGACCAGTACAGCCAGGGGACACATCTAACCAATTTGATCTGTGCTTGGTTAGATGGTGTGAAGGGCAGGGGAGACATTGGGGGTCTATTAGACCCCTATAGTCTCCATAAAGTGTACCTGTCTGTCAGGGGAATGTCAGAATCAGGGCCTGTCAGTATAGGCATTTCCCCATGCGCCTGCGTGGTAGAATCGCACATCGGCGCGTACCGTTTCACAATCAGCGGGTACGAGCGCGTGTCCCGAACGGATCAGCTCACATGGGTGCACGACGCAGCGCATCAACGCGTGCATGCACATTGGGACGTTCCCCTGGCGGGCCTATATAAAGACAGCTATGTCCTGTGTTTGTTGCTGGTTTGTCTTTTCAGCTCCTGCAACCTGTTCCTGAATCTGTGTACCTGTGCCTACCCATTGTGACCCGGACCGACCCCGACTCTGCTTGAACCTCTCTTGTGCTTGACCCTCGGCTGCCTTCTGGACTTCGCTACCTGCCTGACTACCTGTGTTTGACCCTCGGCCTGCTCCTGGACTTGCCTCTGCCTTACCCTACTGTGGATTATCTGCCTGCCTGACCACCTGTGTTTGACCCCCGGCCTGTTCTTGGACTTTGTCTCTGCTTACCCAGTGTTGGACTATTTGCTTACTTGAATACCAGTGTTTGACCCCCAGCCTGCTTCCGGACTTCTGCTTTGTGGTTGACCCTCAGTATCCGGCTCAGCCACCCTGCACGGATCTCTTCTCTACCTGAAGAATCGTCCAGCTCCTCTGCTACCTGCTGGCGACCCGTGCTTCTTCGTGCCCAATACCCGCTGTGCCATTCCCAGAGGGTATCGTGCGCCCAGCTGCAAGGGGAGCCTCTCTCAGCAACTCGGCCTTGGTAAGTACCTGAATGTACACACCAGCCATGAGCGAGGCCGACAGAGCTGGCTCTCCCCTTGAGGCACTCTGCCAGCAGGTTACAGCCCTCACCCAGGCTGTTCAGAGACTCCAAGACGGCTACTTCCAGATTGAAGGTCATCTGCAACATCTAACCACATTTCCTAACCCCTCGGACGCCGCATCAGCATCTGCCAGTGGAACATCTTCCTCTCGGGATCAAGCTAACCCAGCTCCTGCAGCAGTAAAGGTCTTACCTGAACCCAGGGTTCCCATTCCGGAACGTTTCTCCGGGAACCGAAAGAAGTACAGGGCATTTAGAAATGCTTGCTTACTATACTTTGTCCTTCAACCCAGGACTTTTTATTCTGAGACTGTGAAAGTGGGGTTCATTATCTCTTTGCTTTCTGACGAACCGCAATCCTGGGCTCACAATGAGGGGGAGCCCATGCAACTGGGTCTAGTTCAACCCCCACTCTCTCCTGATGAAAAGCTCTGCCGGCGCCAGGCTAACCTTTGTCTATATTGTGGAGGGGCCGGTCACTTCTTAAACAACTGCCCTGTTAGACCCAGTAAGTACAGCCCACGGTCTGCCATGAACTTTCAAGTCGCTAGTTCAAGCCAGTCTCATCTTGTCCTCATGATCTCATTACAGGTGGCGGAAGAGAAGTTCCGTTTGCCAGCCATCGTTGACTCAGGAGCCTGCAGTTGCTTCTTGGATGCATCTTTGGCCCAAAACCTGCACATCCCTCTACGAGTTAAGGAGCAACAGCTACAAATCCATCTGGCAGATGGATCCCTACCCTGTTCTGGGCCTGTCACACAGGAAACTAAGCCTATCCTCACCCACATAGACTCTGATCATTCCGAATTTCTTTGCTTTGACATTATAAGCTCACCTATGTTTCCCATCATTCTGGGGTTTCCATGGTTGCAGGCCCATGATCCTCAGATAAATTGGAGCAAGAAAGAAGTCCTCTTCTCTTCCAGGCACTGCTCTCAGCATTGCTTTTTACCAAAATGCAACAGAACGGTTCCATGTCTAACTCTACAACCAGTACCGGATAATCTCCAACATGTCCCAGCAGCATACCATGAATTCCTGGACATCTTTGATAAGAAGAAAGCTGACAGTCTACCACCGCACCGACCCTATGATTGCCCCATCGACCTCCTACCTGGTTCCGAAATCCCCTTCGGCCGCATTTTTCCACTATCAGAGATCGAGCTAGAAGCCCTTCGCTCCTACATCGACGAAAATCTTGAAAAGGGATTCATCCGGGCTTCTTCTTCTCCAGCTGGAGCGGGAATCTTTTTTGTCGAGAAAAAGAATGGATCCTTGAGGCCTTGTGTGGACTATAGAGAGCTTAACAAAGTTACCATCAAGAACAGGTACCTGCTCCCTCTTATTCCTGAACTTTTCCAGCGTCTCCGAGCCGCGCAGATCTTTACTAAATTAGATCTCCGGGGGGCGTACAATTTGGTTCGGATACGAGAAGGAGATGAATGGAAGACAGCTTTCCGGTCCAGATTCGGGCACTTCGAATATTTGGTGATGTCCTTTGGCCTTTGCAATGCCCCGGCTACGTTTCAACATCTAGTCAACGACATCTTCCGTGAGTATCTAGATAACTTTGTAATTGTTTATCTTGATGACATCCTGATCTTTTCCACCACTTTGGAAGCACATCGTACCCATGTGAAGAAAGTACTCTCGGTCCTCAGAAGACATGGTCTATACTTAAAAGGGAAAAAATGTGACTTCGAGAAAACCACCATCCAGTTCCTTGGATTCATTATCTCAGTAGGAGGGGTCGCAATGGATCAGCAGAAAGTTAGGGCCATCCAGGAATGGCCAGCTCCCATAGATAAAAGGGGAATTCAGCGATTCGTTGGCTTCGCCATTTTCTATCACAGATTTATTAAAGGTTTCTCCTCTATCATCTCCCCTATTACTCAACTAAATCGCCAGCAGACTTGATTCCAATGGTCCCCGGATGCTCAAGAAGCCTTCGATGAACTAAAAAAACTGTTTATATTGGCTCCTATCCTCCAACATCCCAATCCAGTCCTACCCTATGTGCTTGAAGTGGATGCTTCGGAGTCAGCAATAGGGGCAATCCTGTCTCAGAGAAGTGGCCAAAAAGCCTTGCTCCATCCGGTGGCCTTTGCCTCTCGAAAGCTCAACCCTCCAGAGAAGAATTATGATGTCGGGGATCGAGAGTTACTTGCTATAAAATTTGCCTTAGAAGAGTGGAGATATCTGCTGGAAGGGGCATTCCAACCCATCATGATCTTCACCGACCACCGTAACCTAGAATATCTTTGAACAGCTAAACGCCTCCGACCTCGTCAGGCCCGTTGGGCCTTGTTCTTCTCTAGGTTTAACTTCCATATTACCTATCGACCTGGCTCTAAGAATGGGAAGGCGGACGTGCTTTCCCGTATGTTCCCAGAAACCAGTGGACCGGAAGAACCTGGAACCATCCTAGCTCCTCACAACTTTCTTAGCCTCGTTCAGCCCAATCTTAGGTCAATTATTATACAAGCCTCCAGTCAATGTACAGAACCTGAAGTATCCTCCCTAGAAAAGAAAGATGGTCTGCTATGGGCCCATAATACAAGGTATTCGTGCCACTCCCAGTAAGACTTCAGATTCTTCAAACCTTCCACAATCACAAGTTGGCAGGACATTTTGGTATACAAAAAACCTCCAAACTAATTAATCGCTCGTTCTGGTGGCCGGGGTGGAGACAAGACTGCAGAAGATATATACAATCTTGCACTAATTGCCAACGCAATAAGGGATCTAATGCCAAGTCGTGGGGACTTATCAGACTCCTACTTACCAGACCGGTGAGTCCGCTTGGGCAGAGAGTAGGCTCCCTTACGCGTCCGACTCGCGGCCCCTGGTAAGGTAACAGGAAACACAGGAGTGCGGAGTGGTATGAGAGCCTGTGAACTAGAGTCCAGATGCTGGTGGAATAGCAGTCTATGAACAGCAGGTGCAGGCTGGAACACAGGCGATGAGACTGAGCAGGATGGTCAGGAGACAGGCTGGGTTCGGCAACAGACTGGCAGCAAGGTACAATAGGAGCAGGCAGAAGCGGAGTCAAACAGGCCAAGGTCAGGTACAGGCAGCAAAAAGGGGAATCCAAGGGCAATCCGGGTCGTCAGGAGATCAGGTAAACAGGAAGACAAGACAGGAAACAGGAACTATGGCACAGGAAGCTGATGATCAGGCAGCACTGAACAGAGTGCCTGACAAACTTAAATAGACCGGCTTGCTCACAGGCACGCCCTCTGGTGGCCAATCCCATGACCAGCAAGGTGAGCTCTCTGACAGTGCCCCCTCCCTAAGGGCAGCCTCCGGATGCCCAGCCGGGCCAACTTGGAGGCATGAACATTTCTGAAAGTCTGTAAAAGTTCCGGGGCATGTAAATTGTTTTCTGGTTCCCAGGAATTGTCCTCCGGACCATACCCCTTCCATTTAATAAGATACTGTATTTGATTGCGCCTTTTCCTACAGTCCAGGATAGCCTCGATTTCAAACTCCTCCTCGTTATTGATCATAACAGGCTCAGGAGGACTGGTACTACGGTTGGGGAAAGGATCAGGAGCGACCGGTTTCAGTAAGGACACATGAAAAACCGGGTGTATTTTGAAGGAGTCCGGCAGACTGAGCTCGTACGCTACGTTGTTTATTTTTCTTCTCACCGAGAAGCGTCCCATGAATTTAAGCCCTAGTTTCCTAGAAGGGCAAGCCATTTTTAAGTTAGTTGTGGACAGCCATACTTGATTGCCAGGTTCCAGGATAAGCTCCCCGCGCCTCTTCTTGTCGAACGTTTTTTTATAAGAAGCCTGGGATTGGGCCATTGTTTCCTGCAGAAGTTTGTTGTTGGTAGAGAAGAATTCCAATGTCTCGGTCACTGCCATGAGGGAGCATTCAGGTATTGAGCTGGGTAGAAAGGAGGGATGAAATCCATAATTGGGAAAAAATGGCGTCTGGTTGATGGCTGAGTGCAGGGAGTTATTGTATGAAAACTCTGCAACTGGTAGCAGAGAAACCCAGTCATCCTGGGAAAAGGCCGAGAAACAACGGAGGTATTGCTCCAAGGTTTGGTTGGTTCTCTCCGTCTGGCCGTTTGTCTGAGGGTGATAGGCTGAAGAGAACGCTAACTCAATTTCAAGGGAACCACACAATGCCTTCCAGAACTTGGAGGTAAATTGGACACCCCGGTCCGAGACGATATTAGAGGGAACCCCATGTAATCTCACAATTTCTTTAATATCTTTATTTATTCAAACAGTTTTCAATTTTAACATTGCAACACTTACAATAATAAAAACAATCATACTAAGAACACATATATACCATAGATAATGATTATTTACTGTGATCTAATCCAACACTAGACGCCTATACTCAAACATCAAACATCCTAACAGTCGATCCCATCCAATTAATCATACTGTACCATTCATACCTAACCTACAAAAAAAAAAAAAGGGGAGGGAAAAGGGGAAGGGGAGGGAGGGGGGAATATGGGGTCAAGGATGACAGATATAATCCCAATCCCCACCATACCATATATATTCCCATATCCCTAAGGGTACCTAGCCTCCTATGGATCGCATAGTAATTCTGCCGAGGCGCTATATGTTACCCACCGCTTCCAAATATCCGTTGTCCGTGTAATCTGTTTATTGGATCCTTCCTCTCTCACCTTTCTTTCTTCCAGGGTTCGCATCTCCGTCATCTCACACTCCCACTCTACCATGGAGGGTGCATCTGTACATTTCCATTTTCTGGCTATACACGTATGGGCAGCCGTTAGGAAATATTTTAATGGGCCTTTCTTTATACTTTTCATTGATCCAGGGATCATGGATAATACTGCCATTTGTATATCTGGATATATTTCCCTCGCTGTCATGGCCCTAAAGATTTCGAAAATTTTCTGCCAGAATGGAAGGATTTTAGAGCAATAGTACCAAATATGGGACATTGTACCACGTCTTTCCTGACACCTTCAACATACTTCTTTATTCGTAGGGCTTATCCTATAGAGGTCTACGGGGCACTTATACCATCTAGCTAAAATCTTATAGTTTCTTTCTTGATGTTTAGTTGAAACAGAGAGTTTGTGTGTGACTGCTAAGGCTTTTTCCCATTCCTTCCTGGGGATCTCCATCCCCAGTTCCTCTTCCCACTTCTTAATATATGGTAACTCCAACTTCTGGCCGTCCTCAATTAAGATTTTATATACTTTCGATAGGACGTGCGAGGGTCTTTCAGCTTGAATAAAGATTTCTTCTAGCGCCGTTAGAGGTCTGGTTATTTCTGCTTCTTTTAACAGGGATATAACATACTTTTGGAATAAGCCATACTGCAACCAATCTTTTCTATGTTCCTCCCCCATTGACTCTAGAGGAGGAACCTTATTTCCCACCAGTGTTTCTATTACCCTTGTATCCTCATGACTGTACCACTTAAGGAATGATTTTACCCCGATTGAAAGTGGGAATTCTGGGTTGTCGAAGAGAGGGGTCATGGGTCCTCTAAAGGTGGAGACATGCCCCGTTTTAATCAGAATGTCCCACGCTTTCATTGTTGAGGTCACTAAGAAGGGTGTATAGCCATACGGTGAGCTATATGTCCTTTTGATCCATGGCAGAATGTCAGGCTAGAGCATATAACAGGTAACAGTTCAGGTGTTCTGATTATGCAAAGAGTTCAAAGAACAAGAGCACATACCATGAGCAGGTCTGAGTAGAGCAGGTCAGCTGGGACTTGTAGTTCACCGCTGTAGATGTAGGTAGATGTTTGCTGGACCTTGTAGCTCACCGCTGCAGATGAGGATAGATGGTGTCTGGTGTTTGTAGTTCACCGCTGCAGGTGAGGATAGATGTCTGGTGCTTGTAGTTCACCGCTGCAGATGAAGGCACTAGTAAAAGCGTAGTCTAGGCAAGCTGGGTCATACACAGGAAGATCAGAGTCCAAACAGTACCGATTTAGAAGCAAGCAAACAGAGTCAAACGAGCCGGGTCATACACGAAATACACAGAGCAGATATCAACTGGATCAAACACAAGGTAAACTCTAACACGAGCAATGATTGAATGCTGATGCAAGTTATTTAAAGGTGAGCTGGCCAATCATTGTTGTTTCCCTGGTAAAGGCTGTGTCAGCTGAGTTGTGCTGAGTCCTAAAGGGATCCTAGTACTGACAGTACCCCCCCTTTCTCGAGGGGTTGCTCCTGCACCCCCAGGCTTACTTGGGTAACGAAGATGAAACTTCTTCTTAAGTCGGTCAGCATGAAGATCACGAGCTGGGACCCAAGATCGATCCTCTGGGCCGAAACCTTTCCAATGAACGAGATATTGTAAGGAATTGCGCACTCGTCTGGAATCAAGAATAAATGCCACTTCATATTCCTGACTGTCCAACACATCCACAGGTTCTGGTTCATTTACTTGGAGGCTGGAATAAACAGGCTTCAACAATGAAACATGAAAGACATTTGGAATGCGCATGGATGGGGGGAGTTTTAATCTATAGGATACAGGATTAACAATCTCCGAAATTTCATAGGGCCCGATGAATTTTGGGCCAAGTTTTTTAGATGGAACATGCAGGGACAGATTCCTAGATGATAGCCACACTTTGTCACCAACTTTATATCCTGGTGCCTTTGAGCGCCTCTTGTCCGCCATTTTCTTAAAAGCCAGCACAGAGCGAAAAATAGCATGATTAACATCGGACCAGATTTTGGAGAAATTTTCAATTGTGGTGTTGGCATCTGGCACATCAGAGGGTGGAAGATCAAAGGAGCACACACGAGGATGCAACCCGTAAACACAGAAGAAAGGAGAGGTCCCTGTAGATGTGCTGGCACAATTATTAAAGGCAAACTCTGCCCATGGCAGGACGTTGACCCACTCCACCTCATCATTGGCCATCAGACAACGTACCATCTTCTCTAGAGTCTGATTAGTCCTTTCTGTTTGGCCGTTTGTCTCAGGATGATATGCTGAAGAATATGATAACTTAATCCCCATCTGAAAGCAAAGGGCCTTCCAAAACTGGGCTATAAACTGAGAGCCACGGTCTGAGACAATGTTGATTGGTGCCCCATGGAGCCTGAAAACATGTTTAATGAATAAAGATGCCAGTTCTTTAGCAGATGGAAGTTTCGGAAGCGGAACAAAGTGGGCCATTTTACTGAACCTGTCTACCACCACCCAGATCGTGGAACATCCCTGGGACGGAGGCAAGTCAGTGATAAAGTCCATAGATAAATGGGTCCAGGGACAGGTAGGTATTGGTAGAGGACGTAGGAGACCGGGCGGCTTAGAGGTACTGCTCTTGCTTCTGGCACAAACTTCACAGGCCTGGACGAAGGCTAACACATCCTGCCTAATCGATGGCCACCAGAGGTTGCGAGAGATAATCTCAAAAGTTTGTCTAAACCCTGGATGTGCTGCAGGTTTTGATGCATGTACCTGCTGCAATACCTGCAAACGAAGAGCCAGGGGCACAAAAAGCATACCGGAGGGAGTGGAGGGAGGGGCTTCAGCCTGTGCAGGTAACAAGGCCTCAGAGATATCAGTCTGGGTGAAAGCCAAAATCCTATCCTCAGAGATAATGGGTTGTGGAGGAAGCGGAGGAGGAGGACTCTGAAAGAAAGCTGCGAGACAAGGCGTCAGCCTTAATGTTTCTTGGTCCTGGTAAATATGAAATTGTGAAGTCAAATCTGGAGAAGAACAATGACCACCTGGCTTGACGTGAGTTCAGTCTTTTAGCAGAACGGATGTATTCAAGGTTTTTGTGATCAGTCAGAACTATGAATGGATAGCGAGCTCCCTCCAGCCAATGTCTCCATTCCTCCAAAGCAAGCTTTATGGCTAGAAGTTCTCTGTTGCCTATATCATAATTGCGCTCTGCTGGGGAATATTTCCGAGACAAGAAGGCACAGGGGTGGATGGCAGCATTTACAGGATCCTTTTGTGACAAAAGCGCCCCCACCCCTACTTCAGATGCATCTACCTCCACAATAAAAGGTAGCTCAGGAACAGGATGGCATAGGATTGGTGCAGAGGTAAAGGCTTTCTTTAACTGAGTGAAGGCTGCCTGGGCTTCAGTAGTCCATTTAAAGGCAGGCCTGTGCTGGCCATCGGGACTACCGGGAGTTTCCCGGTGGGCCAATTGGCAGCGGGCCACTACACTTCTCTGACTGTCAGTGTCTCTCTCCGAGTCTCCATTGTCATTAACGCCGGACGGCTCCGCTCCTGCACTCAGTGGGCAGCGCCGGCGTCACACAAACACAGGCATTATCACGCTATTCACTCCCCCAGGCACGCCCCCTAACATTATAGCCTTGGGCGGCCTGGGCCGGGGGGCAGGGTGGAAATTTCCCCCCAGGCCCCCCCAGGTCGGCTGACTGGTCACATGTGGAGGCGGGTAGGGGCTTGACTGTGGGTGATCGCGGCCACCCGGAGCCCCGCCTCCCTGCCTGGCGCGCGCTGTCTCCTCCTGACGGAGGCGGGGAGGGGCTGGACTGTGGGTGATCGCGGCCGCCCGGAGCCCTGCCTCCCTGCCTGGCGCGCGATGTGTCTCCTCCTGACGGAGGCGGGGAGGGGCTGGACTGTGGGTGATCGCGGCCACCCGGAGCCCCGCCTCCCTGCCTGGCGCGCGCTGTGTCTCCTCCTGACTGAGGTCTCTCTGTTATCTGCCCTTCCACTAGTCTGTCATCCCGCCCCTTTGTGTAAGCCCACCCCTTTCTGTCACTGCCCCCCTCTCTGTCAGTGCACCCCTCCTCTGTCAGCACCCCCCCTCTTTGTCAGCACCCCCCTCTGTCAGCCCACCCCCCTCTGTCAGCAGTGCACCCCCTCTGTAAGCACCCCCCTCACTGTCAGCCCACCCCCCCCTCTGTCAGCCCACCCCCCCCTCTGTCAGCCCACACCCCCCTCTGTCAGCCCCCCCTGTCAGCACCAACCCCCCTCTGTCAGCACCACCCCCTCTCTGTCAGCACCCCCCTCTCTGTCAGCCCACACCCTCTCTATCAGCGCACCCTCTCTCTCAGCGCCCCCCGTCAGCTCACACCCTCTCTGTCAGCACCCCCCTCTCTGTCAGCCCACACCCTCTCTATCAGCGCACCCTCTCTCTCAGCGCCCCCCCGTCAGCTCACACCCTCTCTGTCAGCACCCCCCTCTCTGTCAGCCCACACCCTCTCTATCAGCGCACCCTCTCTCTCAGCGCCCCCCCCCGTCAGCCCACACCCTCTCTGTCAGCACCCCCCCTCTCTGTCAGCACTCCCCCTCTCTGTCAGCACTCCCCCTCTCTGTCAGCACCACCCCCTCTCTGTCAGCACCACCCCCTCTCTGTCAGCACCCCCCTCTCTGTCAGCCCACACCCTCTCTATCGGCGTCCCCCCTCTCTCTCGGCGTCCCCCCTCTCTCTCAGCATCCCCCCTCTCTCTCAGCACCCCCCCTCTCTCTCAGCACCCCCCCTCCGTCAGCACCACCCCCTCTCTGTCAGCACCCCCCTCTCTGTCAGCCCCCCCTCTCTGTCAGCCCACACCCTCTCTCTCAGCGTCCCCCCTCTCTCTCAGCATCCCCCCCTGTCAGCCCACACCCTCTCTGTCAGCACCCTCCCTCTCTGTCAGCACCCTCCCTCTGTCAGCACCCCCTCTGTCAGCACCCCCTCTCTGTCAGCAGTGCACCCCCCTCTGTCAGCCCACCCCCTCTGTCAGCACCCCCTCTCTGTCAGCAGTGCACCCCCCCTCTGTCAACACCCCCCTCTGTCAGCACCCCCCTTTTGTGTCAGCACCCCCCCGCCTCTGTGTCAGCCACCCCCTCTCTCTCCTGCCTCCTCCCCCCTTTCACTCCCCCCCTTACCTCCTTCTCTCTCACCTCCCCTTTCTCACCTCCCTTCCCCCACCTCTTTCCCCCCCTCAGGGGGTGGAGGCCCCATGATTCCCAACAGCGGCCCTGTGAGTGTACCAGTTCAAATGTGTCTTGCCGACAATGGAAGGAAAATGGCACTACAGAAGAGCAGCTTCGCTCCACCCCCAAACTCCGGCTTCCACACTTCCTGACTCTAAATGGCTCTCGGTAAAGCAGTCTAATAGGGGTCTTAAGGGGCAGGGGACACTGATGGGGGGAGGGGTCACTGATCTAATAGAGATCTCTAAGGGGGGTGCTGATGTAAGGGGACTCTGAGCTAATGTAGAGGGGGTGCTGACTGCTGGTGACCCATTAGATCAGCAGTCAGTGCGTGTCAGGTAGGTCAGTGTATGTCAGCCAGGTAGGTCAGTGTGGGTCAGGTAGGTGAGTGCGTGTCAGGTAGGTAACACCCCCCCTCCATACAACCCCACCGCCCGCCACCCCATCATTCCCCCCGGTGCCGGGCTCTGACTTCGGGCTGAAGCCCCTGGTCTTTTTGCCACCTAGCAACGCCCCTGTCTATCACCCTCCCCACCGACAGCGGACTCATCTATCACCCTCCCCCCCGCCAGCAGACTCATCTATCACCCTCCCCCCCGCCAGCGGACTCATCTATCACCCTCCCCCCCTGCCAGCGGACTCATCTATCACCCTCCCCCCCAACAGTGGACTCATCTATCACCCCCCCCCCCGCCAGCAAACTCATCTATCACCCTCCCCCCCAGCGGACTCTTCTATCACCCTCCCCTCCCCCCCGCCAGCAGACTCATCTATCATCCCCCCTGCCAGCTGACTTATCACCCTCCCCCCCGACAGCGCACTCATCTATCACCCTCCCCTCCCCCCGCCAGCAGACTCATCTATCACCCCCCCTGCCAGCAGACTCATCTATCACCCCCCCTGCCAGTGGACTTATCACCCTCCCCCCCGACAGTGGACTCATCTATCACCCTCCCCTCCCCCCACCAGCAGACTCATCTATCACCCCCCCTGCCAGCGGGCCTGATTCAGTGGTTCAGTGGGCCACTTGACTGGACTTGCCCCCCAGGCCTAAGGCTGCCAGCCCTCCCCTGGCGGCCTCTTTGTCCCGGCTCCGTGACGTCACTCACGGCTGGAGGGCGGAGGCGGCCCGGGGACATAGGAGGAGGCAGAGCCAGGGCGTATACTGTTTTTGTGTGTGTTTGCAAAATTAAAGTGGGCCGGTCTGGATGAAGTCCAGGGCCAAATTTTTGTCCCAGTCCAGCCCTGTTTAAAGGTAGTCGGAGTCTTCCTGGTGAGAGAGGTGATGGGATGTGCAATGGTGGCAAAGTTCTTAATGAATTTTCGATAGAAATTTGCAAAGCCCAGGAAGCGCTGAACTGCCTTCAGGTCTGAAGGTGGTGCCCAGTCTAAAATGGCTTGAATCTTGGCTGGATCCATGGTGAGGCCTGTGTCAGAAGTAAGGTAGCCTAGGAAAGGTACTTAAAGAAGGCACAATCATGTTAGATTGTGTAAGTGATTCAGCGCAACACAAAATAAAATAAATGAATAAATGTATAAACTACACACCTTAAAAGTGAAATAACAATCCCCTAATGGGGTAGAGCAAAATGTGCAGATTTAAAAAACATATAACAAGTGCATCATAGGTGAATAATCAATAAAAGTCACTCGGTAAAAACACAAAACATAAACTGTGACTGGTGGGTGAGCATGCGTTGCTAGGTGATCTGGTGACTGTTCGTGGTAGCGGATACCCACTCGGGGCTCCCAGAACTCTCACCTCTAGGGCACAATAAAAGTGCCTGTGTGCTTCCAATGGGTCTGTGGTCACTCTGGTATAGTGATGACAATGGCGTCCTAATCCTTCTGGAGGGAGGGGGGCATCAATTCCTCCACCTGGCAGGGCCTCTGTTCCACGGTAGGGGTGCTTATGTACTTCCAATGGGTCTGTAGTCACTCTCGTGCAGTGATGGTGATGGCGTCCTAATCCTTCTGGGGAGGGGGGCCGTCACTTCCTCCGACTAGTAAGCTCCATATAAGGCTAATTGAAAAGACTCCAATAGTGTGATAAAGTTTAAGCCAGTAGGTTTATTAAGGGTAAAAAATTAGCTTGTATAAATGCAAACAAAAAACAGCCAAACAGCGATGGGAACAGCGTAATAGCGATACTCGCTACGTCACTTCCGGTCCGCATTAACGTATTTCCCGCATTAACGGGTTTTGTTTATGTTGTGTTTCTGCCGTCTCTATTTCTTTAAATAATTGAGTAATTCTACAGCTTTTCTGTTTTTTCAATCTAGACCCATGTTTTATAAATAAGCCTCGTAATACACATTTCAATGCTTCCCATTGTATAGGCAGTGATGTAATATCTCCAATATGATCAGCAGCAAAGTCCGTTATTGCTTTTCTTATTTCTAATACACACATCTCATCATAAAGTAAATTATCGTTAAGACGTCAGGTACCCCTACTGTTCTCCCCCATATGTAGGTCTACTTTTAGAAACACGGGTGCATGATCGGACCATATTGAGTTGCCTATTTCTGCCGCGAGGATGGCATTTATCCCTCTCTGATTTATTAAGAAAAAATCTATACGGTGATATGATCCATGCACCTTAGAGTAAAATGTGAAGTTCTTCTCAGTTGGGTGCAGTAACCGCCAGATATCCACCAATTGACGTTTAGCCAATAAATCCTTAAATTTCCTCTTATCTTTACTACACTGCACTATCGTCGGTGCTGTGGTGTCAATCCGGCGATCCATAACGAAGTTGAAATCACCCCCGACTATTATTATACCTTCTGCTTTTTCCAAAAGTTGATTAATCAATTGTAAGCCTACTTTGATCTGGTTTTGATTAGGTAGATATATGTTTATCAAGGTGTATTTTTGGCCATATATATTAAGCTTAAGTAGTATTGCTCTTCCATCCCTATTGCGCCATTCCTCTAGCACCTGAATTGGAATTGTTCTATGGATTGCGATAGACACCCCTCTCGATTTAGAATACCCATAGGAATCATGGAACCAAGTGGTATAATATTTATTTCGTAGGTTAGGAATATGATCCGACCGGAAATGCGTCTCCTGAAAGAAGATAATCCCCACCTTCTGTTTGTGAAGAGAATATAGCACCTGTGATCTCTTTGATGTCGAGTTGAGACCCCTAATATTGTAGGAACATATATTCATTACTAATCAAGGCTTACGGGAAATGGACCAACAAGGGGAAAAAAAAAAGAGACAAAAATTAACCCCCCCAAGAACTATCCTACCCACCCCCACCCACCACACACACACCAATTCGTACCTAACTGACTATAAACAGTCTATCTTACGTTAACGTAAGTACCCTATACTAGGGAGATCGGAGCGTACCCTCGAATTACCGCCCACCAGTCGGTGGCTACACGCTGAATTTTTTGTGTATTATAGACCTTTTTAATTCATTACATTTCCCTTTGTCTGGTTGGTTCCGATGGTTACGGGGGAGAACAAACTTTCATAGAGGATAATAACCTTCACCAATATCATATCTATGTCACTCTATAACATGTTTAAGAATATACATGCTATCTTAATGGCCTTAATAAGCCATACCTAAATAAAGGGGGGGGAGAGAAAAAGAAAAAAAAAAAAAAAAAGGGAGGGGGGGGGGAACCTCCACCACCCCCTATACCCTAGCATCTACGCGCAATATTTAGTACAGTGCTTATCCCTATACAAAAACAAACCATTACATCTACTTTGGACTAATATTAGTGCTCAAAATTATAACCAAAACCTATGCGTTTCTATATACAAATCGAGACAACAACAACAACAAAAAAAAAAAAAAAGGGGAAGGGGGGATCCCCTTACCTACCCCCTCTCACATACGTACATCATTCAGTGCAAAACCTAACATTGTGCATAATGTATCAAAACAAAAATACCATCATCATCTGTGCTACTATTAGATATTGAAACCATCATCTGTGAAAAACCTAAAATCAAAATTCTAATGTACCCTCTTGTATTGATATACTAAAGAAAAAAAAAAAAAAAAAACATCTACCCCCCCATCACCCAAACCCCCTACCCTCACACAAACCCATCATCTTTAATACAGTGGTAAAGCAAATACATAAGCTAATAATAAAATATTCAATTTGGACCACGGGTGGCCAAAACAAATATGGTGAGAATCTTTGTGCTCATGTGTATTCGTAAAAAAAAAAAAAAAAAAAAAAAAAAAGGGGGGGTGGGGGGGTTCACCCCATCTCCCCCCTATCACATACATACAACATTGAGTGTAAGGCTAACCGTGTGCATAGTGTATCAAAAAAAAAAACAAAAACAACCCCCCCCATCACCCAAACCCCCTACCCTTACACATACCCATCATCTTTGATACAGTGATTAAACAAATGCATTGACTATATGAAAACAAAAAAAAAAAAAAGAAAAAAAAACCCTTTTCTTCCCTTTTTTCCCCCTTTCCCCTCATCTCTATTCAATTCAGACCACAGGTGGCCAAAACAAATATAGTGAAAATCTTTGTACTCCTGTATATTAGTAAAAAAAAAAAAATCCTCCCCCCAGCAAATGATATTAGGGACTCAGCCCCCCCCACCACCCTCCTCAACCAAAAAAAAGAGAGAAAAAAAAAAAAAAACCTCCCCCCGGATCTATCTAGACATTTTTATATATGGGATAGGCCAGTCCGGTAATGCTATTTCTGGCAAACTGAGGGTTGACACAAACTGCGGCAAGTCCTCTAGGTCTCTAAATACAGCAATATGTCCTTCTTTCTGTGCTTGTAGTTGGAATGGGAATTTCAATCTATACTGGAGATTACTCTTCTTTAGCTGTTCCACTAGGGGTTTTAACGCCCTTCTACGATCTAAAGTAAATTTGGAAAGATCCTAAAAGAATTGTATTGGGGCCCCTTCAAACAGGATAACATTCTTTAAACGTGCAGCATGCATAATCCTGTCTTTGATATGCGCATAATGCATCTTGCAGATGACATCCCGTGTCTTGTTAGGATCCAATCTTCTTATTCCTGCTGTTCTATGGGCCCGATCGATTATCAGTTCCTTTACTTCTATCCCCGGAATTAACTCTTGGAAGATCTTTTGTAGGGTATTTGTTAGCTCTTTAGCCCCCACTTCCTCCTTTAATCCTCTTATTCTAATATTAGATCTCCTACTTCTATTTTCTTGCTCGTCGATGCTGTTAATTAGGTGATGAATTTGCCTTTCTTGTTTATGTATATTTGCTTTTAGTTTCATTGATTCCTGCTCGACATTCGAAAGTTTAGTATCTAACGTGGCTGTTTTTTCTTGTGTGTTTTTAATAGACACCTTAAGCTCAAGCACATCCTTTTTGTATAAATTCTCCAGTCTAAACACATATTGGTCCATATCTTCCCTAGTTGGCAGAGATTGGATATATTTTCTCATATCCCAATTCTCTTTTTCCACTTCTTTTGGATCACTACCCGAGCCTGTGGTATCTATTAGTGAGCTATTTCTGGGGTGCTGGGGTTGAATTTCCCCTGATGATCTGGATCCCCCCGAGATTTCTGCTATGTCTGAAATATCCTGTGGCGTTTGTAAGGCTTGTATTACGCGGGGAGATTGTAGCTGTAATTGTTGAAATATCTCCTTGATATCTGCCGTTTGTGTAGTTTGTGACCCAGTGGGGTTTTTACTTTTATTTTCTTCCTTATCTTTCTTATTCTTCTGGGGTTGCGGTGTTTTATTTCCCTTTTTAGGTGCCATAGCTATGTATCTTTTACTAATTTTTACACACCCCCTCCCTTAGCGTTACACCTTCCAACCACCTACACTAGCAGGACTTATATGTGGTCCAAGGGTTAAAGAACCCTCTTCTGCTCTTTAATATATATTATAAGGGAGTGATATCAAATGTTGCCACTATCTTAGATTGCTTGTCCTTCTCGTATCTCTTTCTCATCAATTCTCCTCCAGGTCAGCTTCCGATTTATAGTGTAACTTAAATTATATGTATTGCTTATCTTCCTTTGGCCATTAGTTTGAGCACAACTCTCACAAGCCACACGGACAAGTCCATATAATCAGCTAGCATATAATTACAGGCAGAGTATCCAATCAGAAGTGTCAGTCTTTTGAACTGTGAGGGTTACCACAAGTTTCCCATGCAAAAATTGATTTTTTATCTTAGTATTACAGAGAAAAAAGGAAAAAAAAAAAAAAACACAAAAAGAGAAAAAAAAGACTACTTTATGTCACAGATACTGTCCCTTGATAGCTATTTATAGGGGGGATAAGTGTTATTGATATAATGTCTCTTTAGGTTAGCCGATTCAAACACAGTCTATATACCCCTCAAATGTTTATGCTGACTCAGGGTCCTTTAATCATCCCAGTGACACTTTTTCCGGATTAAACCTTATATGATTTCTTATGCAGATTTTATGTACTTTGTGCAGCTTTTTCTTTTTTTTTTTTTCTCCCTTCCTCTTCCCCTGCTGTTACTTTACACAGCTTCCATAGTCATACCTGGTATTTGGGATATGAATTTCTTCCTTCCTTCGGTATGACACGGCGTCTGTATAGGTAAGGCTTTTCCTGGGTACCTGATAGCCGGGAGATCTCTTGGTCCTCCTGCTCTCTGCTGTATGAGTCCCGAGGGCTTTCACCGGAGTGCACGTCCCCGCAGCGAGCCGCCCCTGCTGCCTGTGTATGCAGACAGACAGAGACACCCGCCCGGCTTCGATCTGTCTCCTAGACCCTTCCTCGGTCTCGCTCTCGGCACCGGACAGGTACCGTTCCTTCCTCGATTCCCTGTGTAAGTCTCCACCTCCTCACGCCACCGCTCTTGTCAAGACGGCTTCTCTCAGCTGGCTCGGTCTCTTGTCAGGGGTAATCTTAGAGGTCAGCCCAGACGCTAAGCATATGAACCGTCTGCCTCAACCCTCCTTCTCTATGGCGTCTGTAGCATTGCAGCGTGTCTGCCACTCGATCTCTCTAGGCGGCCATCTTGGGTATCAGCTTCCCCCCCCCCTCAATCATCTCACAATTTCTTTAATGAAGATCTTCGCCGTTTCCACGGCTGAGGGTGTGCCTTTCATAGGCAAGAAGTGAGCCATTTTTGACAATCTATCAATTATGACAAAGATGGTGGAGAAGCCTTCGGATGGGGGCAGTTCCACAATGAAATCCATCGCAATCATTTTCCAAGGTCTGTCAGGAATGGGCAAGGGTTTCAATAAGCCCCAGGCCTTCGTCCGAATATTCTTGCTTCGGGCACATGTGTGGCAGGAACTGACGTAATTCCTACAGTCCTCGGCCAACTGTGGCCACCAAAAGGTGCGCTGCACCAGTTCGGTTGTCTTCTGAGCCCCGAAGTGCCCAGCCAACTTGTGGTCATGGCAAAGCTCTAGTACTGGTACCCTAAGGCTCTCAGGAACCATGATCTTCTCCTTATGCCAGAGTAAACCATCTCTTAGGCTGGTCTCAGTGGGTTGGGGTATAGTTGTGGAAGCTTGCCTTATTTTGGAGATTAAATTCCCCTGAAGTAATAAAAAATTTCCTGCAGGCAGGATAGTGTCCGGAGGGACGGTTTCTTTGGAGTCATGGAACATTCGTGAGAGAGCGTCTGGTTTGATGTTTTTGGAGCCGGGTCTGTAGGTTATATGAAATTGAAAGCGAGAGAAGAAGAGCGCCCATCTGGCTTGTCGCGGTTTTAGTCTCTTGGCAGATCTCAAATAGTCCAAGTTCTTGTGGTCCGTGTAGATTAGAATAGGATGTACAGCACCCTCCAAAAGATAGCGCCACTCCTCCAGAGCCGTCTTGATGGCCAGAAGCTCCCGGTCTCCTACATCGTAATTTCTTTCAGACACCGATAATTTGCGAGAAAAAAAAGCTATTGGAAACAGAAGGGCCTTGGGGCCCTGACGTTGGGAGAGTACAGCTCCTACTGCGACCTCTGAGGCATCAACCTCCAACACGAATGGCAAGGCAGAATTAGGGTGTTTGAGGATGGAGGCCGACGTGAATAATCCTTTTAATTTTTCAAAGGCCAATTGAGCCCTGGGGGTCCAGCAGAATCGGGTTCCCTGTCTTGTTAATTCAGTAATGGGGGCGATGATCTTGGAAAAGTCTCTGATGAATTTCCTATAGGAATTGGAAAATCCAACGAAGCGTTGGACCCCCTTCTTGTCCGTAGGTGCGGGCCAGTCCAGGATGGCGGACACCTTTTGAGGGTCCATTTTAATACCTTCCACTGAAATGATGAGCCCCAGGAATTGGATGCATTGGAGTTCAAATTCACATTTATCGAGTTTAGCATACAGCCCGTGTTGCCTGAACCGGGCGAGGACATTCCGGACGTGCCTGTGATGATCAGTCAGTGATGATGAGAAAATGAGAATGTCATCGAGGTAGACGATGACGTAGAGATCCAAAAATTCCCAGAAGATGTCGTTTACAAAATGTTGGAATGTGGCTGGGGCATTGCATAGACTGAAGGGCATAACGCAATACTCGAAATGCCCAAAACGAGTGCGAAAAGTGGTTTTCCACTCGTCCCCCTCCCGGATACGGATTAAATTATAGGCTCCGCGAAGATCCAGTTTTGTGAAGACAGTTGCCGTTCCTAGCCTCTGGAATAATTCAGGCACCAGGGGTAAGGGGTAGCGATTCTTGATCGTTATCCGATTTTATTCCCGGTAGTCGATACATGGCCGAAGGGAATGATCTTTTTTTTCCACAAAGAATATGCCTGCGCCGGCCGGAGATGTGGACGGGCGGATGAACTTTTTCTTTAAATTCTCATCAAGGTATTGTTTTAGTGTATCCAATTCCTGCTCAGTCAATGGAAAGATCCTACCGAAGGGTACTTCGGTTCCAGGTAGCAGCTCTATAGGGCAATCATAGGGCCTGTGTGGCGGTAGAGTCTCAGCACCTTTCTTGCTGAATACATCAGAGAAATCTCGGTAGGGTTCTGGGATGGCTTGGTGTGAGTTGGTTTCAGGGTGTAGGCCGAGGAGTTGAGGTATCTCATGACCCATTCTTGGCAGGCAATGTTGTTGGCAATAATCAGAGAGAAACTGCTCTTTCCCAGAAACCCAGTTGATATGGGGGTTATGGCCCAGCAACCACGGCATGCCCAGGATGACAGGGAACAGGGGAGAGGAAATGACATCTAAACGGAGGAATTCCTGGTGTTGAGAGTTTATAGTAGCTATTATAGGGATAGTCTCTTGAATGACAGGACCGAAACGGAGGGCGGAACCGTCTGCAAGGTGGACAGCCAGGCTCTGGGTCTTGAGTCGGAGTGGGATATCATGCTGAGCTGCAAAGGCCTGGTCCATGAAGCAGCTGCATGCTCAGGAATCAACGATGACTGGAACTTGGATAGCCTTTCCGGGAAGCTGCAAAGTGACAGAGATGGTAAGGTGAGTACTAGGTTTTGGCATGATAGTAGCACATATACGAGCAGAAAACGACACTTACGCGTCTTGTTAGGGCAGATGCTGGCGTAGTGCCCAGGTTCCCCACAGTAGAGGCATAGGTTAAGGTTACGTCTTCGTAACTTCTCTTCAGGAGTCAAGGAAGGACAGAGCAGACCAAGCTGCATAGGCTCTGACGTGTCGAAAACTGGAGAGTTTGGAGGAGCCAAAGGCCTACTAGGAGGACTGGGAACCTGTGGAAGCATCCAAGTGGGTCGATAGGCACTGGTAGATCTTTCGGTGCGTTGTTCTCTCAGACGACGGTCAATTTGGATTGAGAGGTTAATTAATTCTTCCAGGGTCTGAGGTATCCCAACCCGTGCTAAGTGGATCGGACAAACCCATTCTAGACTGATGACGCAGAGCCGCGTCATTCCATGCCGTATCGGAACTCCAGCGCCTAAATTCAACAGCATAGTCATCCGCTGCCCTGCGGCCTTGCCGAAGGGAGTGCAGGGAAGCTTCAGCAGAAGCGGTTAGTTGAGGATCCTCATAAAGTTGAGACATCGCCAAGAAGAAGGCGTCCAGACTTTCCAGGGCATCCGACTTTTGTTCCAGAAGGTGATGGGCCCAGGTTTGAGGCTCACCGGACAACAGGGAAATAACAAAGCCCACTTTGGTGGCTTCTAGGGAGAAGGTCCGAGGCTGCAGAGCAAAATAGAGACTACATGAATTCCGGAATGCACAGTATTTACTACGGTCTCCAAAAAATCTCTCCAGTATAGGTACTTTGGGCTCTGGAGGGAGCATGACTACGGAGGGTGCCCCGGTTGCAGACGAAGTCCCCTGAGGGTTGGTAGGTGCAGACAGGGCCTGAACACGTTCCTCTAGTTGGGTATAGCCATCCTGTAAACTTTTGACTGCTTGGGTTAATCCTGCCAAGTGTCTGCAAAGTTCGTCCATAGGGGAGGCCCCCTGCCCGGACTCGGTCATGGCTGCCTGATACTATCAGACTCCTACTTACCAGACCGGTGAGTCCGCTTGGGCAGAGAGTAGGCTCCCTTACGCGTCCGACTCGCGGCCCCTGGTAAGGTAACAGGAAGCACATGAGTGCGGAGTGGTATGAGAGCCTGTGAACTAGAGTCCAGATGCTGGTGGAATAGCAGTCTATGAACAGCAGGTGCAGGCTGGAACACAGGCGATCAGACTGAGCAGGATGGTCAGGAGACAGGCTGGGTTCGGCAACAGACTGGCAGCAAGGTACAATAGGAGTAGGCAGAAGCGGAGTCAAACAGGCCAAGGTCAGGTACAGGCAGCAAAAAGGGGAATCCAAGGGCAATCCGGGTCGTCAGGAGATCAGGTAAACAGGAAGACAAGACAGGAAACAGGAACTATGGCACAGGAAGCTGATGATCAGGCAGCACTGAACAGAGTGCCTGACAAACTTAAATAGGCCGGCTTGCTCACAGGCACGCCCTCTGGTGGCCAATCCCATGACCAGCAAGGTGAGCTCTCTGACAGGACTCTTAAAGTCTTTATCTATACCAGAACGTCCCTGGACAGAGGTCTCTATGGACTTTATTGTCGATCTGCCTCCTTCCGAGAAGTTTATTACCATCTTAGTGGTTGTTGACCGCCTTTCAAAGATGGCCCACTTCCTGCCATTGGTAGGCACCCTTTCTGCTTCCACAACTGCAGAGGTCTTTATAAAAGAAGTAGTAAGACTCCATGGCGTCCCCCACAACATTGTATGTGATAGGGGGATTCAGTTCACGTCAAGATTCTGGAAGGATATGTGCAAGTCCTTAGAAATCAAGACATCTCTCTCTTCCACCTATCACCCACAAAGTAATGGCCAGACAGAAAGAACAAATCAATCTTTAGAGCAATACTTTCGATGTTTCTGCTCCTGGTCCCAGGACAACTGGTCTTCCCTCTTACCGTGCGCAGAGTTCGCCTACAACAATTCTGTACATTCCGCCATCAACCAAACACCTTTCTGGGCAAACTATGGTTTCCACCCTTCCTTTCTGCCGGATTCTATTCCCGAAGTCACAACTCCCACAGTACAAGACCGTATACATGTTATCCAAACAAGCTTTTTGCAAATTCAGGAAACAATGAAGAAAGCTCAAGAAAGTTATGAAGAGTTCTATAACAGGGGAAGAAGAAGTAACCCAAGTTTCAAGGTTGGAGATAAAGTATGGCTATCAGCCATCAACCTCAAATTACCTTGCCCATCACGCAAACTAGGCCCAAAATTCATTGGTCCTTTTGAGATTAAGAGGGTTGTAAACCCCGTGGCTTTTGAACTGACCTTACCTAATTCCTATCGGATACATCCGGTGTTCCGTGCCTCTTTACTAAAACCGGTCACTCCTAACTCTTTTCCAGGAAGGGAAGAACTACCTCCTCCACCAATCCGGATTGAAGGGGAGGAAGAATTCGAAGTGGAGGCAATAGTAGATTACAAATGGAGGGGGGGGCAGGAACAGTATCTAGTTAAGTGGAAAGGGTACCCCCCGGAGGACAATTCTTGGGAGCCCACTAGCAATATCCATGCCCCTCGTTTAGTGCGAGAGTTTCACAGAAGACATCCTGGGATCCGAGCTAGGTTGGGCACCCAGAGGTTGACCCTTGGGGGGGCACTGTCAGGGGAATGCCAGAATCAGGGCCTGTCAGTATAGGCATTTCCCCATGCGCCTGCGTGGTAGAATCGCACATCGGCGCGTACCGTTTCACAGTCAGCAGGTACGAGCGCGTGTCCCGAACGGATCAGCTCATGTGGGTGCACGACACAGCGCATCAATACGAACGCGTGCACGCACATTGGGACGTTCCCCTGGCGGGCCTATATAAAGACAGCTATGTCCTGTGTTTGTTGCTGGTTTGTCTTTTCAGCTCCTGTAACCTGTTCCTGAATCTGTGTACCTGTGCCTACCCGTTGTGACCCGGACCGACCCTGACTCTGCTTGAACCTCTCTTGTGCTTGACCCTCGGCTGCCTTCTGGACTTCGCTACCTGCCTGACTACCTGTGTTTGACCCTCGGCCTGCTCCTGGACTTGCCTCTGCCTTACCCTACTGTGGATTATCTGCCTGTCTGACCACCTGTGTTTGACCCCCGGCCTGTTCTTGGACTTTGTCTCTGCTTACCCAGTGTTGGACTATTTGCTTACTTGAATACCGGTGTTTGACCCCCGGCCTGCTTCCGGACTTCTGCTTTGTGGTTGACCCTCCGTATCCGGCTCAGCCACCCTGCACGGATCTCTTCTCTACCTGAAGAATCGTCCAGCTCCTCTGCTACCTGCTAGCGACCCGTGCATCTTCGTGCCCAATACCCGCTGTGCCATTCCCAGAGGGTATCGTGCGCCCAGCTGCAAGGGGAGCCTCTCTCAGCAACTCGGCCTTGGTAAGTACCTGACACTGTCACCTGCCTAATGCTATCATATATGGGTGTATTAACCCCTTGTGATAGCAATCAAAAAAAAAAGAAAAAAGTGAAAAAAAAATATAATAAAATATATTAAAATAAAAAAAAAATACGAAACGCACCTGTGCAAACGTAAACCCAAGCCCAGGGTGTGCATACGTGTGTAAACCACAGGCTCATCACAGGTGTGACATATCACAGTAAACATCAGAGTGAGAGTGAGAACAATAATTATAGCACAAGAGCACCTAGTTGAATCTAAACTGATGAGCTGTAAAGGCTTTTAAAGCATCCATGAAAAAAACAGCCAACTGTGAGACTTTTAAGGTGTCAATAAATGAAGAATATAGTATTTTTTAATTATAAAAAATATTTTATTAATGTCAATAAAAGCATTTACATAAAAAATCCCTTATTTGCATATCAAGTTCAAATCATATATTTGTACAGACACTACCGCTCTACATGTTTCGCTTCGAGTGAGCTTCTTCAGGAGTTTCTAGAGTGCTGTATAAAATGACTACTAAAAAAGTAAAGTGACAACAAAATTGGGATTAATTACTACAAAATTCATAATTCATAATTAATTAATAGAAGTGCATAGAAATACACACTTATAGTTATAATTAAATGTTTCAAAAAGGAAATTTTTTACAGTCAATCATTATTTATTGAAGCATTAGAGGACCTACCAAGTATGCAAACTTTACACAATGTGATGCCTAGGCGTTTTGATTATTGAATAATTCCAGCAAATGACTCCATGTCATGAGCATATTAACCACAGGGGGGCAATGTGCAGATAACTACTGAATCCTAAAAAAGGAAACTTGTATCTCTAAATGAAGTGTGTATATGGCAAATAATATGGGGACCTGGCCCCCATTTATTGCCATGTAACCATACCATCTTTGAAGTCTGTGCTGGGTCCAATTGGGCCCAACAGAAAGAAAAAATATATTGTTGTTAAGGATAGTAAAAAGGAATTACCTGAATCAGTGTTGATAGGATCGATGGGATTGAAAAATTATCATTCAAGCTTATATATTGGCTCAAAATCAGAGACAAGTTTGCTGGGTGTGAGTACATGGGGCAGGGTCCAGCTCTATTTTGGAAATCACTCCACCAACAGATTCCCAGGAATTCGATTGTCCCAAATAGGAAGTGGTATAGAGACTGACTTGCCTAGAAAAACAATTCAAACAAACAATGGTAGTTTTCAACAAGTGATTAAAGTTGTCTATAGTTGGTAATTTGCTACATCAAGGAAAGTGGGCTAAGTATTTAGCTTACCTGCCGGCAGTATTACATTAAGAATGCAGAGAGAGAGGAGAGATGATACCCTCTCTCTCTTGCAGGATCCTCTGACAGAGAATGGCGGCCAAAGCCGCATTCATAACCCCCCAGTTCCGGAAGCATATGACATCACTTCCGGAAAGCGGACATAATTTCCAGGGAGCTAGTGCGCATGCGCGATCCAAGACGCGGAGACCGCACATTGCAAGTGCGCAATCATCGGCCCGCCATCTTGGGTGTGGGCTGCCAGTACATCGCAAGCGCCGCTGAGTGTAAACACTCAGAACAGCGCTGCAGTTATGGCAGTTTGCACAGAAGGGAGACAAGGCCGATAGGCCTAGCTGGGAAGATAGCTCACCTAATGATAGCAGCACTGCACTATATCCTAGCGGGCTCCAGTCCAAACTTGATCAAATAAGGAGGGATCGGTGCCCGGGGCATCCGTATGGTTAACAATCAGGTTGTTCTGCTTGATTGCCTTCAACAAAAGAGTTTTAATTAAAAAAATCACTTGGAAATCACTCCACCAACAGATTCCCAGGAATTCGATTGTCCCAAATAGGAAGTGGTATAGAGACTGACTTGCCTAGAAAAACAGTTCAAACAAACAATGGTAGTTTTCAACAAGTGATTAAAGTTGTCTATAGTTGGTAATTTGCTACATCAAGGAAAGTGGGCTAAGTATTTAGCTTACCTGCCGGCAGTATTACATTAAGAATGCAGAGAGAGAGGAGAGATGATACCCTCTCTCTCTTGCAGGATCCTCTGACAGAGAATGGCGGCCAAAGCCGCATTCATAACCCCCCAGTTCCGGAAGCATATGACATCACTTCCGGAAAGCGGACATAATTTCCAGGGAGCTAGTGCGCATGCGCGATCCAAGACGCGGAGACCGCACATTGCGCGATCATCGGCCCGCCATCTTGGGTGTGGGCTGCCAGTACATCGCAAGCGCCGCTGAGTGTAAACACTCAGAACAGCGCTGCAGTTATGGCAGTTTGCACAGAAGGGAGACAAGGCCGATAGGCCTAGCTGGGAAGATAGCTCACCTAATGATAGCAGCACTGCACTATATCCTAGCGGGCTCCAGTCCAAACTTGATCAAATAAGGAGGGATCGGTGCCCGGGGCATCCGTATGGTTAACAATCAGGTTGTTCTGCTTGATTGCCTTCAACAAAAGAGTTTTAATTTAAAAAAAAATATTTATGGTTAGACAATTATGTTAAACACTAAACACTAAATACCGGTATAGGAGTCCATTTTAATGCTTCAGTACAAAACTAAGTACAATTGTTCATAGTACAAGAGTATACATAATCGCATATAGATAACACTTTTTGTTTATTTTAACAATATATAAAGAGCCAAGCAGTTTAAGAAATTCTGTATAAATTATTATTCAGAGATGTAGTTTTTCTAAAAGTCAAGGCATTGCGATACACTGTATCTTTCTATAAGAAAGGTTTATAACTTATTGCATCATTCAAGCCAGTTTTAAAGCTGACAGACTAAGAATCCGGCGAGCTTCGCGTAGTAAGAGTGTTTTGTCATTATTGCCTCCTCTTTCATTTAAGAGAATGTATTCCAGTGCAAAAAATGCATCTGTGAGCAATCGAAGCCATGAAAAAAGCCCATATGACGGCTAATCAGGGTTTCCATTCTTTTTTTGGATACCAAAGAAACATGGTCTCTGATTTCATGGAGAATAAGGTCTTTTTGTTTTACCTACATAGTATGCCCCACGAATACATAGCATAATGTATAGCACTCCTATCAATTGGCCACATATATTTCAAGCCAATCTTCCCTTTCCCACGTTTACCCCATCTTTTTTGCGCAGCCAGGCCGCATGCTTGAATTAAGGGTCCTTTTAAAACCTCTCTGGGTGTAGTATGAATATCCTGTGGGAGCTCATGCATTTTTTTGTTTCTTTTTGCACAATGAACCCCCTTAAAACCCATATCAGTTTCAGAGGTTCTGGTATGTATTTTAGGGGGTTTCTATGCAATTTTAAATTGATGGCAAGTTACATTCATTGTCAGTTTCTTTTAAGCACACAAACCCCTCTAAAGGTCCCCAGAAATACATAGCAGACCCTTGAAGGGTGCTGCTGCAGCACTTTCTGTACCTAACAGAGATGCACCCCTTCACAGGCAGGATTAGTACTACCCCCGGCATGTCATTTAAAGGAATTGGAAATTGTTTCACTTTTTTTTTTTTTAACCATAGATTTTTATTGTAAATTTGCATTAGATACATAAAATACAAAGCTTTGTTTACAACAAATGACATAACAGGGTGAATGATAAATATCAGATGTAATTCTACAAAGAAATATTTCCACCTGAGCCACCCATATCTGCGTAGTTTACAACCTCAACAGGAGGTAGGACCTGTCACCCCTACTGGGTACATACTGTGAGCAGGAAACTCTGATTGTCTGGAACAAAGTAGCTCTCTAGTAGGGATGAGCTTCGAGTTCGAGTCGAACTCATGTTCTACTCGAACATTGGCTGTTCGCAAGTTCGCCGAACAGCGAACAATTTGGGGTGTTCGTGGCAAATTCGAATGCCGCGGAACACCCTTTAAAAGTCTATGGGAGAAATCAAAAGTGCTAATTTTAAAGGCTTATATGCAAGTTATTGTCATAAAAAGTGTTTGGGGACCCGGGTCCTGCCCCAGGGGACATGGATCAATGCAAAAAAAAGTTTTAAAAACGGACGTTTTTTCAGGAGCAGTGATTTTATTAATGCTTAAAGTCAAACAATAAAAGTGTAATATCCCTTTAAATTTCATACCTGGGGGGTGTCTATAGTATGCCTGTAAAGGGGCGCATGTTTCCTGTGTTTAGAACAGTCTGACAGCAAAATGACATTTGGAAGGAAAAAACTCATTTAAAACTACCGCGGCTATTGCATTGCCGAAAATACACATAGAAGTTCATTGATAAAAACGGCATGGGAATTCCCCACAGGGCAACCCCGAACCAAAAAAAAAAAAAAAAAATGATGTGGGGGTCCCCCTAAATTCCATACAAGGCCCTTCAGGTCTGGTATGGATATTAAGGGGAACCCCAGCCAAAATTTTAAAAAAAAATTGACGTGGGGTTCCCCCTAAATTCCATACCAGACCCTTCAGGTCTGGTATGGATTTTAAGGGGAACCCCGCGCCAAAAAAAAAAAAAAAAAAACGGCATGGGGTCCCCCTAAAAATCCATACCAGACCCTTATCCGAGCACGCAACCTGGCAGGCCGCAGGAAAAGAGGGGGGGACGAGAGTGCGGCCCCCCTCCCCTCCTGAACCGTACCAGGCCACATGCCCTCAACATTGGGAGGGTGCTTTGGGGTAGCCCCCCAAAACACCTTGTCCCCATGTTGATGAGGACAAGGGCCTCATCCTCACAACCGTGGCCGGTGGTTGTGGGGGTCTGCGGGCGGGGGGCTTATCGGAATCTGGAAGCCCCCTTTAACAAGGGGACCCCCAGATCCCGGCCCCCCCCTGTGTGAAATGGTAAGGGGGTACTTACCCCTACCATTTCACTAAAAAACTGTCAAAAATGTTAAAAATGACAAGAGACAGTTTTTGACAATTCCTTTATTTAAATGCTTCTTCTTTCTTCCTTCATCTTCTTCTTCTTCTTCTGGTTCTTCTGGCTCTTCTGGTTCTTCCTCCGGCGTTCTCGTCCAGCATCTTCTCCGCGGCGTCTTCTATCTTCTTCTCCTCGGGCCGCTCCGCACCCATGGCATGAGGGGGGAGGCTCCCGCTCTTCTCTTCATCTTCTTCTCTTCTTCATCTTCTTCTTCATCTTCTTCTTCTTCTTCTTCTTCTTCTTCTTCTTCTTCCTTCTTCTCTTCTTCCTGTCTTCTCCGGGCCGCTCCGCAGCCATGCTGTGGCATGGAGGGAGGCTCCCGCTGTGTGACGGCGTCTCTTCGTCTGACGGTTCTTAAATAACGGGGGGCGGGGCCATCCGGTGACCCCGCCCCCCTCTGACGCACGGTGACTTGAGGGACTTCCCTGTGACGTCACGGGGAATGCCACAGGGAAGTCCCGTCATGTCACCGTGCGTCAGAGGGGGGCGGGGTCACCGGGTGGCCCCGCCCCCCGTTATTTAAGAACCGTCAGACGAAGAGACGCCGTCACACAGCGGGAGCCTCCCTCCATGCCACAGCATGGCTGCGGAGCGGCCCGGAGAAGACAGGAAGAAGAGAAGAAGGAAGAAGAAGAAGAAGAAGAAGAAGATGAAGAAGAAGAAGATGAAGAAGAAGATGAAGAAGAGAAGAAGATGAAGAGAAGAGTGGGAGCCTCCCCCCTCATGCCATGGGTGCGGAGCGGCCCGAGGAGAAGAAGATAGAAGACGCCGCGGAGAAGATGCTGGACGAGAACGCCGGAGGAAGAACCAGAAGAGCCAGAAGAACCAGAAGAAGAAGAAGATGAAGGAAGAAAGAAGAAAGAAGAAGCATTTAAATAAAGGAATTGTCAAAAACTGTCTCTTGTCATTTTTAACATTTTTGACAGTTTTTTAGTGAAATGGTAGGGGTAAGTACCCCCTTACCATTTCACACAGGGGGGGCCGGGATCTGGGGGTCCCCTTGTTAAAGGGGGCTTCCAGATTCCGATAAGCCCCCCGCCCGCAGACCCCCACAACCACCGGCCAGGGTTGTGGGGATGAGGCCCTTGTCTTCATCAACATGGGGACAAGGTGTTTTGGGGGGCTACCCCAAAGCACCCTCCCAATGTTGAGGGCATGTGGCCTGGTACGGTTCAGGAGGGGGGGGGGCCGCACTCTCATCCCCCCCTCTTTTCCTGCGGCCTGCCAGGTTGCGTGCTCGGATAAGGGTCTGGTATGGATTTTTAGGGGGACCCCACGCCGTTTTTTTTTTTTTTTTTTGGCGCGGGGTTCCCCTTAAAATCCATACCAGACCTGAAGGGTCTGGTATGGAATTTAGGGGGAACCCCACGTCAATTTTTTTTTTAAATTTTGGCTGGGGTTCCCCTTAATATCCATACCAGACCTGAAGGGCCTTGTATGGAATTTAGGGGAACTCCCACATCATTTTTTTTTTTAAATTTTGGTTCGGGGTTGCCCTGTGGGGAATTCCCATGCCGTTTTTATCAATGAACTTCTATGTGTATTGTCGGCAATGCAATAGCCGCGGTAGTTTTAAATGTGTTTTTTCCTTCAAAATGTCACTTTGCTGTCAGACTGTTCTAAACACGGGAAACATGCGCCCCTTTACAGGCATACTATAGACACCCCCCAGGTATGAAATTTAAAGGGATATTACACTTTTATTGTTTGACTTTAAGCATTATTAAAATCACTGCTCCTGAAAAAACGGCCGTTTTTAAAACTTTTTTTTGCATTGATTTATGTCCCCTGGGGGAGGACCCGGGTCCCCAAACACTTTTTATGACAATAACTTGCATATTAGCCTTTAAAATTAGCACTTTTGATTATTCATGTTCGTGTCCCATAGACTTTAACGGCGTTCGCGTGTTCGAACGAATTTTTTTCCTGTTCGCATGTTCTGGTGCGAACCGAACAGGGGGGTGTTCGGCTCATCCCTACTCTCTAGCGACCTTAAATGAGGGTCACTAGTGGCTGTTTACAAGATATGTTTAATTTTTACTTTGTAGATAACTATCTTAAAAACTTCAAACCTTGATATTGTCTTATTACAATAATAATATAAACACATACTTTATAGTGTAGTCACAACCTATTAAAATCTGTCTAGGTTCTGCTGATGTGACTACTCCTGGAATTATTATTTGTTTATTGGTTTACTTATCATTTTCTCTACTTATTTAAAGTCTTAAACCACTATCTGCCTAGTTGTTTTACTACATATCATGAAAAACAATTTACATTTCACAAGTGAGAGGGAGCAAACCGAGAAGATTTCCAGACATCCCAGTGTTTATGGAAGGCCTGGGATCTTCTTTCCTTATATGCAAGCATTTTTTCCATTGTGTAATGGGCATTCACTCTAGAAATTACTTCCTCAATTTTTGGGGGTGTTTGGGAGCGCCATTCTCTTGCTAGTGATATTCGGGCCGCAAATAGTATATTAATAACAACCTTTCTCGTCAAGTGAGGAAAGTTTTCTATGCCTAGGCTTAGAAGGGCAAGATCAGGGTTAAGCGTGACCATAGTGTTTGTGATTGTATGAATGATGGAAGCTACTTCCTGCCAGAATTGTTTTATTATCTTACAGCTCCACAAAATGTGTAACAGGGTACCTGTGTTGTGACAGTTCCGCCAACAGGATGGTGAAGTGTTCGGATTCATTTTATTGATGCGTAGAGGTGTAAGATAACACCTGTGCAGTATCTTCTGTGCGTTTTCCCAATGATCTATACAAGCTGAAGATTTGCCATTGCTTTTTACAGCTAGATGCCATTGGTGCAATGGGAATTCTTTGTTTAGTTCCCGTTCCCACTTTTTCATATTGGGCACCTTAGTCTGCATGTATAGGGGGGTAGCAAATTTGTAGAATAGGGATATTCCTTTGTGTTTCCCCGGGTTTTTGCTTAATAGATAATGCCAAAGTATTTGGGGAATTTTTAGTGGTCTAGGGGTATTAGATTTAATGTAGTGCTTAATTTGAAACAGTAGATATCTTTCCATTGTTTCCTGTCCCTGTAGGTCAGATGTAAGAAAGTGTTCCCCATTCCTTTGAAAAGTTTGGGTCGAGATATTTGGAATTAGATATTCATACGTTGCTAATGGAATATGTATTTCATGCATTGTTGTGTCCGTAAATGGGTGTCGTAGCATAGAAGACCACGCCGTGATAGAGGCTTGTATAGTGGGGAATTGTGGTGTAGTAGGTCTGTGATGTATGCCGGCTGCTAATGCCAGTGCTGGGAGATTATGGCCGGGTGTGATTTCTTGTTCTATTTCAGACCATCTATTGTCCGTTTGACATGAGAACCAGTATCGAGTTTGTTCTAGTATAGCTGCTTGGTAATAAATGTAGGCGTTGGGAAGTCCTACCCCACCTAGATGTTTGGGTTTGTACAGATGATTCAGTGCAATTCTGGGTTTTTTTCCTGCCCATATAAACTTATTTAGTATTTTCGCCAATTGTGTGAAGAACGATTGGGGGATATGTATGGGTAGTGTTCTAAAATGGTATAGGAGTTTGGGTAGTATTTGCATTTGATATGCGGCTATTCTCCCCATCCATGAAATGTGCAGTTTGCCAATTTGGACCATCTCTTCTTCTATATTCGCAAGTAGGGGAGGGTAATTGCTAGAGTATAGCTTAGCAGAAGAAGAGGTGAGTTGCACACCAAGATAGGTGAGTGATGGGGGGTTCCAGTTACAGGGGAACAGATGTTCTATAGTATGCTGTTCCTCTGTGGGTAAGTGAAGTGTTAAAGCGAAGCATTTATTTGTGTTGATTTTGTAAAAGGAGACTTGACTGATAGTTTGCAATAGCTTTTTAAGTTCTAGTATAGAGTCTGCTGGTTTAGATAAGGTCAGTATTATATCGTCGGCAAAGAGTCCTATTTTATGATTTTTTTTACCTATTCTAATGCCATTGATAGCTTCATTGGACCTGATATTTTGTGCCAGAGGTTCTATAATGAGTGAGAAAATTATTGGGGAGAGAGGGCATCCTTGTCGCGTACCATTAGATAGTGGGAATGGATCAGATAGGAGACCAGAGGTATAGACTTGGGCTGTGGGGTTAGAGTATAGGGACATAATCGCTGAGTGTATCAATCCCGATATTCCAAATTTGAGTAAAGTTTTTGATAGGTAGCCCCAATGCACCCTATCAAAGCCTTTTTGGCATCTAAGGCTAGAAAGATACTCGGTACTTGATTGACTTCTGCGAATCGCAGGAGGTCTAGCATCCTTCTAGTTCCGTCTGGTTCTTGTCTGCCTTTTACGAATCCTACCTGATCCAGTCCTATAAGAGAAGGGGTAATTTCTAATAATCTATTTGCCAATATCTTTGCATATATCTTCAGGTCAGAGTTAAGCAATGATATTGGCCTATAGTTTTGGGGGTGTGAGCCGTCTTTGCCGGGTTTAGGTAAGGTAACTATTATTGCTTGGAGCATTTCTCTCGGGAAAGATCCTGTTGTGGCTGCTATGTTGAAGACTTCTACAAGATTAGGTGCTAGGAGGGAGCTAAAAGCTTTATAGTACTCAGCAGAAAATCCGTCTGCTCCTGGTGATTTGTGCATGGGAAGAGATTTGATAACTGTCTCAATTTCTGCACTAGTGATTGGTGCATTAAGGGCTTGTAGTGTTGTTGAATCTACTAAGGGCAGTTGGATTCCTTGAAGGAAATCATCTATTTCTGTTTCTGTAGGTTGGTGGGTGGGTGGGTCTTTGTTGAGGTTGTAAAGGGATTTGTAATAGTCCCCAAAGGCATTAGCTATGTCTTTAGGATTGTAGAATGTGGTGTCGGAATTATGTTGTTGGATGCGAGTAATATTGGATTTAGCATGTCTTTTTTTGAGTTGTGCGGCCAGAAGTTTGCTAGCCCTATTATTTTGGGAATAAAAGGATAGCTTCAGCCTTTTGAAATAAAGATCGTAATCTGCCCTAAGTTCCTGTCGCAATTCTTCACGACAGGAATCAAGGCGTTTCAAAATGTTGGGGGTTGTGGTGCTGGGATCCTTGTGTTGGGCCTCTAGGTCTGCAATGAACTTGTGGAGCTGTGCTAAATGTTGTGACTTCTTTTTTCTTTCCCTAGAGGCAATCTGAATAAGAATTCCCCTAGCAAAAGCTTTGTGTGCGCACCATATCGTTGTTGGAGAGCATTCCCCATTGGCATTGAGTTTAAAATATTCTAAATTGTTTCACTTTAAGTGTTTAAAAAAAAAATCACTGTTCCTGGCCAGATGGATTTCTAAAAAAAAATTGCGCTGGCCCATGTTCCTCAGGGCAGAACCATCCTCCATAACATTCTTTGACACCCTCTTGGCTATTGGCCCAGGAAAAAGTTTTTTATTTCTAGTTGACAGATTTGGCTCCCTTTGATTTCAATGGGGTTTGGATTCGGCATCCAAACTTCTTTAATGTTCACCCAAGGATGACTCATCACTATTTCAAAAGCAGTCACTTTGAAAACACAAAACAAGACATACAAGAAATCTACTTCAATTAGCAAATATCCTGGATGGCATTTAATAGTAAGCGCAGATGATGACACACATTTATGATAAATATTTACAAACCTTGGTGCGTAATATGTATATGCAAGCTTCCACATGTACTTTAAACATTTTCAAACATTTTAGAGGTACTATCACTGCAAACACAGAAATTCAGAGACTTTCACATTTATAGTTAGCTTGTCTCTTGCTACTTGTGGTTCTGAATGCTTGTGGTTTCTCGCTGCACCTTTTAAATTTTTTTTTTTAAAGCAGTAGAAAAGTCTGCTTGTTTGTTTATACCTACAGTTAAGCTTATAATAATGCTTACCTGTATGTACAGTAAATATCTCCTAAACATTTAGCACCATTTAGGAGATATTTACTTTAGTTGCAGCCTGTGACATCACTGGTGCATGTGCATTGCACTCTCAATAGACGGCATGACGGCATTCTCCGGTGTCTGATTCAGCCTGCTTGCACCTGTCTGTGCTCCGGTCATTACTAACACCAAGTTTCGCTAGCTGCTGTACTCACGCTCTTGTCCGTGGCACCCAAGTACCAGCCTACTCCAGGCTCCAGCCTGTCAGCTGTTCCTGGTTGTCCTGCTTGTCTCCACGCTTCTGCCTTCAGTTCCGGTTCAGCCTCCCTGCTAGAGACTTGCCAGACACTCGTGCGACTCTGCACTCCCACGCCACCTGTCTGCTCTACCAGGGGCCTTGAGTCAGAGGTGTGAGAGAGGTCTTCCTCTGCATAACAGACTCTACCATCAGGTATGTGACAGAGTTCTGCTCGGCTCGGGTGCTCCTAAAGCAAGCTGCCTGCTGTGGGGGCGCTGTGGGGGCCCTGCCTGCTGTGGGGACCAAGAAGTGTCGGTGAGCGACCCTAGAAGAAGAGGATCTGGGCTTCTCTGTGCAAAACCACTGCACAGGGCAGATAAGTATAACATGTTTATTATTTTTAAAGAAGAAAATTAGACTTTAGTATCACTTTAAAATGAATCAATCAAATAAGAAAGTGGAAAAATAACAAGTGTCAATACAAATACCATGGAAGAGCAAATATGCAGTTCAAGTAATCCATGTATCACATAATTGTTCCATATGTAAAAGAAATAAAGGTGATAAAATGAAGTGAAAAACATGTGTCTGTGTATCCTTTAAATGTATATATCCATATGAGTTCTGGTCCAGTAGTACACTTCTCCACCATGTGAACCACCACCAACACACTGCACTCATCAGAGGATGTGGCTGCTTAAAGGTCCACCCACCGCTGCAAAACTTAAAAGCCAGCAGCTACACATACTGCATCTGTTGGCTTTTAATAATAGTACACTTACCTGTCCTGGAGTCCAGCAATGTCGGCACCACAGCTGATGTTTCCATCAGCCACTGGGTGCTGCCACCGCCATTGCGGGTAAGGGAACCCGGCAGTGTAGCCTTACCGTTCCCTTACCGCTCCTCTCTCCTATTGGCCCAGTGGCAGGGGAAGGAGGAGGGAGCAGGTGGGAGCCAAGCGGCAACGTCAACAGTCGCGATGTGGCTCCCGGAAGTGGGAACAGGATCTGTCAAAGACAGGTATCCCCTCCCCCCTAACCCCGAAAGGAGGGGGAGGAGACAAATGAGCGGAGGTTCCACTTTTGAGTGGAACTCCGTTTTACGTTATAGGCAGCACATCAGCATTATGATATTTCCCAAAGGAACAAGTCACAGCTTCATATCATCAGGAGTGGTTCCCTTTAAGGCTGATGATAAACGCATTGGGTGGAGCTAAAAGTGCTGATATCAAACCCCTGCATGGTTCTTCCATAGAGGGGCCAACTTTGTACATTTTTTGCTATTTGCTTTTAATTTGATGTGTGCTGAACCCTTTTAATAAAAATACTACACTATGTGAGTATTTCTGGCTCCTGTGGTGAGCACTTCTTCAATATAACTCCACTGTACTCCTGCTGGTCCTGGAAGTGATAAGTTTACTGATGCCATTACCAGAGAGTCTTCAACCTTTAGGGGAACCACTCCTGATAAGACGCTGTGACCTGTTCCTTTGGGAAATACCATAATGTCTATGTGCTGCCTATAACTTAGCGAATTGCCGAATAGCAAAAAATGGTCTGGTCATGGAGGGGGTAAAATGTTCCAGAGCATAAGTGGTAGTATATGTAAACCTAATCCCTAAAACCTCTAATATGTCTGACATGTTAAATATAATTTCAACAATAATGTTTAATATTTTTTGTTTTGCCCCTTTTTTTTAAATAATACATGGTGATCCTGTCATGAAGGTCCTTGTTCAGGCATTTTCTGATATAGGAGGACAACACTCTGTCACTGTCTCACAACTGTGCTCCTGCACTGTTACCCTATCAACTGGGTTTCCATTGAAGATTACAAGCAGTTGTTTCAACACATCCTTTTTTCTTCCCCACTAACCTTCCCACATAACCCTCTTCATTGCTTGTGGGGCAGCATCAGCATAGGTGATTAACAGCTGCTCCTTTCGTCCTAGCTGCTTTACCTGACCCTCTTCATTGGCTTATACGTCGAATCCATCGGGGATGATTGACAGTTGCACCCCAGGTAGTCTCTTTGTAAATTTTTATTTTTTATTTTATAAAACCTGTCGGTCAAAACATATAAGTATTGCTTCAGCATGTATTATTTTATTTAAAGTGATTGTAAAGGCTCAAGTTTTTTTTTTACCTTCATGCATTCTCCATGAAGGTAAAAACCTCCTCTGTGCAGCAACCCACCCAGGTCCCCTAATACTTCCCCGATCTTACTTCAGTGATGTGCATGAGAGCCTCGGCTCTCCAGAGACTCTCCCTCCTCATTGGTTCCCGCTGCTGTCAATCACAGTCAATGAGGAGAGAGGGGGCAGGGCTGGGCCAGGGCTCTGTGTGTGAATGGACACGCAGAGCCGTGGCTCATGAACAAGTCTTCTTGAGTGCCCCATTGCAAGCTGGTTACTCTCAGGAGTGGGGCACTGGGCAGGAGGGAGTGGCCAGCAGCAATGGCGAGTGACCTCAGAAGAGGGAGGATCTGGGCTGCTCTGTGCAAAACCACTGCACAGATCAGGTAAGTAGGACATGTTTGTTATTTTAATTTTTTACCACTTTAAATGTGTTTTGTTTTATGGTTATTTTAACCGTGTGACTGCAACAGCATTAAATCTGTGAAGCCACAAGAAAAGAAAGGTAACTTCCTGCAGGGATACTGAATCTGCAGGTATCATCACAGGCTTCCTTTTTACTCCACCCTTGGACTGCATAGTGGGGTGCAGAGCAAACAGGGAAAATTCACATGACCAGGATAGGATAGTTCCAAAAAAGTATTTCACCATAATTTAAAAATACTATTTATAAAAAGGTATTTAAATGGTGTAATTTCCTTGTCATATGGCAGAACCGATTAAAATGGGTTTACTGAGACTTTAAAGCTAAAGTGTAGGTATGACATTTTTTACATAATTAGGTCCACAAATCTCTGGTCAAACAAAATCACATGAGACACCAATCACTGGCTAGTAGTTGTTTACAGCCTGTCCTATTTAGAATAAAAACTAATTGAAACTGCTATAATGTTTCAGAGATGAATCTAAATATTAAAAAAATGAGACTTGTGTAGTGTATATGTTCCATTTTCCTTTTGTATTTTGAGGTTCAATGAGCTTCAATGTTTATCTAAAATGGTCTTCAGTTTACTGGGGAGAGCTATTAAGGAGATGCACTCAGTCACATAATTGTGCTTAAGCTATGTTTTTAAGCTGGTAAGCCACCCTCTGTTAAGCACGTTACAGTCATGACCAACAAACTTTCTCTTCCTTCATGCATCATGCTCACAGCCTATAAAATTTAGAATTAATTTTTTGGTAGTATTCTGCATTTATAATACAAGACTACAGTATTTTAAGCAATGGACAAAAAGAACATTTAACCTAGGACTGGCAAAAAAAAAAGCCCCTTGCAAGACTATAGTAGTGGATCCTGGAAGACATGCATCCTAAACTGTCTGCATTAATCTATTTAAGGTGCCAGAATGAAAAGATTCTCACACATATAGGGTCAGGTAGAATGCAGGGAAATTACTGGTGACCATTTAGAGCAACAGGCGTACCCAGGAGCTTAGTGCTCATCACCACTCAGACATCAGTTTTCTTCATACTTCCAACCCACATATCTGAAATAAAGAGCAAGAATCATAAGGGAGGTGTGTGTGTTTTTAACTAATTTAAACTACATTAAAATAACAAATATAGAATCTTAACTTTATTACCGGGGGTGGGGGGAGGCTAGTCTAAAATGGCACAGGAACAGCGACTGTGTGCTCTAGTGCAGCTTAAAAATAATTTTTGGCGATCCATCAAACTTTTATTGTTTTTTGCAATTCATCATATTTATAGGATGGACTGGCTTTTTTTTTTTTTTATTTTTAAATCTAATGTATACAGTTTGATGGTTAGCACAGTGCATGATGTAATCAAGAATAGTGTATTATGTAATCAGGACTATTATGCAATCAGAAATTTATATAGTAACATATCAGGATCCCATGTACCCATAAAACTGTTAAAGGAATGGGAATATGGAGCAGGACTCAGAGAAAATGGTGCCTGCTAATAGTATCTATATATGGATGGCAATCCACGGTAAAATGGCACCAGTTAACATAATGCAATCCTATGGGGACTACATGAAAATGGTGCATGATAATAGTATATATAGGCAGAAGCAATGTGGCATCCAATCATATCCCCTAATGAAGCCACGTGACCCTGTGGCATAACGCGTAGGGGAGGGGCTTGATTGCATCACGACTCTGTGAATGAGGCACTGACTGTTGGAATAACCATACACGCTGTTATAGTTTGGTGTACTAGAGCAACAGTATAATGTGAGGGTTTTATCTGGAGTATTTTAATAGCAGTAAACTGTTTTTTTAAAGGATAAAGCACTATGTATGGTGGTTTTCTCTTTATGTATATACAGCTGAGTGGAGACATGTAAAGGAGCAATACTTATGCATGAAGGTGACCTGAAGCATCTGTGATATCCAAAGGTCCATAAATATCTTCTTTTTTTTTTTAAACTCGAGTGTTTATTCAAGTATTTCATCAATGCAACAGTACATCTTTCAGAGGTTTACAGACGATTTGGTAATAGATACAAGGTACATATAGGTACGGTTAGATATGGTGTGACAACTTACATTTCACAACTGAAAAGTGAACAACAATTAAACAATAGTGTGCTGCCTACAACGTGTAGGACCACACACCAATGTTTGTAGTGATAGAGCAGGTGATCCTTTTGGGTGTCAATATTCTAGGGTTGTGTTGTGAGACTTGGAAGTCAAGGTAGGGGTAAGCATTTAGGGTGTGCTAACCAGGGGTTCCATCTGTTTAGGAATGTGGGGACTAGCAGATGAGCCCTGGCGTACATGAATTCCATTAGACATTGGTTTTTTCAATGATAGAGTCACTTCTGTGAGAGAGGGGGGATCAAGAGATTTCAATTTTTTAACAATTGTTAGTCTAGTAGCGATAAGGGCGTGAGTTAAAATGGGTGAATGGCTGGTGGCCAGGAACCAAAGCCTAAACCCAGGAGGACAATTTGCGAGGATAGTGAGATAGGAGTTGATAGGAGAGAGATAAGAAGTTTTGTGAGGGCAGACCAGAAGGGTTTCAGTTTGGGGCGGGACCACCAAATGTGTATGGTTGTGCCAGAGTGGCCAGCAGGTGTCAGATGTGGTGGGGTAAATCTTTGCTAATTTAGAAGGTGTAAGGTACCAATTATCGAGAACTTTTTGTACAGTTTCTCAGTGTGTGATACATCTGGAAAACTTCAGTGGTGTTCTAAGGGCACTGTGCTATTGTTGTGGTGTGTAGGTACACTTTAGGAGGTTCTCCGACTGCGGCATAGCAGAAGTTTTGGTGTCAGGTGCAGGGTCAGTGAGTAGTTTATAGATATAGGCGATGCCTTTCAGACGGGGATGGTCTGTATTGTAGAATTTTAGTAGAAGCCAGAAGAAGGGATTCTTAGACCATATTACCCGTGAGAGCACTGAGCGGATTTTGAGGTATTTGAAAAAGTCTCTGGGTGCGATGTGATAGGTCTTTTGTAGATGTTGGAAGGGTAGGAGCAAGGAGTCCTGGTAGTATCCAGTTTGAGATTGGGATATCAGGTAGAATGGTTTGTAGAGCCTTGAGAGCTACAGTATGTCTTGCAGTAGTCAGTGGGGTATGCCTCCAGACTGTTGAGAGATTGCTCACCACATTTTAAAAGTAGCATTGACAGTAGTAAGATAGCTCTGATTTTCATGGTGGTGTAGGAGTAGTGCACTAAGAGTCAGTTTAGGGTGAGTTGCTATGACCGTTGTTTCTATTTGTAGCCAGGGGTTTTGTGTATCTGATTTCCATCAATATTTGGCTTGATCCAGAATTGCTTTAAAGTATGCTGAAATATTAGGAGCTCCCATCCCTCCAGCAGACGTTGGTGAACATAGGGTAGATCTTTTGACTCTGGGGTGTTTCCCATCTTATATGAAAGAGGTCAAAATAGCTTGTAGTTTTTTGTTGTGATTGTAAGAAAGGAACAGGTAGAGGTCGGAATACGTACAGTACATGAGGTAGGAGGTACATCTTGGTCAGTGCGATGCGTTTGGCCCATGACGCTTTAACACTTTTTAAATCTTGCACAGTTTTTTGCAGTTTGGTTACTAGATGCGAGAAATTACGGAAAAGTAGGCAGTAGTAGGAGTAGTCAGGTGTATAGTTACATAGTTACATAGTTACATAGTAGGTGAGGTTGAAAAAAGACACACATCCATCAAGTCCAACCCATGTGTGTGATTATATGTCAGTATTACATTGCATATCCCTGTATGTTGCGGTCGTTCAGGTGCTTATCTAATAGTTTCTTGAAACTAACGATGCTCCCCACTGAGACCATTGCCTGTGGAAGGGAATTCCACATCCTTGCCACTCCTACAGTAAAGAACCCTCTATGTAGTTTAAAGTTAAACCTCTTTTCTTCTAATTTTAATGAGTGGCCACGAGTCTTGTTAAACTCCCTTCTGCAAAAAAGTTTTATCCCTATTGTGGGTCATCAGTATGGTATTTGTATATTGAAATCATATCCCTGCTCAAGCATCTCTTCTCCAGAGGGAATAAGTTCAGTGCTCGCAACTTTTCCTCATAACTAATATCCTCCAGAGCCTTTATTAGCTTTGTTGCCCTTCTTTGTACTTGCTCCATTTCCAGTACATACTTCCTGAAGACTGGTGCCCAGAACTGGACAGCATACTCTAGGTGCAGCCAGACCAGAGTCTTGTAGAGTGGGAGAATTATCGCTTTATGTTTAGAGTTGATCCCCTTTTTAATGCATGCCAATATTCTGTTTGCTTTGCTGAGACTATCATCTACTAGGACCCCCAGGTCCTTTCCCATTCTAGATTCCCCCAGAGGTTCTCCCTCCAGTGTATAGATTGCATTCATATTTTTGCCACCCAAATGCATTATTTTACACTTTTCTACATTGAACCTCATTTGCCATGTAATTGCCCACCCCATTAATTTGTATAGATCTTTTTGCAAGATTTCCACATCCTGCGTAGAATTTATTGCCCTGCTTAGCTTAGTATCGTCCGCAAATATAGAGATTGAATTGTTTATCTCATCCTCCAGGTCGTTTATGAACAAATTAAATAGGATTGGTCCCAGCACAGAACCCTGGGGGGACCTCACTACCCACCCCTGACCATTCCGAGTACTCCCCATTTATCACCACCCTCTGAACTCGCCCTTGTAGACAGTTTTCAATCCATGTACTCACCCTATGGTCCATGCCAACGGATCTTATTTTGTATAGTAAACGTTTATGGGGAACTGTGTCAAATGCTTTTGCAAAATCCAGATACAACACGTCTACGGCATTCCTTTATCTAGATGGCAACTCACCTCCTCATAGAAGGTTAATAGTTTGGTTTGGCAAGAACAATTCTTCATGAATCCATGCTCATTACTGCTAATAATACCGTTCTCATTACTAAAATGTTGTATATGGTCCCTTATCATCCCCTCCAAGAGTTTACATACTATTGATGTTCGGCTAACTGGTCTGTAATTCCCAGGGATGTATTTTGGGCCCTTTTTAAATATTGGTGCTACATTGGCTTTTCTCCAATCAGCTGGTACCATTCCAGTCAGTAGACTGTCAGTAAAAATTAGGAACAATGGTCTAACAATTACTTGACTGAGTTCCCCAAGTACTCTCGGGTGCAAGCCATCTAGTCCCGGTGATTTATTAATGTTAAGTTTCCCAAGTCTAATTTTAATTCTGTCCTCTGTTAACCCTGGACGTGCTTCCTGTGATGTGTCATGAGGATAAACACTGCAGTTTTGGTTACTGAAACCCCCTGATTCACTCATGAAGACTGAGGAGAAGAATAAATTCAATACCTTCGCCATCTCCCCCATTCTTTGTAACCAGATGGCCTTCCTCATTCTTTATGGGGCCAATATGGTCTGTCCTCCCTTTTCTACTGTTTACATACTTAAATAATTTCTTGGGTTTTTTTGCTCTCCTCCGCTATGTGTCTTTCATGTTCTATCTTAGCGGGCCTTATTGCACCTTTGCATTTCTTGTTGCATTCTTTATAAAGTCTGAATGCTGATGATGATCCCTCAACCTTGTATTTTTTTAAGGCCTTCTCCTTTGCTTTTATATGCATTTTAACATTGGAGTTAAGCCATCCAGGACTTTTGTTCACTCTTTTAAATTTATTATCCAATGGGATGCATTGGCAAATGCCCTTATTTATTATGCTCTTAAAGCAAACCCATCTCTCCTCCGTGTTCTTTGTTCCTAAGATTTTATCTCAATTTATGCCTTCTAGCAAGGCTCGTAGTTTAGGGAAGATGGCTCTTTTGAAATTCAATGTCTTTGTATTCCCCTTATGTTTCCTATTTATGTGATTTATACTGAAGCCAATTGACCTGTGATCGCTGTTACCTAAATTGCCCCGTGATCAGGTCTGTATTGTTGGTAATCAGTAGATCCAGTAACACTTTATTTCTAGTTAATGCGTCTACCATCTGACCTATAATATTGTCCATCAAGACATTTAGGAACTGGTGAGCCTTAGATGAATGCGCAGTTCCCTCTGGCCAGTCTATGTCTGGATAGTTAAAATCCCCCATTATGATAACACTTCCCATCCTTGCTGCTAATCCAAATTGTGATAGGGGATCTGTCTCCCCTTCCTCGTCAGGTTTGGTGGGCCTATAGCATACTCCCAGTATTATTTTATCCTTATCTTCATCCCTATGGAGCTCCACCCATAAGGAGTCCACCTCCTCCCTAGCTCCCTTATTGATGTCATCTCTCACATTCACTTGTACATTATTCTTGATATATAGGCATACCCCTCCCCCCTTTTTACCCACTCAATCCTTGCGAAAAAGGGTATACCCTTGAATGTTTGCCAGCCAATCATGAGAGCTGTTGAACCAGGTCTCTGAAATTCCCACAAAATCCAAATCCTCCTTGTACAACAGTATCTCTAGTTCACCCATCTTGTCCGCTGTCCGCCAGGCTCCTGGCATTGGTGAACATGCCACGTAATTTAGACTAGTCGCATATTATCCTCTTATTGGGTGTTCCAAGATTGCAACTAGGACTTGCTACTATACTTACCTTGGGTTTATGTGCTTTGGTCAACCTACCACTAAATGGATAGGTAAAGTACCGCGCCAATCCAATATATCAAAGCAGCAGCCAACACTACAATATGACTAAGACTGTGTAGAATAACTAAATGTTAAAGTGTAGCGCTAAAGTAAAATTCAGTGAAAAGGGTCTAGGACAGGGGAAGGTCAATCCACATTTACTCGTTAGACTTTATTACTGCTGCCTTTCCCCATTTCTATAGGCGAAGGCTTATATCATAATAATGGATATCTTTGACTATCGGAGTAATCGTACATTTAATATCAAAGGTGTTTTTACACCCCTGAATAGTGATTCTGAAATAGGAGGGCTATTCTTGAGGTTAAAAAATCTGATGGTTTCTGAGCTTCACCTGGAATGGGACATAGCTTTTCTTGAGCAGTACTCGAAGGAACGTTTGGTCCCAAGGGGTTTGAGGTGGAACATCCATCCCCAACAAGCCGAACCTGACCTTGAATCTTGGTTTCGTTTTTTTAATGAGGCAGGTATCTCCCTACTAGGGTTTTTGATTGAAAGAAAACACCTGAGGAGAATAATCTTGGACACAGAAATTAAAGAAATCAGGGATAAGCTCCTCCCACTTAAAAAACTAGCTGAATATAATTCGCTCTCCACAAATCTCAAAGAACACTTAGAGAAAGAAGAACGTGAACAGAGGGTTAAAAAACAAAAAAAATACACAAGGGACATCTGTGATTATAAGAATGGGTGTGTGTTCAGTTGGCAGGACAAAAATCCACCAATCATGGCCCCAGAGATGGGACAAGCACCCATCAATAATTCAAGTTTAGCCCCCTCGGGTTCACAACAATCAACGAATAGGATGGAACCTAATATACAGGATGTGTACCATCCTCCCATCAGCCCCTTACACCCATACCCCACCAGAAGAACTCATCCTCCAACAATGGGGGAAGGGGGAGGAATAATAGAGGTAGGGCTAAGGGAAATAGGAACCAGAGACCATATTATGACCATCATAGACAGGATTCGTCCCCCTGGAGAAGAAATAATGATCATTACGATCAATATTCAGACTATCAATACCCCCAGAGAACTCCGGTTCACACGCAGAACAGGTTTTCACCTCTCAGAGAGAGAAGATTTAATGATGATCAGGGTTCCAGATATCCCTATTCTGATAGGGATGATGGATATCATATTAGATCACCATTTAACTATAACCAGAATCTACCAGGACCACCTATGAGGAGGGATTTTTACAAGGAGGGGAAAGCCATGTAAGAAATCCAAATCCGGGCGCGGCTCCAGAGGGGGGTGGCGCGCCAGGAAAAAGAAAACGTGTCTAAAAGACAGTGGTATCTTTAATTTGAGCAATGTAGAACTAACTAAAGCCGAAAAATCAGTACTAGATAAAGGGTTGAAATACGTACCTCCTAAAAGATTTAATAAATTTTCAACTTTCATAGATGTACACAAATACATCAGAAAGTTGAATGTCCAGAGATATATTATGTCTAATCCTATTAGACCCAGGACTATGGATATTACGTCACATGCAGTGCATTCAGGCCTTGCTAACCCATCGCTGTTCAATCCCCCCTGCTCAGTGGCACCCTCCATCAAAGTCTTTCGAGATCTGGTCCTTAAAGACCTGGACAAGTTACCTGATAAAAGAATATATAATGATCCCAACCTAAAAATTGGGCTAAAGTCCCTTTGTGAACGTAAAAACCTTGTCATTCGCCCAGCTGATAAGGGGGGTGGGATTGTTATTCTCGATAAAGCAGACTACCAAATACTAAAATTCTCGGTGATACAGACACCTATCTTAAACTAACCAAAAATCCTACATCTGAGTTTAAGAAAGCTTTGATAGACTTGATAGATACTGGTTCCCAATTAGGAATTCTTGATAAAAAGGAGAAACATTTTTTTAGTTCCGGTTGCTCCATGTATTCCTATAATTTATTATCTACCGAAAGTCCATAAGAACGTCACACAACTTCCTGATCGCCCTATTATTAGTGGCATAAATTCTATCACATCCCGCATCGGGAAATATATTGATTTCTTTCTCCAACCACTAGTGAAATCCACACCATCTTACTTAAGGGATACTAAGGATACTATTGCCAAACTTGAATGTGTCACATATAGTAAGGACCTTATTCTCGCTACAGCTGACGTCAAGGCGCTGTACACCTGTATACCCCATGATTTGGGATTTGAAGCAGTCAACTCTTTCCTTTCTAGGAATGGTACAATTCCGGGTACTCAGAAGAGGTTCATTATGGACTTACTGTGTTTTGCCACCAAACACAATTACTTCTGGTACAATGGAGATTTCTATCTCCAGAAGAAATGGGTAGTGATGGGGGCGAAGTTCGCCCCCAGCTTAGCCAATATATTTATGGCCAAGTGGGAGGAGGATGTCGTCTATGCCCTAGACCCACCGTAACTGGTGTTGTGGGCTAGGTACATCGATGACATCCTCCTCCTATGATAAGGGAATATGGAATCTCTGGACGAATTCATATGCATTTTGAATAACAACCAGATTGGGATAGAATTAATTTACGAAGCTAGCCAGTCGACCATTCATTTTCTTGACCTTGAGATCTCGGTGGTTGATAACCTCCTCACTACCAAGACTTTTTTCAAGGCCACTGATCGGAATGGGTACATTCCGATCGACAGCTGCCACCATGCAGCGTGGCTGAAATCCATTCCCCGAAGTCAGATGTTGCGGATCAGACGCAACTGTTCACAACTCACTGATTATTTTGACCAAGCTAATATCTTGAAATCGAGATTTATGGACAAGGGCTATGATGCATTAGAGATAGACAAAGTGATTCATAATGTCTCCTTAATGGATAGGAATTTACTTATCTCAGAACAACCTAAACCCATTGTAGAAAATAAACATAAATGGTCTTTTCTCACCAATTTCTCAATTCAACATAAACAGGTCAAGGACATTCTTCATAGGCACTGAAAGGTTTTAAAAAATTATACTGTCCTTGGACCAGTCCTTCCAGAACAAGCAGGAGTGATTTATAGAGGTGCTATGCCCCTGAGAGGACAGATTGCGCCTAATGTAACAGACCCCCCTTCTGTCCCCTTGTTTTTCCAGAATATGAAGGGTTTCTTCCCTTGTCGAAGATGTAGGGTGTGCAAATATAATACACATAAATCCCGGAAGATCGAGACCTTTGGATCAACCACTACAGGAAAAGAATATTCTGTGAAACACTTTGTCACATGTTCGACGAGGTATATTGTGTATCTCATCACTTGCCCTTGCGGGAAACAGTACGTAGGGCGGACCATCCGTACTTTCGCCATAAGGGTCAATGAACATATGAAGTCTATTAAAAAGGGACGTACGAATCATAGTGTACCCAACCATTATTTAACATGTCATAATCGAGACCCCACTGGTACTAGGTTCCAAATAATAGACAAATTTACCCCTCATTGGAGAGGAGAGTCATGTATAAGAGGAGTATCAAGGCTTGAAACTTTCTGGATACACCAATTAAGATGTTTCACGCCACATGGATTGAATGTGGAGTGGGACATCAACTCATTTATTAATCAATCTTAGTTATGGTCCTTCTCTATCCTTTTTATTAATTTCGTCCCCAGCCATATTTACAATATCTACAACATAAGCAAGCCCAATCTGTTTGATGACACATTTAGGCCTTATTCATAGTTAATGGGGTTAAGGTGGCTCCCAATATATGAATTAGTTCTACAGTTATCATTTTGCTCATTACTAGGTCCTGTTTCTATATTTTTATATATTTTTTATATTTTTTATTGTTTTATAAGTTTTTAACAAAATCTGTTTTTTTCAAATAAATGATGGAAATGCCGATACTTGCGCATTTCAGCATGGCCCCCTGTTCTTTTATGGGACAGTGGCCTTACATGCGTTGTGATCCAACATGGATTTAGATGGGCACCAACATTCCCTGTCTTATATTTATGATTAAGAACAAGAATGGCCATTTGTTATATCGTTTTTTCTGTTTTGCGATGTAGCTATAATGCATACTGACTTCCTGATTGGACATCATAGTTGGAATAATAGGGTTATTTGACTAAATTTATATTAGGTCTATACACTTAACATTACGGCAGACTTTTATGATTGCCGTACTCGTTTTATTTTTATCACTTCCTTTCTTGAAGACCCGCTTGGAACTCACTCGCGCTCCAATAGCCTCAGTGATGTGTTTACACTTCCTGGCTGACGCAATGATGCACACCTAAGGTCACGTCAGACGCTATCACGTGATGCTGGTCACGTGCGCGTCAAACATGGCGATGGCCTGCATTGGGTGAGTAACAGAGGAGCGCACCCTTTCATCCTATGAGCGCGCACGTCAAGACAGTACTCACATCGAGGCTTGGTTGGCAGAGGCGGATCCACTATCTGGCACCCTATTGGTAAATCTAAGCAACACGTGACCTTGAATGGAACGCACTCTTTCAGTCCAGGAAGTCAGCGCGCATGATGCTGTAACAGCTGTACATGGGTGATCATTACAATATATGTATAAAAGCGTGGTGGTGGCAGGATGGCATATACCCCAGCCGAAGTCTCTTCAGATGAAACGCGTCGGGTCTCCTTGCTGTACCCAGCCACCCACACCACGCTTACTTTCTTCCAATTTTATCTGAATCGATTCTATTACTTTTTAATTTTTAATCGATTGTTTGATGATCTTGAGTGATCTAATAAATGCCAATTGAAAAACAATTTTTTGGATTTACACCATGTGGAGGCTCCTTGTCTTTTCTTTTTATGTGGTCCATGTATGCTGACAAAGACGGTGATCGTGCAGACTTTCAGGGCAGGTTCCGGGCCCCCCATCTTAGGAGGAAATCTTCCGGGGTATAATCCATCTTTACACTGTCATCCATCTTAAGACAGTACAAGCCCATTTGACTCACTGCCCACGGCCTGTGAGTCCACCGAAGTCGGTAAGAGTATTCTACCCTTCACTTTGATTTGGATTCTTTTTACTGTGAGGATACCTGCCTTGGATTCAATCTGTTTCAACTACACTATGCATTATATGGACTAATTTACTAAGTCTTTATGGTTTACTTGGGAGTCACACTCCCCCACCATTATTGTGGACATTTTTGACACCACTCACATATTTCTTCACTATCAAAAAATGTGGACATTTGAGATAATAATTTGTTGATATATTTCACTTTATATTTGTCTTTATGTCTGTTTGTGCCTTTCCCAAAAGAAAGAGCATTTCACTCTTTGATATAGGTTGTGTTATTGTATTATACACTTATATTCACTCTACTAATTTGTTTACACATTTGTCCGGTTTTGGACTGGATAGGGTTACGTGCCACTTTAAATGTGGATTGACCTTCCCCTGTCCTAGACCCTTTTCACTGAATTTTACTTTAGCGCTACACTTTAACATTTAGTTAACCTACCACTAATGCCCCCAATATTACCCTCTGGAATATGTTCTGCACTGACTATCTCTACCTCTGGACCCTCCCCCCCATCGCCTAGTTTAAAAAACCCCTCTAACTTTTCGGCCATCTTCATTCACAGCTGATCTGCACCCTCCTCATTTAGGTGCAGTCTGTCCCTTGTATAGTACCAGTTATCGACTGAGAAGTCGGCCCAGTACTCCAGGAACCCAAATCCTTCCTTACTACACCAGCTCTTCAGCCACTTGTTTACTTCCCTAACCTCCCTCTGCCTTTCTGGTGTGGCTCGATGTACCATTAGTATTCCTGAGAATACTACCTTGGAGGTCCTTTTCCTCAATTTAGCTCCTTAGTCCCTATAATCATTTTTAGGACACTCCATCTGCCTCTGACTTTGTCATTGGTGCCAACGTGCACCATGACAGCTGGGTCTTCCCCAGCCCCTCCCAGTAAATCTGACCACCAGATCCGTGATGTGCCGAACCCGAGCGTACAGTAGACAACATACTGTTCGGTCGCTTCAGGTCTTTGTTACAGATTGGCCTCTCTGTCCTTCTAAGAATTGAGTCCCCTACCACCAGAATCTGTCTTTCCTTTCCCTTCGCCTCCCTCCCACTCTCACTGAAGGAGTTCTTCCCCCGGCAGCTAGGAGGGTTCCTCAGCTCCAGCAGTGCTGATCCCTGACTGGTTTCACCAATGTCACTCAATAGAGCATACTTATTGGGATGCTCCAGCCCTGGATCGGCCTCCCTGGCACTTCCTCCTCTACCCTTCCTGACTGTCAGCCATCTACTCATTGCTAGTGGCCCCAGCCAGCACCTGCCGTGTACGTTCCTGGCTCTCTTTTAGTATGGAGGAACTGACAGTTGCTTCCCCAGATTTAGAACCTGGGCTTCCAGGGAAACAATGCGCTTACATTTTGCACAGCAGTATTCACCCTCGATCGGATTATCAAGGAACCCATACATGCGCAAGATGTACAACAAGTCTCCTCTACACACTAGCTGGGCATCGTACCTATTAAGTTGAATGAGGATTGGGGATTATACTCTGTCCAAATTACCTAACAACTAGCTTCCTGAAACTAATACTCAACAAGACAAATACACAGGTACTCAACAAGACAATACACAGGTACTTAACAAGACAATACACAAGTACTCGCAGACCTACATGCACTCGCAACGTAAATAAGAGAGAGTAGAGTCTGGGGCCCATGAAAAAGAGGTGTGTTGATCAATGCTACACCTGGTGTTAGGATCAATATTGGCTCCAATCATACAGGATTTGGAATAGTTGATTTTGTATAAAGATGCTTTGCTAAAAAGGTCAAGGGTATGATGAAGATGAGGGAGTGATTGTGTGGGGTTGGTAATAGAGATGATCAAGTCATCTGCAAAAAATCAAATTTTGTGATTGAGCTCACCAAACTCAATGCCGGAAATGGCAGGGTTGGTACGAATGGAATGTGCCAGTGGTTCCATGATAAGGGTAAAAATTAATGGGGATATGGGGTAGCCTTGACGAGTTCCATTGGTTATATGGAAGGTATCTGAGAGAATACCTGAGTTTATGACTTTGGGGCTGGGGAAGGAATATAGTGCCAATATTGCTTTAAGTATCGGGCCAGAAAAGCCAAATTATTTATTAAACAGTTATACTGCGGCAGAATGGCTCCCCTGGGCGAGCCGTCGTAGCTGTACGTCAGCCCTTTAAGATGCTGTAGGAGGCGCATCCACACACCCACAGCATGTGCCCGGAGCCAATGTGAGTGCCCGATGACCGCTGGGCACACGCGATCACTCGTGACAGAGCGAGAACCGGGATCTGTGTGTGTAAACACACAAATCCCAGTTCTGTCAGGGGAGAGAAGGGAGAAGACCGATCATGTGTTCATACTAAGTATGAACACCGATCGGTCTCCTCCCCTAGTCAGTCCAACCCCCCCACAGTTAGAACACACCTAGGGAACACAGTTAACCCTTTGATCGCCCCCTAGTGTTAACCCCTTCCCTGCCAGTGACAATTATACAGTAATCAGTGCATTTTTATAGCACTGATCGCTGTATAATTGTCAATGGTCCCAAAAATGTGTCAAAAGTATCCAATTTGTCCGCAGTCCTGATAAAAATCGCAGATCAACATCATTACTAGTAAAAAAAAAATAATAAAAAAATGCCTTAACTTTTCTCCCTACTTTGTAGACGCTATAACTTCTGCGCAAACCACTCAACATACGCTTATTGTGATTTTTTTTTACCAAAAATATGTAGAAAAATACATATCGGCCTAAACTGAGGAAAAAATTAGTTTTTTTGAAAAAAGTGGGATATTTATTATAGCAAAAAGTAAAAGGTATTGGGAGTTATTTACCAATGAAACAGGCTGTTTCATTGGCCAATGCTGCATTTTCAATCGCTTTTATTGATCGTGCTGGCAGACTACCTCCTGCTTCAACCCTCCAATGTTTGTTACCAACCATCATTTTTTATAGGCCTTGTTAATTACTGAATTATATCAATATCCTATTAGTGAGCACTATTTGCTTGAAGTATTCCATACTTTATCCTCACAATTTAGTGAATAGTTTTCTTGCGACCCTCGTTTGGACTCATTCACTCCATGCACCCTACTCATGTTGAATAGTGTTACTGGTTACATTCTACTACAATTACTCATTGTTTTTCTTCAACTACAATTGAAGTGTTATTTGAGTCCCTAGGGTCAAGTATTTTATGTCATTTGTTATGGCGTGTGTTTCCTTTTATGTGTTGTATTTAAGCTTTTTTAACTTTATTCAATTAAATACATTTTCATACTTTTATTCTAAACATATGTACCTACAAATCCATTCTTGTAAATTCATAGCCTTTTCTAAAATCTAGTGGAACCACTTGCCTTCACAAGTCACCTAATTAGTAAATAGAGTCCACCTGTGTGTAATTTCATTTCAGTATAAATACAGCTGTTATGTGAAGCCCTCAGAGGTTTGTTAGAGGACCTTAGTGCACAAACAGCATCATGAAGGCCAAGGAACACACCAGATCCCAGGTCAGGGATAAAGTTGTGGATAACTTTAAAGCAGGGTTAAATTATAAAATCTTAGTTGGTCTGTAAGTATGATTGGGTGTATATATTTTCTTATTTTTTTCTTTTTTTCTTTTCCATCTTTTTTTAGAATTTCCACACTATAGTAACTTTTAATATTCTTATAGACTCCTGCCCTACCTCTGCTCCTGATGAGTGGCGCTAGCCACGAAATGCATCAAGCTATTAGATGCCCCTCTTGATTACATCTCAAGATTATTATCAATATTATATATGCTAAGCCTATTGGAGTGTACCAACTCAACCAAGAATATTTTTATCTATATATCATGGAGACACACATTAATTAGTTTGGTGTTTTTTATCAAGGCCTATAATATGAACTTGTGTGTTATTATGTTATGTTATTATCATGTTTTTGTATACAATAAATGACATGTAATTTATTTATCTATTTGCTATACATTGTGCTATTTTGTAATATAAGTGGTTCTTATTGATTACCTATTACCCACCAGACACACGCTGTCGTGGTATCTCCTCGGTTGCACGATTCATATAAAGCCCCAAACTTCTCCTATATTTCCATATTACAGGGATGAAGGCAATTGTTCTACCCTGTTCAAAGCCTCATTTAAAGTCCCAACCTCCTCCTTTTTCTTCAGTTTACTACTATGGTCTCAGAATCAGAATTTCACTTAAAGGGACACAGAAACTAAGGTCACAGACATGGCTGCTTTTACAAGCCCCCTGAAGTGCACTGATGACAAATACATATGAGAATACAAAGAACAGCATACAAGAGCACCAATTGTTGTTTTTTTTTTTTTTTAAAGAAACAAAGAACCACCTTCTTTTAGGTGACAAAACCAGAACTATCAGAAATGTAAGTACAGCACTTATCACCATTTAAAGCACACACATCTATCAGAGCAACAAAAGATGTTCTGCTATTTTCCTTGTCAAAAGAAGTTTATTAAGTATACAATGTTATAAAGATACATAAAGTAAGTTTACAAGGATCTATAAAGTAAGCTCATTGTTTTACAGTAGGGTTTATATAGGTAAATATCATGAAATTTCAAATATTAAACATTGGGTACACGTAAACCTAAATTAAAGATATATATCATTTCCATAGTTACTTTTGTAGGTATTTAAATGATTTATACCTACTATACATATTGTTTACAAGTAGAGTGTATATAGGTCAAATAAATTCTGATAATGAGCTTTAATCGTAAGGTGGAGAAAAGGAAAGAGAAAGAAGAAAAAGGGTTGAAAGGTAGAGGTATGGTCCACAAGGTTGTCCCGCTCGTCAGTTTATTATTCTTTTTAGTTCTCTTTGAAGCCTTAGAATGGGTGTCTCTGTAAGTCATTTAATCTGTTACCATGGCAACAGGACAGAGTCATTGAAGTTTGACAGGAACTGTTGTTTTATCCAAGGATGCCAAAGTTTTTCAAATTTTGGAATTTGATTTTGATCGATGGCTACCATCTTAGCATGGGACATTGTATTATTCATTCTGTGAATTGTTTCTGCTAGTACCAATGTAGGAGATTTCCATGCCTTGGCCACTGTTTGTTTTGCAGCCGTTATTAGTTGGATCATAAGTTTGAATTGAGAGAGTGTTAACCATTCCGGTTTTAGATTAAGTAAAGTTAAATATGGATCTGGTTGTATTATTTTTTTAAATATTTTAGATGCAATCATGAAGACTTCCTTCCAGAAGGTTTGGATTACTGGGCACGTCCACCATATGTGTAAATATGTGCCTATTTCTGGGCATCCTCGAAAACAAAGAGCTGAGGTCTTAGGTGAATATTTTGCCACTCTAGCGGGTACAAGGTACCAGCGAGTTAGGACTTTATAATTTGTCTCCAGTGCTAAGATGTTGGGTGAAGATGACTTAGATGTGAGCCATATGTTAGACCAGTCCGTGTCTTCTAAAGTTCGTCCCAGGTCCTCCTCCCACCTCTGAACGTAAGAGGGTCTATTAAGATTTGCTACTCCATATAATTGATTATAAATACATGAAATTGTACCTTTAGCAAATGGATCTTTTGTACAGATTGATTCAAAAATGGATAATTGGGATAATGGTGTATCCCCCTTTAGGAATAGTGTATAGAAATTTTTGATTTGGAGATATCTAAATATCTCAGAGTTTGGTAGATCATATTTTTCTCTAAGCGATGGGAATGAAAGGAATGATTTAGATGCTATGAAGTCATTTAGTGTCTGAATGCCTGATGTTGTCCAAGCTTTAAAAGAATTTGGGTAGATCCATGCCGGATAAATGCCGGATTTCTGATAAAAGAAAGGAGAGGTTTGTGTGGAGATTGTAACTGATATTTGGTTTTTAGTTTATCCCAGAGAGATAAGAAGTGTTTAGTTATGGGATTATGAATTTTAAAGCGGTCTTTAGGATCAAGCCATAATAAATTTGATATTAATAGAGGGTCATTTTCTGAAGCCTCTATAAATACCCATAATGGGATTTCCTGTTTTGCATGGTATTTGGACAGACTGGCCAAATGTGCTGCTCTGTAGTAGTTAGTAAAATTAGGGTATCCCAGGCCTCCTTTATTTTTGGGAAGATGTAATGTGTGTATAGGTATACGTGGTTTAGAAGAGCCCCATATAAACGAAGTTGCTCTTTTTTGTACTATTCTCAAAAAATAGGAAGGAATTGGAATAGGGAGGACTCTGAATAGATAAAGCAATTTGGGTAGAATAGTCATTTTGATTGCATTAATCTTCCCTATCCAGGATAAAGGAAGTTGCGACCATTGTTTTATTAGATTTGTGATCTGTCTTAATACAGGAGGATAATTGGTTGAGAATAAGTCAGAATGAGATGCTGTTAAATGAATTCCAAGATATGGGATTGATTTTTCTGCCCATGTGAATGGGAGTGCAGCCCTAGCCAGGATCAATTCCATGTTTGTGAGCGAAATATTAAGCACTAGGCATTTCTTAGGATTAATCATAAGGCCAGATAGGGCTGCAAATCCATCAAGAGCTGGCATTAAGTTAGGACCAGAGACCTGTGGGGATGATAGAAAAAGTAATATATCGTCTGCAAATATACATAATTTGTGTGTAATACCTCCTACTTCAATGCCAGTTATAGTTTGGTTTGTTCTGATGTATTGGGCCATGGGTTCGAGTATAAGGGCAAATAATAAGGGAGATAATGGGCAACCCTGTCGGGTACCTCTTTCTATATTAAAGGCTTCAGATTTGTATCCAGCATATTTTATATAGGCTTTGGGTTTATTATATAATGCTTTGATCCATGTTAAAAAGTGGGGTCCAAAACCCCATTTTTGTAATGAATATTGCATATATTGCCAGGATACTGTGTCAAATGCCCTCTTAATATCGAGAGATAGAAAACATAAAGGGATTTTCCGTGTTTTAGCAATATGTGCCAATAACACTGCCCTGCGTATATTATCGCCTGCCTGTCTATTTGGCATGAAGCCTACTTGATCTCTATGTATTAATTTTCCTATAATGCTATTGAGGTGTTTTGCTATTATTTTTGCTAATAATTTAATATCGAGGTTTAACAGAGAGATAGGCCGATAATTCACACAGGAAGTATCATCAGAAAGGGGTTTTGGGATCATACAAACAATTGCCATTAGTGTTTCTTGCCGAAAAGAATGTCCATCTAGAAGTTTGTTAAAAGTTTCAGTGAGAATGGGAGAGAGTATTTCTGAGAATGTTTTATAGTATAAAGCTGAGTAGCCGTCTGGGCCTGGTCTTTTGTTAAGTTTTAGGTCTTTTATGGCGTTAGCAACTTCATCTATAGTTATAGACTCATCCAAACTGCTTTTTTGATTCTGAGATAACTCAGTTAAGGTTATTTTTGAGAAGAAGGATTCAGCCTCTGTAGGATTAAATTCATTGTTTGTCTTGTATAAAGTTGCGAGATGTGAGTGAAATTTATGGACTATTTTAACTGGACTACAAGTGTAAACATTTTTTGATAATTTCAAACGTATTGGTTTGAAAGATTTGTTAGTTGAATTTAATGCCCGAGCCAAATATGTACCTGGTTTGTTTTTATTCATGTAGAAATTGTGTTTGGAGCGTTTGAGGGATTTATCAACTGACTCAGTGAGAAATAGATCGTATTCCAATCTAGATTTTTCCAGATGAGATTTTGTATTCTGAGATGGATTATCTTGAAATGATATGTAGGCTGCATTAAAATTGAGTGCTAGTTTTTTTGCTAGATTTTTGCGTTCCCGTTTAAATAGTGCCATTTGTCTTTGTATTGTACCACGCAAGACAGGCTTATGAGCTTTCCACAGTGTTATTGGGGAGATGTCTGTTGTATTATTAATTGATATGTATTCCTTTAAAGCTTGTTCAATGGCCAGCTGATGTAGTGGGTGTTTGAGCATTATGTCCGGTAAGTACCACGTTGGGTCATGCGCTTTTGGTAGCTGAGGCTATAGTAGTGTATACTGCATTATGGTCAGACCACGGAATCGGAATTATATCTGATGCAATAATTTCTGGTATCATTCCTATTGTTAGAAAAATATGATCTATTCTGGTGAAGGTTTGATGAGGGTGCGAGAAATAAGTGAATTTCTTTTTCATTGGGTTACTTTCTCTCCACGAATCTACCAGATTGTATTTGGAAAGAAGTTGAGAAAAAGGTAATCTAGAGGTTATTTTGGATGGTGTAAAAGGTGATTTATCTAGAAATGGGAGGAGGACCTGGTTCAAATCCCCACACATTATCACTGTTCCTATTTTGTGTGTATTAATCACTTGTAATATATGTGAGAGGAATGGTGTAGGTTGTTTGTTAGGAGCATAGTAGGAAATCACCGTGATTGCTGTATCCATTATATAACCCATGAGTATCAGGTATCTACCTTCTGGGTCTTTAATTTCTGATGATAAGGTGAATGGTGTGGATTGGTGAAATGCAATTAGAGTTCCCCTTTGCTTGGTACAGGCAGAAGCCGTGTAAATTTGTTGATAAAAAGGAGAAATATATTTTGGAGTAGAATCTTTGGTGAAGTGTGTTTCTTGGAGGCATACTATGTGAGCCTTTTTGTTATGGAAAGTACGGAAAGCTTTGGTCCTTTTTTGAGGGACATTTATTCCCTGAACATTCAGGGAAAGTATATTCAGTGGTGCCATGGCAACAGATCAAATAGTTTTGACTTACTTTTTGTTATGCAGGGCTGACTGCGCAGATCAACCTGTGTGGACTGAAGAGATGAAAAGATAGAAAAGAAACCAGTGAATTCTGGAGTAAAGAGTAAACAAAAAACATAAGAGATTAGATGATACATTGTATAAATTATTTTTTGCAAGTAATCACAATTTACCCGTGAAAGAGAATAAATATCTCTCTCAGGGGAATAAGTGCCTTCGTCACACTCCCACATAATATGGTTGGGAGAATGAGGAGGGCTAATGGGGGTACACGGATCTTCCGCTTACAGGAGAGAAGTGCTATGTCAAAAGACATCAAAATGATGTTTCATTAATTGGAGTGCAGAATATAGTTTTTGTTGAAATTATTTATTCCAGGGTGGTTGTATATGGTTAGTCTTGTCCTAGGCTAAATAATTCAGTTAGAAAGGTACTGTTAATAACTTTGGTATTGATGAAGATAGTTTGAATTATTTTGGGATTTTAACCTTTTTAGAGTAAACAATTACATATTTTATTCATATGTAACTGTTTAGATATGTTAACTCATAAAATTGAGGTTGTATTGCTTCAGATTAGAATAAACAAAAACATAATTCTAGGAACTAGTTAGGTAGTAATATATTTGTTTTAAGAAAAGAAAGAAAAAGCTTCCATTACTTCTGGATTATTGAACATATTTGTTCTAAAAAGTAATAAATCTATTGTTATTACCTGATAATATATAACTGAACAAGAATTTCCTTATTTCACTTTTATATTCTAAGTCTATATGAATCAGAAGTAATAAGAAATATAACTGGAATGTAACATGGTCCCACACAGTGTGTGACTATCAGAATGCAGTTACGTTCAGTTATAAATACAGTTTTTTATAGAGAACCATCTCTTAGTATAATAAATGAAGAGATATCAGGAATTAGGATGTCAGTCCATTGAATCTTCTTAGTCCATGGATGATGTGGCATAACGGCCTCTTTTGTGAGAATGATGATTCCCATTTTGTTCTGGAATTTTCTGAGTGCTGCTTGAAGGTGAAGATGATGCCATTCTTCTGCGTGTGGGAGAGTTGCTGCTTGTGGGTTCTGTCAGATTTAATTTTAAAAGGGTTTGTTGTAGTTCATCTGCTGATCTGCTTCTGTAAATTGTACCTTGGTAGTCAAATCTGACTGAAAAGGGGAAGCCCCATTGATACATAATGTTGTGGCGTTGCAGTTCCATTAGTTGGGGTTTCATGGATCGTCTTTTAGTAATAGTAAGTTGGGATAGGTCAGCAAAAATTTGATAATTGTGTTCTTGAAAATTAAGTTCCTTTTTTTCTCTTGCAGCAATTAGTATTTGTTCTTTCGTTATGTAATAATGAAATTTTGTGATTATATCACGTGGGGGACCATCTTTCTTTTTGGCTGTGAGGGCTCTGTGTACTCTGTCTAGTTCTAAACGTTCAATAGGGATATCTGGCTTTAGTTCTTGTAATAGAGCAGTAATAGTAGATTGCAGGTCTGTCACAGTTTCAGGTATTCCCCTTATGCGCAAGTTTGAACGTCTGGCTCTATTTTCGTAATCTTCGAGCTTAGTTTGAAGTATTAAATTCTCTTCTTTTAATTGTTCCAATTCTGTTATATTTACTTGGGTTGTAATTTCAATTTCATCCATTTTTATTTCTAGGGCTGCGGTGCGGTTTCCCAGCTCTCTTATTTCTTTGGTTAGGCTTTTTGTTATTTGGTCTGAGGTTTGTTTTAAAGCCTTATGAAGCATCTTTTCAAATTGTAATAATATTACTGGGTATGCTGAGGAGGCTTGTGGAGAAGTTTTTGAGAGGATTTGTTCTGTATCTGACTCAAATGGAGAGTCTTGCTGTGACATATTCTGTCTGTGAGAGCGCCCTGATGCTGTATCTTGTGAGGTGACTGGAGCTGCTTTAGTTGCAGTGAGTGCCTGTGAGCTCTTTGTGAGGTGATTTTTATTTCTGCCACGGTTTCCTCCCAGTACCATATTTCCTGCCCAAACTTTCACAGTTTGTTCCCTGGGGCAAAAAGGTTCAAATGGATACCTTTTGAGCCTGCAGGCTCCGCTTTGTCCTTCTCTTCTCTCCTCAGCGGTGTGGAGCTCTAACAATGCATGTCTGCTCCGCTAGGCTCCGCCCATCTCCCTCCCCTGCTATTTTATTCTGCAGAGATAACCTATGATTCTGTGCAAGCTCTAAAGAGATTTTTGCAAGTGCTTTAGAGGTTACATTTATTACTTGATCCATTAAGAAAGAGTAAAGACTAAAGTTTGCATAATGTACCCCCCCCCCCCTTTCCTGCTTTAACATTCATGTAGTGGAAAGAAAGGAAAAGTCATCACCCCAGAAAGAGAAAAACTTTGTCTTACTCGCACTGGTACAACAACATATTCCAAAGTGCAAATAAAAGCCCTGGGGCTGGATCATTGACTGATTGGTGTGTAGAGGCAAGCCAATTCTAAAAACTAAACTTAAAAATACATAAATCCTATAATATATAATGTAGGTTTCCCCATTAGCGAAATATGAAAGGACCATTATCAGTCAGTACCACAATTGTAACCTTCTAACAGGTGCATCATCTATTGAACCTTTAGTACAACCTAAAATGCTTGAACACAATCCAAAGGTAAAACCAACAAGGTATAGAGAATGAGACATTTCTGAGCAATTTAAAGGAACTACTGTCCAGGGAAGCCTCACAGAAGCAGTAAATGGCGCATGACTACACATCCAACATTCATATTGTATATGCGTAAATCTTTCAGTGGCATGATGAAATTGAAATGAAAGTGATGTCCATTAGAAGGCTCACTTGAGAAAAAAATCCAAGTGGCAAGCTGGATTTAAGCAACACTGTTACAAGGCAGCAAGTAAACAGCAGCAAACAACAAACAACTTCCTGTTGGAAAGATCAATCCAACTTAAGGTCTGTGAATAGCCTTCCTGTGGATCAGTGACAACTCCTTGATAGATAACCCAGTTGCAGAAACCACTTTGAGTACTGTTGTTACAGAAGGGAGGCATGGCAATTGGGGGCACAAATCTAAGTGGGCCCACCAATAAGCTTCACTGATACAGCAGTTGACAGGACCCGGAAAGGCCCAAGGTACCACGAGGTAGGGAAATAAAGACCTGTAAGCAATAGATCTACTTCCAGACTCTGAGGGTGAATACCCCTCATTTTCAGAGGATCTTTGTCCAAATGCTGATGTAGATGACTGAAGACCCGTAGGCAATGTATACAAAGCATGTGTTCAATTTCTTGTTTTGGAGACTAAAAATGGAAAAGGGTTATAGATTTGCACCGCATTTAGGAGTGGGAAACTTTACCGTTTAGTACAGCAGCTGTTAAGTGTTTATGGACAGATCACAATTTTTTAGGATTCAACACACCTATTTCATCTGGAATGAAAAAAATAGTGTCTATTTAATTCAAATTAAAAAGAAAAAAAATTTGAAAATTTGCAACAACTCTTTTAAACCTTTATTGGATTGACCACAATTTCTGAGGGAGAGAGCAAACACACGTAGAATTGAAATAAAAAAAATTATGCATTTTTGTGTTAAACTGAAAATAAAAAACATGATCCAATTTATACCACACCTTTAAAGCCTTTATTGGATATACACAAGTACTGAAGGAGAGAGCAAGCACCTTGCATCTGGAGGTAAAATTTAGTGTCTAGTTTTGGGGAGTGAAGATGTGTACCACAGAAATTAATCCTTAATGGGTCGGCTTCAATTTCTGAGCAATTTAGAATGCATTTTGCATCTGGAATGAAAAAGTACGTTCTCTGATGTACAATTGAAAGCATAAACATTAAACACACGTGCACCACATTTTTAAAGCCTTTTTAGGGATAGACCACAATTTTGGAAGGGGAGTAAGCAGAAGCAAAAATTGGCTTCATTTTTCACAAAGATCTTATGCTAAGCTTGTAATTCCTTTCAAGCAGGCCACTTATATTTTAAGAGATTAAGGATATTGGGAGCCTGATCCCCAATCAGGCTGCCAAAGAAAATATGGGCGTTTGGACTATTACGGTACAGTAAACTGATATATGTTGGCCATAAAACAAGTAAATTGCATCTTTTTCTAATAAGGATTTATTTCCTCCCAGACTGAAGAAAAAACAATATAAGGAATTGAAACGCACCTCATATTCCATTTTGGACAGTCTGATAGTATTAAGGTAGAGCTCAAGCAGATTGCATCTTAAAGACCTGGTTTTATACAAATTTAATTTGAAATATATAATAGGAAAATGCCAGTAATTTTAAGAACACCTTTTAAGGCTTTTAGGATTACTGAGTCAGATAGAAGGCAGATTTCATCAATAAAATTAGACAAAACATTTACATAGACATACAGTATCTCACAAAAGTGAGTACACCCCTCACATTTTTGTAAATATTTTATTATATCTTTTCATGTGACAACACTGAAGAAATTACACTTTGCTACAATGTAAAGTAGTGAGTGTACAGCATGTATAACAGTGTAAATTTCTGTCCCTTCAAAATAACTCAACCCACAGCCCATAATGTTTAAACCGCTGGCAAAAAAGTTAGTACACCCCTAAGTGAAAATGTCCAAACTGGGCCCAAAGTGTCAATATTTTGTGTGGCCACCATTATTTTCCAGCACTGCCTTAAGCCTCATGGGTATGGAGTTCACCAGAGCTTCACAGGTTGCCACTGGAGTCCTCTTCCACTCCTCTATGATGATATCACAGAGCTGATAGATGTTAGAGACCTTGGGGACCCCACAGATGCTCAATAGGGTTTATGTCTGGAGACATGGTTGGCCAGTAAATCACCTTTACCCTCAGCTTCTTTAGCAAGGCAGTGGTCGTCTTGGAGATGTGTTTGGGGTCATTATCATGTTGGAATACTGCCCTGCGGCCCAGTCTCTGAAGGGAGTGGATCATGCTCTGCTTCAGTATGTCATAGCACATGTTGGCATTCATCATTCCCTCAATGAACTGTAGCTCCCCAGTGCTGACAGCACTCATGTAACCCCAGACCATGACACTCCAACCACCATGCTTGACTGTAGGCAAGACACACTTGTCTTTGTACTGCTCACCTGGTTACTGCCACACACGCTCGACACCATCTGAACCTAATAAGTTTATCTTGGTCTCATCAGACCACAGGACCTGGCTCCAGTAATCCATGTCCTTAGTCTGCTTGTCTTCAGCAAACTGTTTGCAGGCTTTCTTGTGCATCATCTTTAGAAAAGGCTTCCTTCCACGATGACAGCCATGCAGACCAATTTGATGCGGCCTATGGTCTGAACACTGACAGGCTGACCCCCAACCCCTTCAACCTCTGCAGCAATGCTGGCAGCACTCATACGTCTATTTCCCAAAAACAAACTCTGTATATGACGCTGAGCATGTGCATTCAACTTCTTTGGTCGACCATGGTGAGACCTGTTCTGAGTGGAACCTGTCCTGTTAAACCGCTGTATGGTTTTGGCCACTGTGCTGCAGTTCAGTTTCAGGGTCTTGGCAATCTTCTTATAGCCTAGGCCATCTTTATGTAGAGCAACAGAGAGTTCTTTGCCATGAGGTACCATGTTGAACTTCCAGTGACCAGTATGAGAGAGTGAGAGCGATAACACCAAATTTAACACACCTGCTCCCCATTCACACCTGAGACCTTGTAACACTAACGAGTCACAAGGCCCCCGGGAGGGAAAATGGCTAATTGGGCCCAATTTGGACATTTTCACTTAGGGGTGTACTCACTTTTGTTGCCAGCGGTTTAGATATTAATGGCTGTGTGTTGAGTTATTTTGAGGGGACAGCAAATTTACACTGTTATACAAGCTGTACACTCATTACTTTACATTGTAGCAAAGTGTCATTTCTTCGTGTTGTTACATAAAAAGATATAATAAAATATTTACAAAAATGTGAGGGGTGTACTCACTTTAGTGAGTTACTGTAATATGAATATTGTACAAATTTGCTGCGGAGAATCCAATCCGTATTAATAAGAAAAAGATTTTAAAGCAGCGGTCATGCATGATTCAACCATAATTGTTGATTAAAACTTAATTGTTTTTAAATGTACACATATTTGCAGAACAAATTCTCATCCTTTTTAACTACTTCCGGACTGCCCACCATACATTTACTGTGGTAGGGTGGCCCGGCTGCACGAAACAATGTACCTTTACATTATTCACACTTGCTAGTCTGGGGCGCACGCGCGTGCTGCCAGCAACCCGCTCCCACTGTGATTGGACACAGCGGGAGCCAATCAGCGGGTCCAGCAGCCGCGATGGCCGATGGACACCCACAATCTTTTGGCGGAATGACAGAATGGCGGTCTGCCTATGTAAGCAAAGCAGACCGTAGTTCTGTCACAGAAGAGAGAGATCTGTGATTCCTACTAATCAGGAACACCAATCTTTCTCTTTGTCTAGTGTCAGCATCCCCCACACAGTTAGAAAGCACACATAGGGAACACATTTAACCCTTTGATTGCCCCTGATGTTAACCCCTTCCCTGCTAGTGTCATTTATACAGTGTCAGTGCATTTTTTTAGCACTGATCACTGTATTGCTGTCACTGGTCCCCAAAAAGTGCCATTTAGTGTCCAATTTGTCCGCTGCAATATCTCAGTCATGCTCATCACTGATCGCCGCCATTATTAGTAAAACATTTTTTTAAAAGTCCCTAAATCTATCCCATAGTTTGTAGACGCAATAACTTTTGCGCAAACCAATCAACATACGCTAATTGGGATTTTTTTAACCAAAACTTTGTAGCAGAATACAAATTGACCTAAATTAATGAATACATTAGATTTTTTACATATTTCTATAGGATACGTTTTATAGCAGAAAAGAAAAAATATTGTTTTTTTTTCAAAATTGTTGCATTTTTGATTATAGCGCAAAAAATAAAAACTGCAGAGATGATCAAATACCACCAAAAGAAAGCTCTATTTGTGGGAAAAAAAGGACATCAATTTTATTTGGGTATATTGTCGCACGACCGCGCAATTGTCAATTAAAGTAACGCAGTGCCTTATCGCAAAAAATGGCCTGTCACTAAGGGGGTAAATCCTTCCGGGGCTGAAGTGGTTAATTGGTGGCATATTTCAAGGCAGAGCGTCAGCTTCTTTCAGCCAGAAATTAGATATAAAAAAATTATTTTTCACTTACCATGTCTGGCTGAAATATGCCTTCTCTTTGCCTCTGAAACCTCATCGTATTTTAAAGAATATGATTCAGTTCAGCAAATAATTAAAATTCATAAAATTATTTTGCAAACAATACAGTGCCAGTTAGTATGGCTGGCTAAAATGGCCTTTTATGGAAAAGAATAATGCCGCGTACACACGGTTGGACTTTTCAGCTACAAAAGTCCGACAGCCCATCCGACAGACTTTCTACAGACTTTCAACTGACTTTTGGTGGACTTTCAACAGACTTTCTAATGACCGGACTTGCCTACACACGATCACACCAAAGTCCGACGGATTCGTACGTGATGACGTACACCGGACTAAAATAAGGAAGTTGATAGCCAGTAGCCAATAGCTGTCTTAGTGTGGGTTTTTGTCCGTCGGACTAGCATACAGATGAGCGGATTTCTGGGTGCGGCGGAGTTGCGATGTAAAGATTTGAAGCATGTTTCAAATCCAAAGTCCGTCAGATTTGCGACTGGTAAAGTCCGCTGAGGGTCCGGTGAAGCCCACACACGATCGGATTGTCCGACGGATTTGGTCCGTCGGCGTCTGTTGGACAAGTCCGGTCGAAAAGTCCGACCGTGTGTATGCGCCATAAGATTCTGTTAAAAGACATCCAAAAAAACTAAGCGCTAGACCTCTTAGTATCACTCATATATGGAGAGGAATGACTCCGATGGTCCTAGCTGATGTAAAACCCACTTGGAGTAGTGTACACAACAAAGCAACCATACCAGATTGACAGCGCACAGGACTTACAGTGCCTTAAAAAAGTATTCATGGAATTTTTTAATGTTACAACCAAAAACGAAATGTATTTTATTGGGATTTTATGTGATGCACTGTGATGCACATAATTATGAAGTGGAAGAAAAATGATAAATGGTTTTCAATTTTTTTTTACAACTAAATGTAGCGCTGGTAGATTTACAATCTACCGCAAGTTAGGTAACTTTAGTAAATTGTGTGTTAGGAAGGTTAAACGTTCGCCTCTGTTCCAGCTTGGCTGACGTTGTGTGTGCTTCTGTGCTGACCGGTGGGTGTCGCTGTTGCTTCTGGTCAGTGTTGGAAAGCCAACGTGTCGAAGTGTATAGATGCTCCTCTGTCTCTGAGGCAAGCTTGGTGGAGGTGGTCCTCCGAGTTGCATTCTGGGAAGAGGGTATTTATGGGACAGATGCCATGTTCTAGGGTTCATTTTTACAGCCACCTGCTGGCCCTCCTGGACGACAGGTATGCGTTAAGGAGCTACCTCGTGGTCTTCCAATCGGAGGCCCAGGATACAGCGGCGCAGGGGTGGGTCCAGAGGCTTGTCTGGGGCCTACCACCGCGGCCGAGGAATGGTCCTGAGCTGTCGGTCCTCTGTGACGAAGCTGGACAGCCGAGAAGATCCCAGGGGAGGACCTGTCTTGGAGAGATCACGTGATAAGCTGGTCTTTAGAGGGGCCTGGTGACTCAGTTGAAGGACGTATCCAAAAGAAGTAACTATACAGCATAGTGTTGCCGGTTCAGCTTAAAGGTTCAGGCACTGTGACTGACTTTCACTGCAGAAAAATCTGATACATCCTGTGGCAGAGGATCGTACAGATTCACCCCCCAAACAAGTCTGTGGCAGAGACTTTAGATTTGTGCTGCGTACTGGCCGCTAGACCGGTGAGAGAGGCCTATCCAGGCGAGCAAGGAGTGTGTCCCACGAGAGGATCGCATTCCACATAATTATCTGAATTCTACCAGGACATTTGTCGCTAAGATTCTACAAGAAGATATTTGAGTTTCTCCTGAAAGTTTCCTTCCCTCTTTCCTGCTACTTCCTAAAGTTTGTCTGTTTAATAAAGCATTGAAAACGTACTCCAGTGTTGGTGCGTGTGTCGTCCAGAAGTAAACTCAACGGAACCCCTAGACCCGGTGTCGGTGAAACAGAGGGAAGCAAGGTAAAGGTAACAGACCTGCTTAAACCAGCAGCTCCGCTGTGAGTTAGTGCTACATAAATATCTGAAAAGTGTGGCATGCATTTGTATTCAGCCTCCTTTACTCTGATACCTCTAACTAAAATCTAGTGGAACCAATTGCCTTCAGAAGTCACCTAATTAGTGTCCACCTGTGTGTAATTTAATCTGCGTATAAACGCAACTGTTCTGTGAAGCCCTCTGAGGTTTTTTAGAGAACCTTAATGAACAAACAGCATCATGAAGGCCAGGGAACACATCAGACAGGTCAGGGATAAAGTTGTGGAAAAGTTTAAAGCAGGGTTAGGTTATACAAAAATATCCCAAGCTTTGAACATCTCACTGAGCACTGTTCATTCCATCATCCGAAAATGGAAAAAATATGGCACAACTGCAAACCTAGCAAAACATGGGCGTCTACCTGAACTGACAGGCCAGGCAAGGAGAGCATTAACCAGAGAATCATCCAAGAGACCCATTGTAACTCTGGAGGAGCTGCAGAGGTCCACAGCTTAGGTGGGAGAATCTGTCCACAAGAAAACTGTTAGCCCAGGTTCACACCTATGCGAATTAGATGTGCGTTTCCCCGCATCTAATTCGCCTTTATGGAAAAGTGGCTAGAAGAAAGCCATTGTTGAAAGAAAGCCATAAGAAGTCTCATTTGCAGTTTGCAAGAAGCCATGTGGGGGACACAGCAAACATGCGGAAGAAGGTGCTCTGGTCAGATAAGACCAAAATTTAACCAAAATTTTGAATTGTACCTTTCAATGCAGTAGATACTTTTTGGAGAGCATTGATAGGGACTTTTTTAATCTGGTAACTTAATAAATGTGTTCCTAAAGTGTTTGCTTTTTATATGAGCATACACTATATTACCAAAGGTATTGGGACACCTGCCTTTACACGCACATGAACTTTAATGGCATCCCAGTCTTGCTCCATAGGGTTCAATATTGATTTGGCCCACCCTTTGCAGCTATAACAGCTTCAACTCTTCTGGGAAGGCTGTCCACAAGGTTTAGGAGTGTGTCTAGGAGAATGTTTGATCATTCTTCCATTTGCGAGGTCAGGCACTGATGTTGGATGAGAAGGCCTGGCTTGCAGTCTCCGCTCTAATTCATCCTAAAGGTGTTCTATCGGGTTGAGGTGAGGACTCTGTGCAGGACAGTCAAGTTCCTCCTCCCCAAACACACTAAGCAATGTCTTTATGGACCTTGCTTTGTGCACTGGCCCAAATCATTTAGTGGAGGGGGGATTATGGCGTGGGGTTGTTTTTCAGGGGTTGGGCTTGGTCCTTTAGTTCCAGTGAAGGGAACTCTTGAGGCGTCAGCATACCAAGACATTTTGGATAATTTCATGTTACTAACTTTGTGAGAACAGTTTGGGGATGACCCCTTCCTATACCAACATAACTGCACACCAGTGGACAAATCAAGGTCTATAAAGACATAGATAAGCAAGTTTGGGGTGGAGAAACTTGACTGGGCTCAACCTGATAGGAATGAATTGGACCAGAGACTGCAAGCTGGACCTTTGGGATGAATTAGTGCAAAAACTGCGAGCCGGGCCTTCTTGTTCACAGTGCCTGACCTCACAAACGTGCTTCTGGAGGAATGGTCAAACATTCCCATAGACACACTTCTAAACCTTGTGGATAGCCTTTCCAGAAGAGTTGATGCTGTTATAGCTGCAAAGGGTAGGCCAAATCAATATTTAACGGACTAAGACTGGGATGCCATTAAAGTTCATGTGCGTGTAAAGGCAGGTGTCCCAATACTTTTGGTAATAATATAGTGTATTTATGGTATAAGAATATACATTTTTTGTGACACTCAACATAAGATAGTCAGCAAAAGTCCATGACTACCTATAGCCCCTGTTCACACCGATGCAATTTGTCATGCGATTTGACAGATCAAAATTGCATGACAAGTCACACCCTATTAATGGCTATGGAACTGTTCAAATTGGCGTGACTCCGACTTGCACTGATTTTGAAAAGTTTCCTGCATTATTTTTGCGATTTCATGTGTGACTTGCATTGACATCTATGCATGAAGTCGCACAGATGTTGGCAAGCCGCACATGAAAGCGCACTGACTGGGGCATTGAAATGGCACTGAAGTAGCACGATTTCAAAGCAACAATGGGAGTGAACTGAGCTAAGTTGGATAAAAAGTGTGCCCAAATACTACTGAGGCTAGCTAAACTCAAAGGTTTCTCTATTATTCTGTTCATCCACTTGGAATGTAAGAACTCTCACAATGTTGTAAAGAAGATATTTATTCAATTTCCTGTCTAACTTCATGTGATATTAGTGGTAAATGAGTTTATCTCTTATATCAGCATCAAAGTGATAAGTGAAAGCAACCAAGAATTACTATTTAACCTTTTAACTGCAACAGAGTATTCACTATCACTACAGATCAGTTATTTTCTGTCAAGGTCATACACACCAATTTGCAATCCAGGGATCCACTGAAATAAACAAGTCATCTCATTAGTGGTGGAGAAGATGTAATAGAGATGTTCTGTGTGAACTACAATTAGCTTGTCATCATTAAAATAAATGGTGCAATTTCTGTGCATGCTCTTGTTTACGTACATTAGGAAGCATTCAAGTCATTATTCTGAAAAATTCTTAAACACTTGTATTTTCTCTGTCATAGACTTTGTTCACAGGAAATCTGCTTCATGAGTAATTATTAGGGGGAGCCATTTAATTTCATGGTAAAAACAATACCATATAAATAACAGTCAATTTGTTCCAATTCTTTCTGTTTGGAAATGTTTAGTAAGGCGTGAAGCGCAAGAAACTAGTTTGACAGGGCAGCACATTTTCGAGATCTGTTAAAAATTAGGATGCATTTTTCTGATTGAGATACAATTGCATGTTTTTATATTATCTAAATTGCTAGGTTAATTTGCATGCTGCATGAATTTCTCTTACAAGCAAACCGTTAGTTTGATTCAATCAATGCAATGAAATAATTTAGCCAAAAATAAAATGACATATTAAAATCATTAACAAGGACCATCCATCTACTAATCACCATGAGATTTAAAAAAATATAATGGAATTGTTTTTTTTTTTTAAGTGTCAAGCCATGTTAAGTGAACAAGTGCTAATTTAGTTAAGCAATAATATGCACTAAATAGAAAATAATATGTAGACATGTGAATTATTGAAAGCCTTTTTTTTAATGTTATTTTATCTCATGAAGCATTTGTTAATGGTCACCTTAAAAGGCTAATTTTCATGCCTTCCTCGATAGATACCACTCACATTTTTTCACAAACTTAAAGATAGCACTATTTTATGCAACATTCTTTGTAAATAAAATATTACAGTCAAACAATAAAATAACATGAAGTAAGTCATGCTGATCTGTGTGGTGTGGGAATTGAAAAGTCAAGAACCACACACGATAAATGTTAATGAAAATACTTTGTGTTATGTTCTTGTGAGTTAAAGTATATCTAACTTAAGGGCAAAAATGTTGATCCTGCTAGAATTCTTGTGGCCTTGTAACTTCCTGTGAATTAAAATCTCAAATAATGTTATCTGAACTATTAGGCTGGGTTCACACATGTGCGGTGCAAATTCCAGCTTTGTTTTCTCTGCGAAGATAAAAAAGCAGCTGTTCAGCGGTTCCTCTCCATTGTAGCTGCGGATCAGTGAGCAAGAAGAGGGGGAGGTGTAGTAAGGAGAAGGAGAGAATTTGTGTTCAGAACGGAACGGAATGCATCTGCGAATCAGATGCGTTCCCATAGAAGATAATGTGCTTGGAATTTGCACCGCAATGCCCAGAAAACACACACGTTTTTTAGGCAATACGCAGTGCGAATGCAACGCACATATGTGAACCAGATGCATTCAAATGAATCCATTTTAAATTGTCCTACGAATTGGATGCAGAGTAAGTCACATCTAGTTCACATAGGTGTGAACGGGGCCTAAAACAAAGCTACCCTCCATACATTGCATTTTTGTAGCCCAAACTAAGCAATTAAAAAATGGGCCAGTTCTTACAATTTCTCACACACTATATATTTTTGATCCTGGAGAATAAAATTATTGTTGTTCCAATTTTTTATGTTGCATGATATTTGCGCAGCCATTTTTAAAGTAAAATTGTCAGAAAAAAATACACTTCAATAAACTTTAGTGCACAACAACACAATATAATACCCAATGTTTTAGTTAAATATAAAAGATTATGTTATGCTAAGTAAATAAATAACTAACACTAAGACCCCATACACACTATTAGATTTTCTGCACATTTTTGTCTTCAGATTTACCAAAACCATGTAATATGAGGTCAAACCTTAAGAGTTTAAATTTATATGCAATTAGGCAGGACCTTGCACTACACGGTATTGGTAAATCTGAAGACAAAAATCTGCAGAAAATCTAATAGTGTGTATGGAGCTTAAGGGTACTTTCAAACTGGGGCAGCGGGTCCATTAGCAGTAAAGTGCCATTTTAGTTCAAGATTTAGCGGCGCTTTACTGTTATTTTAGCTGCGCTTTACCGTCATTTTAGTGGTGCTTTTTGACCGCTAGTGGGACACTTTTAACCCTTGCTAGCAGCTGAAGAATGGGTTAATGGTGTCTGTGTCATTTTTTAGGCACTTCAAAAGCGCTGCCCATTCATGCCAACGGACATGGGCGGTTTAGGAGCGCTGTATACACTGCTCCCGAATCGCCCCAAAGATGCTGCTTGCAGGACTTTTTTTTCTGTCCCACAAGCGCACTGTTCCAGTGTGAAAGCACTCGGGCTTTAACACTGGGGAGGCATGAGAGGCAGTTTTCAGGTGCTTTACAGGTGCTATTTTTTGTGCTAAAACGCCTGAAAACTGCCTCAGTGTGAAAGTAGCCTAACAATTTAAGATTGCAAATACCCATTGTTGTGGAAATTTTATGAAGATGTATTTTAATATGTATTGTCATAAGTGTCTCCCAGTGTTAGTGCTCCCGCAGCCCACTCTAAAGAGCTGACTGGGGCAGACTGACGCTTATTGAGATCTGTTTGGTAGTGAAAAGCTCCTTGGGGATGTAGAGAAGTGTTTGCGGAGTGGGGACATGTCCGCCAGCTAAGGGCCCCTGTGCAATGCAGAGAACGATCGTCTGGTGGGGCTGAGTTTGCTCTGCAAAGACATTATCAGTTTAACGAGTGTGCGCTCATGTCGCCCCTATATACCTGATCAACATATTTGTGGCTCCATGAGCATACACCTGCAGATAATCTATTGTCCACAAAGAGAGTAGTATAGTATGGGTATGCCTTGTTCTCTGAACAGCGCAGAATAAGGATTCACAAACAAACAATAAGAATGGGATTCTTTGAATCCTTGAAGTTGGGAGAAGTGTTCATAGTCTCAGGCTTCCTGTGATCAGAGATAGGGGGCTGGAGGTTGTACACGCTGCCCCCGCCCAGACATGCCCATAAGACTGCCCTAGTAATTGTTGTATTTGTCATGTCCTTATTTGGTCATATCCTGTGTTGACATTCACATCCTGTGTTACATCCTTATTTGGTCATTTCCTGTGAGGTCACATACTGTGTAGGGGAGATTGGCTGTTGGAGGCAAACCCTCCATGTTGTGACTTTCTTTGTGTGTGTAAATAAAAGCAAGTGGACTGCTCGGCAAGGCAGTCAGGGTGATGGAGCTGAGAACGTATGCTATGGTGATGTCTGTTTACTGGGGAAAGGGGGAGACATTGGTTATTTAAGGCTGCATTATACCATTATGGTGGAAGGGCACCTATTAGCGCAAGTGTATAGTGGAATATCCACAACACCGTGGAATTGCAAAAAATGGCAGTACCTAAAAATCTTCATAGATGGTGCTTTAAAAGCCTTTACAGGTTACCAGTTTAAAATTAAACAGGAGGTATGGTGGTAAAACTTTTGCTCTCACTCTTATGTTTGCAGTAATGCCTTCTATGTGTGGTGCACCATTTACATATGCATGCAGGACCTATGGATGGGCAGCTTTATTTTTGAAATGTTATTATTTATTTGATTAAACTTTTTTTAAGCTGTCTCTCTTTTTTTTTTTCTTATCAACCTTATTACTATAACAAGGGATGAACAACATCCCTTGTGATAGCATGGGCAGTGACAGGTACTTTTTACTGAGAAATGTGGGGTTTATTAGACCCCAGGTCTCTCCTTTTCCCTCAAAAGTGGGTATGAATGCGTCTTCCTCCCTTCTGTGTTCTCCAGGCCACAGAGATGGCACCAGGCCCAGGATCCCCGATTGCACTAGAGAGCCTGGGAACAGTGACATGCTGCAGCAGGCAGGCCTTCCATGCTCTGTAGAAGTTATTGGGCAGCTGAAGAGACACTTTTACATTAAAGCCCATCAATGACTGAAAAGTTTTGTACAGGGATCATGGCTGCATGAATACATTCTAAGTGTATGAAGTTGTTTAGAGAGCAGCCCAGGGTGACAATGCTGCTCCTTCATAGATACAGTACAAAGAGTAAGACCCCTTTCACACTGGGGCGGTTTGCAGGCGTTATTGCGCTAAAAATAGCACCTGCAAACCGACCCAAAACAGCCGCTGCTGTTTGTTCAGTGTGAAAGCCTGAGGGCTTTCACACTGAAGCGGTGCGCTGACAGGAGAAAAAAAAAAAAACTCCTGCCAGCCGCATCTTTGGAGCAGTGAAGGAGCGGTGTATTCACCGCACCTAAACCGCTCCTGGCCATTGAAATCAATGGGACAGCGCAGCTATACTGCGGCAATATAGCCACGGTATAGCACTGTTTTACCGCTGACGCCCCCTACCGCCCCAGTGTGAAAGCAGCCTAAGTGTTGTTATCTTATGATAAGAAGTGTATTACTGACAGAGTCACTAGTGTGAAAATAAAGAAGAAAATAGACCAAAAAGAAAAGGAAGTCTGAAGAGATATGGGTTATGTCAGTCCAGGGTGAGCCAGAGGTTACTATAGTGAAAATAATAAATAATTCCGCGCCAAATAAAGTAAGAAAACCTAAGTGAAGCAGCTACACCCTAAGCAAAAAATGGAAAGAATTCCATAAATGCATAAATGTGAAACAGAGGGGGGTTGGGGAGCGCTAGATAATAGACAAAAAATAAAAATTAAAAAATTGGGTACATATATATCAAAAGAAATAAAATTCAGATATAAAAATATAAATCAACCTGCCCATGTATATAAACTTGAGTGAACAGAATTCATAAACCTGAATACCAGTGAACAATAATAATTGTGCAATCGTGACATGTGAAGTCAAAAAGTTATAAAATAATTAAATCAGATATGAATAAGCATCAATAACAAAGTCCATCCAAAAATTGGTGTGAAATCCTGATGTAAATCTTCATAACAAAAAACGTGAGCAGCAAAATCCCTTCACCATCACTGAACAAAATACACCAATGTGCTCATGGAAATGGATGTCCGCTTACCAGATGAAGTTGACCAATTTAGTTAAAAAAAGGTCAAATAGGCTTTAGCAAGATATTGCTTGCTGCAAGTGAAATATACCAGACTCTTGTCCTCACATCACAGGGTCTCACGCAGAGGTTACTATAGCATGGCTTGCCTTGGATGAACTGAAGATATTACAAAGGCAAGTGTTTTTTTTTTATGGTTTTACACTAAGTAGTTTTCTCCTTACCTATGGAATAGCCTGCATTGGACTAATGTATAGAAAGAGGCGGGAGCCATTGTAACTCTTTGATGGATTGTTGAAGAGTCTTCAAACTGTCCAAAGGGTGAAGTATCATAATCAAAAAGCGCTGTTTGATCTCCTATTTATATGAGTAGTGGGGTCCATCTCAAAAGGTGGTGTTTGACAAACATATGAAGATTATAAAAGGCACAGTGGATAAATCTTATGACACAGTTATGCCCCGTACACACGGTCGGACTTTGTTCGAACATTCCGACAACAAAATCCTAGGATTTTTTCCGACGGATGTTGGCTCAAACTTGTCTTGCATACACACGGTCACACAAAGTTGTCGGAAAATCCGATCATTCTGAACGCGGTGACGTAAAACACATACGTTGGGACTATAAACGGGACAGTGGCCAATAGCTTTCATCTCTTTATTTACCCTGAGCATGCGTGGCACTTTGTCCGTCGGATTTGTGTACACACGATCGGAATTTCCGACAACGGATTTTGTTGTCGGAAAATTTTATATCCTGCTCTCAAACTTTGTGTGTCGGAAAATCTGATGGAAAATGTCCGATGGAGCCCACACACGGTCGGAATTTCTGACAACATGCTCCGATCGGACATTTTCCATCGGAAAATCCGACCGTGTGTACGGGGCATTACAGTGTTTTCATCTTCTATATGAGAAAACACTTTGGAGATTTTAGTTCTTTAACCTTCTGTTCCAGAAGAAGCTGTTGGAATGCTTTTACTTGTCCCTACTCCTGAGAGTCTCTTCACTTTGAGTCTGTACCTAGTTTCACCCGGTGCTCCATTACAGTAAGTGTCTCTTTCTCTGTTTCACTATGTTCTACGTTTAAAGTGGAGTTCCACCCACCGCTTCAAAACTTAAAAGCCAGCAGCTGCACATACTGCAGCTGCTGACTTTTAATAATCGGACACTTATCTGTCCTGGTGTCCAGCGCTGTCGGCACTCACAGCTGATGTTTCCATCAGCTGTTGGGTGCTGCCGCCGCCATTGCGTGTAAGGGAACCCGGCAGTGTAGCTTTACGGCTTCACACCAGGAACCCTACTACACATGCACTGCACAAGGCTCCACTCCTATCTTCTATTGGCCCGGCAGCGGGGTTAGGAGGAGGGAGCTGAGCAGTGAAGTCTAGGGCTGCGGCGCAGGCTCCCGGAAGTGGGGACAGGATACCTGTGAAAGACAGGTATTCCCCCCGAATGGTGCCAAATGTGGCACTGGAGGTGGGGAGGAATCAGATGAGTGGAAGTTCCACTTTTGGGTGGAACCCCGCTTTAATCACTGGTAAGGGTCACAGCCTGGGACATTCACCCTCATAACTCTAATGTTACTACCAGGAGCAACGATATAGACCAGACATTCTCAGGTCCTATTTCCTTACAGTAAACACTTCCCACCTATTGAAAAAACTCTGATTCCTTTGGTCCAATTTTGAATGTCATAGTTCCTTAGTGTGATTTTGCCTACAAAATATTTACCCTGGCTTTTCTTTTTCTGGAATCTCCTCAGATTCCCTATTCTCATGAACTGTGGTTATATCTATGCTTTCTAGACACGTGCAGAATGAAAAAAATGTGTTTCGTTTCATTAAGTTTTGATTCTTTATTTACATAAATTTGTTTAGTTAAATTAGTTTAACTTGTTTTGTTTATTCGCATTCAATTCGATTTGAATTTTCCAAATTAGAATTAAAATAGTTTTCAAATTCGAAAAGTTATTAAATTTGAAAAGTTTTTTTAATTCAAAAAGTTTTTGAATTGTTATAGTTTTGATTAATTTTCAAACTTCCAATGAGAATAAAATAGAATAGAAGATAAAGGAAGAGAATAGAAAAAAATATATAATATAATAAAAAAGAATATAACTGAAATTAAATGAGTTTATAAAATAATAGAGTAAAACAGAACAAAATAGAATAGAAAATAAAACAGAATAGAACAGAATAGAATAGAATCAAAAATAAATTAAAAAGAATAGAATAAAATAGAATATAACCATCTTCTGAATAGAATAGAATAGAATAGAAAGTTCGAATAGAAAAGAATAGAATACAAAATAATAGAAATAAAAAATTATATAATAGAGTAGAAAGAATATAACCATTTACCAAAATTCAAATAGAAACAATTTGAATTTGAATAGAATAGAAAAGAATAGAATAGAAAAAAAACAGAATAGTATAGAAGAAAAAACAGAATAGAAAGAATATAACCATCTTCTATTCTAATCTATTCTTTTCTATTCTTTTCACATTTGAATTGATTTTATAAGACTTTTGGGAAATAGTTACCGTATATACTCGAGTATAGGTCAATCCGAGTATAAGTCGAGGCCCTAATTTACCACAAAAAGATGGGAAAAATTTATTGACCCGAGTATAAGATGAGGGTGAGAAATGCAGCAGCTACTGTAAGTGGAAAAAGAGGGTCAACAATGCCCACCTGCAGCTGTATACCTCCCTGTGTCCTGTGCATGTGTCCTGTGCATGTGTCATGTGTCCTGTGCATATGTGCATGTGTCATGTGTCATGTGTCCTTTGTATATGTGCATGTGTCCTGTGTATATGTGTATATGTGTATTTGTCATGTGTCCTGTGTATATGTGCATGTGTCATGTGTATATGTGCCATGTGTCATGTGTCCTGTGTATATGTGCATGTGTCATGTACCTGTGTCATGTGTATATGTTCATGTGTCATGTGTATATGTGTATGTGTCCTGTACCTGTGTCCTGTGTATATGTGCATGTGCCATGTGTATATTTGCATGTGCCATGTGTCATGTGTCCTGTGTATATGTGCATGTGTCATGTGTCCTGTGTATATGTGCATGTGTATATGTGCATGTGTCCTGTGTATATGTGCATGTGTATATGTGTATATGTGCATGTGTCATGTGTCCTGTGTATATGTGCATGTGTCATGTGTATATGTGCATGTGTCATGTGTCCTGTGTATATGTGCATGTGTCATGTACCTGTGTCCTGTTTATTTGTGCATGTGTCATGTGTATATGTGCATGTGTACTGTACCTGTGTCCTGTGTATATGTGCATGTGTCATGTGTATATGTACCTGTGTCCTGTGTATGTGTGCATGTGTCATATGTATATGTACCTGTGTCCTGTGTATGTGTCCTGTGATTGTGTGCATGTGTCTGTGTGCATCCTACCTCTGTCCTGTGCATGCCTCCGTGTGCCGCTCTGCACCGATCAGTGTGTGCTATTACTATTCGGTGGCCATTCACTGTTCAAAAGCCACGCCTCCTCCTCTTCCATGATAGGCAGAAAACTCCATTTCCCAGCAGTCAGCGGTCAGCCTATCACGGACATTCTCTTATCCTCATACCACAGACGAGGATGAGAGAATGTCTGTGATAGGCTGTACACTGACTGCCTATCACAGACGAGGAGGAGGCGCGGCTTTTGAACTGTAATTGGCCACCGAATAGTAATTGGCTGCCGTCTGCCTGCATGACACGCTGATCATGTAGGCAGACGGCGGTGACTCGAGTATAAGTCGAGGGGGGGCACTTTCAGCCCCAAAAAAAGGCTGAAAATCTCGACTTATACTCAAGTATATACGGTATATTCTATTCTATTCTATTGTTTTTTTAATTCATTTTTTTCTATTTGTTTATTCTATTGTATTCAATTCTATTGGTTTTTTATTCTATTATTTTCTATGCAATTCTATTCTATTTTATATTCTATTCTTTTTTTATTCAAAATTAGAATTTCAGAAGATGCTAATATTCACTGTATTCTATTCCATTCTATTGTATTGTTTTTTTTCTATGCTATTCTTTTATTTTCTATTCTATTCTGATCTATTCTTTTCTATTCTATTCAAATTTTAATTGCTTTTATGAGAATTTTGGGAAAAGTTATATTCTTTTTTTCTGTTCTATTCTATTGTTTGTGGAATTCTATTATTTTCTATTCCATTATAGTCTATTGTTTTCTTTTCTAATCTATTCTCATTTTCTTATGTATTCAAATTCAAATTTATTCTATGTGAAATTTGAATTTCTGAAGATAGTTACATTCTTTCCATTTTATTCTATTCTTTTTTATTCTATTCTATTCTTTTCTAGTGTATTATATATTTTTTTCTATTGTATTCCTTTATTTTCCTTGTTGAATATGTTTATTGGATTTTTTTCATCAGAGAAAAAATAAATATTTAAATAAATAAAGAAATAAAATAAACATGGAAATGTAAAGCATGAGTACATAATATACATTCAATATAATTAGTGTCATAGTAGGGATATGAACCTGTCTTATTACTATGAAAATTTTACACATACAGTAATGTAAGAATGAACGAGAAAGTTAATAATTAGACAAATAGTCAAAATAACATTTTTCAGTAATAGGATATATATCGTATGAAAAATAATAAAAAATTAATCAAAAAGGAAGGGGAGTTTAGGTGGTGGTGGTCTGGCTCACGATAGATTTACGCAATTAATTATTATATTATCTATCCAATCTAGTGTGGTAATAACAAAGACTGGTCAAAGTCATTCGGGTAGTAGTGTTTAACCCATGGTTTCCAAATCTTACGAAATTTATTGATCTTGTTATCAGCTATAGCTGTCATCTTAGCAAATATAAGTGCTCTGTTGATTCTATGTTTTGCTTCTGCCAAGATTAGAGACTTGGACTTCCACGCTTTGGCAATTGTTTGTTTGGCTGAAGTAGTACGTTGAATGAGTAATTGTAATTGAGTGTGAGAAAGTGTATTGGGCTTGAGATTTAAAAGTGCTATAACAGGATCTGGAAGAATAGAAATTTCAAGGGCTTTAGAGGCCATCAAAAATATGTTTTTCCAGAATTCCTGGGCATTGCCACCATATATGAAAATGAGTTCCTGGTGAGTCACAGCCTCTGAAGCAATTAGGTGAATATGTAGGAACAAATTTTGCTATTCTAGCCGGTACTAGGTACCACCTTGTAAGGACTTTGTAATTCGTTTCTATAGCATAACAATTTGGAGAAGAAGTTTTAGTGGCTAACCATATGCTCGACCAATCTTTAGTATCAAACACCAGATTCATATCATGTGCCCATTTAGCAGTATATGAGGGTAAATTTTCATTAGAATTACCATTGAGTTGTTGATATAATAATGAGATCAGTCCTCTGATGTGTGGGTCACTTATACAAATTTGTTCAAATTGAGTCATTTGATTAAGGGATGAACCTGTACTAATGAGTGGTTCATAAAAATTTTTAATTTGTAGATAAAGGAAGATTTTGTTTCTTGGAAGATCAAAGATTTCACACAAAACAGGAAAGGAATGGATTGTGGTAGCAGAAGTTAAATTGTATAAGCAATTCAGGTTCATAGAGAACCATACAGAAAATAATCTTGGAAATTTCCAAGCAGGATAAAAGGCGGGATTACCAAGGAATGAAAGTAAAGGATTATGTGGGGATTGGAGATTTTGCGAATTCTTGAATTTATCCCAGATAGCTAAGGTTTGTTTAGTTATGGGATTGGATATATTTAATCTATCGACCGGGCAGAGCCATAACATGTTGGCAACCGATATAGGGTCGGTATCCACTGCTTCAATAGCCACCCATAGGGGTGTTTCGACTATAGCATGATATTTGGGGAGGAGTGCCATTTGAGCAGCATTAAAGTAAGATAGAAAATTGGGTAATCCTAAAGCACCTCTTCATTTATTAAGGTAAAGTGTAGATTTGGATATACAAGGTTTAGTAGTACCCCAAAGGAACGACAGGACTTTACGTTGAGTAAGTCTTATAAAATAAGATGGTAATGCTATAGGTAGCACCCTGAAAAGATATACAAATTTTAGCAATACTGACATCTTTATAGCATTGATCTTACCAAACCATGAAAGTGGAAGAGAGGCCCATTGCTTCATACAATCTGATGTTCGTTTCAGGAGAGGCAGAGAGTTAGCCGCAAACAGATCTTTGAGAGAGGTGGTGAGTTGTACCCCTAAATAGGGTAATTGTTTTGGAACCCAGTTAAAAGGTAAGGCAGTTTTTGTATGTTGGAGTTCAGATTGTGACAAAGAAATATTTAAGGCATTCGATTTAGAGGGATTAATATGAAGTCCAGAAATATGAGCAAAATCATGTAATATGTTAAGTAGATTTGGGGTAGATATATGAGAATGAGACAGGAAAACAAGGATATCATCAGCAAAGAGGCATATCTTGTGCTGATGACCACCCAATTCAATACCTTTGATATCTGGGTTTGTTCTAATTAGTTATGCTAGGGGTTCTATTAATAAGGCAAAAAGTAATGGGGAAAGGGGACAACCTTGTCTGGTGCCTCTATTTATGTCGAACATTGTAGACTTATAACCAGAGTATTTGATGTATGCTCTCGGATTGTTGTATAGTGAGGAGACCCAGGTTAGAAAATGGTTTCCAAAACCCCATTTTTGAAGTACATATTCCATATATGGCCAAGTGACAGAGTCGAATGCCTTTTTTATATCTAATGAAACAAGGCAGGCTGGGATATGTCTTGTTTTAGCTGCGTGAATGAGTAAGAGTGCTCGCCTTATATTGTCGCCCGCCTGACGTTTCGGAATAAAACCTGTTTGGTCTTTATGGATTATGTGGCCAATGATAGTATTCAATCTAGTAGTCAGGATTTTAGCTAATAGTTTAATATCCAAATTAAGAAGTGATATAGGGTGATAATTAGACCAAGAAGAAGAGTCAGAATGTGGTTTGGGAATCATGGCTATGATAGATGTGAGTGTCTCCGTTCTAAATGAATGTCCATTGAGAATTGAATTAAAGGTCGTGATAAGAATTGGTGTTAATATATGTATAAACTGTCTGTAGTATACCGCTGAGAACCCATCTGGGCCTGGTCTCTTATGTAGCTTTAAAATTTTTATAGTGTTCAAAACCTCAGTATTAGTAATAGGGCCTTCAAGATGATCTTGCTGTTTTTGATCGAGATTAGGAAGTTTAATGCTAGAAAATAAAGTATCCGCTTTTGTCTTATCAAATGTTGAAGCAGGGGAATATAGTTTAGCCAAATTAGTACTAAAAACCTCTAGAATCTTAACCAGATTACTAGTGTACGCTTCTCTGGATATTTTCAATCGGATAGGTTTCTTTTCGTGTTGTGTGATTTTCAGGCTTCTGTCCATGGGTGTATCCGGTTTATTAGCCTTAAGATATAAAGTATGTTGTCATTTGTGTAAAGATTTATCAGCTGAATCAGTCAAAAAAAGATCTAAATCCAGGGGGGCTTTTTCAAGTTTAGAGTTATTAATAGCCGTTGGGCAGGATTGAAAGGCCTGATGACAGTCATTAAAGGTAGTTTCCAGCTTTGAAAACATTAGTTTGCGTTCTCTTTTGAGTATAGTAGCTTGTATCATTCTACCTCTAATGACAGTTTTATGGGCCTCCCATAGCGTAAGGGCAGAGATGTTGTTTGTGTCATTATTTATAAGATAGTCGGAGATTGATTTCTCAGTCTCTTTACTAAGAGATGGATGAGTCAAAATAGAATCTTTCATGCACCAGGTTGTGTCATGAGATCTAGGGAGCGTAGAAGCAATATTAGTGAATACTGCACAATGATCAGTCCATGGAAAGGGTATCATTTTAGCTGAGATTATTTCTGGCAACATGCTAGATGGGATAAGGATATGATCTATCCATGAAGAGGATTTATGCGGGTAGGAATAATGAGTAAATCGTCTATCAATCGCCGGGTATCAACAAAACCATGAGAAGTGAGTAAGCGTTGAAAAGTTAGGTTAGTTGTGCCCGTTGTAGCCCCAGGAGGAGATTTATCTAAAAACGGGAAGATTGTTGCGTTAGAATCCCCACCTATGACAACTGTACCAAATTTATGGGTCTCTACGAAAAGGTGAGATAGGAACGCCGTTGGGCGTTTATTGGGAGCATAGTAGGATACAATAGTAATAGGGTTATCAGAAATATAACCTGTTAAAAGTAAATATCGTCCCTCCGGATCTATCACTTGTGTTATAAGATTAAACAGAGTGGAACGATGGAAACCAATAAGCGTACCCCGCTGTTTAACTGCAGCGGAGGCAGTATAAAATTGTGGATATGAGGGCGAAAGAAATCTTGGTTGAGCTTTGTCTGTGACATGGGTCTCCTGTAAACATATAATATGAGCTTTTTTAGATGAAAAGGATCTTAATGCTTTTGTGCGTTTATGTGGGGAAATTACATCCCTGTACATTTAAAGATAAAACATTTATAGGAGCCATAGACCAACTAGGGTAAAAATTCTATCATAATACAAACAGTATTTACTATGAGCCAGAACCACCAATCTGAGAATCAAAAAGAAATCGAAGTACAAGCAGGAAATAAAAAAAAAAGAAAAAAAGAAATAAGTAGCACAATCGAGTTAACCCATTACTTAAGCAGTGCAGCTTAATTATAAAGCAGAATAGTAGGGTTTGGGAGCATCTCATAGGAGTTTTCAAAACTCCCTGAGAGGATCCGGGCCCACCAGCAGAGTCCGCCATAAGATAGCAGGAGTCTACAAGTGGAAAAACAAAGGGGCAGCAAGAAATTCCTATGGGAAGGACAGCCCCCGAGAACTACAGGAACCAAATAAGAACTAGCAAAGAGATGTTTAATACTTTGCAATATAATTATGTTATATGCAAAAAAAAGGATAAAAGAAAAAGAAGTCAAATAGATTTTACAAGTTAAACATAACCATCACGTCAGAGCTCAACATGTTCAAGAATATGGTTATGTTAAAAACTCAACCAACATCGATAACTTCAAACCTGTAATAAGAGAAGATAATTAGTGGTAGTTTTTAGGTCAGTCCATTGAATCTTCATTTTTGGGCTGTGATAGTTCATATCGGCCGCGCTTGTGGAGATTTTGGTATGAAGAGGAGGAAGAGTTGGAACCTGCGACTTTCTTATGCTGTGAAAAGTGAGTGGTTGAACGTCTGCGAGGCTGATCTTTAGGTAAGGCTGCATCAAGTAAGCCTAATTCTGTTAGAGCTGACTGTAAGTCTTCTGAAGAGCGACAGACATATCTAGTTTCCAAGTGAGTAAATCGAAGACAGAAAGGAAACTGCCAATGATAGGTAATTTTATTATTCTAAAGTACCTGCAATTGGGGTTTGAGTGCACGTCTTTTTGCCACTGTTATGCCCCGTACACACGGTCGGACTTTGTTCGGACATTCCGACAACAAAATCCTAGGATTTTTTCCGACGGATGTTGGCTCAAACTTGTCTTGCATACACACGGTCACACAATGTTGTCGGAAAATCCGATCGTTCTGAACGCGGTGATGTAAAACACGTACGTTGGGGCTATAAACGGGGCAGTGGCCAATAGCTTTCATCTCTTTATTTATTCTGAGCATGCGTGGCACTTTGTCCGTCGGATTTGTGTACACACGATCGGAATTTCCGACAACGGATTTTGTTGTCGGAAAATTTTATATCCTGCTATCAAACTTTGTGTGTCGGAAAATCCGATGGAAAATGTGTGATGGAGCCTACACACGGTCAGAATTTCCGACAACAAGGTCCTATCACACATTTTCCATCGGAAAATCCGACCGTGTGTACGGGGCATAAGGGGGGACAGATCCGTACAAATCTGATAGGTATGACCCTGGAAGCTGAGAGATTATTTTCTTCTAGCAGCTGATAACAGTTGTTCTTTGGTTTTGTAATAGTGCAGTTTAGTTATTATGTCCCTAGGAGGATCGTTAGTTTTACGTTGTGCTAAAGCTCTATGCACTCTATCCATTTCAAGCCTGTCAATAGGAATGTCAGGGAGTAATTCTTAAAAAAGTGCGGTCATTGTCGCCTGCAGGTCTAGTATGGATTCAGGTATACCTCTGATCCGTAAATTAGATCGTCTGTCTCTGTTTTCTTGGTCTTCCAAACGTGACTGTAATAAGGTATTCTCCTCTTTAAGGGCTGTGAACTCAGAAATACAATATTGTGTTTGATTGACAATTTCATCTACTCTCAGTTATAGTTCGGCTGTTCTCTGACCAATTTCTTTTATCTCTTTTGTCAATTTATCTGTGATATGGTCAGAAGTTTGTTTCAGTGCTTTCTGTAACATAGCTTCCAATTAAGCAAACATGTCAGACTGCATCACAGCTTGAGTGGGATCAATATCATAGTCAGACATTACTTTATCAGCCTGTGCTTTTTGGCTGGGAGGCAGAGAATTCCTAGCCTGAGAAGCACTGTGCTGTGAGGAGGAGGACGCCGCCGCCATCTTAGCCCCAGCCTGAGAGCCGCTTTCAACTTGATACCGGTTTTAAACGTATGTTTTGGACCTTTCAGTACCATAATTTATATAGAGGAAGGCGCTGGGGTGAGTTACCTTCAATTTTGAAGAGTTTTTTATGCCGCTGGGACCTGTAGTTCTCCAGTCCGAACTCCAGAGGAGCGGAGCTCTAAGGCGGCATTACCGTTCCCTCAGGCACCCATGCATGCGCCTCCCTATTCCTTTATTTTGTATTCTTTTGTATTTTCTTTGGAAATTGGAAAACAAATTGAAAACTATTCGGATTCGAAAACTATTTGAAATTGACTCGGAAACTATTCAAATTGATTCGAAATCGAATTGCGTCCAAATTTTTTTATTAGTGTGTACTAGACTTAACCCCAAGAGCTGAAAATAGAGCTCCTTGGCTTCCATTTTGTTACAGAGAGCTTCATAGAAGTGAAAAGTAGTTAATATAAACACTATGGAGAAATTTGGCACTTACATCAGGAGTGTTTGACCTCACTGCACTTCCTGTCAGTAGGGAGATTTGGCAGAGCTGTTAGCCAGATCTACAGCAGTAGATCACTAGTATAGTGATCTACTGCTGGCTAATTGCCAGCAATAGATCCCCTTCAAAATTATTCCACAGGTCATAACAATTATGTTGGATGATCTGGATGACATTTTCATTCACCGCACAAGCATCAAATGCTCAAGAAAACGAATACAAGGTCATTCGAATTTTAGCAGTTGAGAACCTTTGAAAAACTTGCGGTCATGCGCATTTGTGCCCTTGTTAAACCAACTTAATTGTATCTTGTTACACTAACAAATTACATGAATTTTTTTTTTCCGTTGCATGGATCACAGTATGGCAAGTAGTGCTGTGTTGGTAAACATTACAGGAAAATGTATTTTTCATTTTTTGTTTACTGTTTATTCCCCAAAAAACAAGCAGATAAAAATATACTGTATGTACCAAATTAAAGCCCTATCTGTCCTAAAAAATGTATAACATGTTTAGGTACAACACAAAACCTTAAATATATACAGTAAAACCTTGGATTGTGATTAACTTGATCTGCGAGTGTTTTAAAGATGAGCAAAATGTTTTTTATAAATTTACCTTGATAAACAAGCGAGGTCTTGCAATATGAATAGAATCATGTTGTGACTTGGGATACGACTTGTAAGAATCCAAGTCGCGTGACATGTGAAATCCCATTTTAGTCGATGATAGCTGTATTAGTGCAACTGAAGTCGCTTTGACTTTAGAAAAGGTTCCTGTGCTACTTCAAGGCGACTTCCATCTGACTTGTGCCCATAGACTTTAACCACTTGACTTTTTCTTTTTTTTTATCACAAAATTGTCATATTAGCAGGTTATTTCTCACACACAGCATATGCATACCACAAATTACACTCCAAAACACATTCTGCTATTACTCCCGAGTATGGCGATACCCCATGTGTGAGACTTTTACACAGCGTGGCCACATACAGAGGCCCAACATGCAGGGGAGCACCTTCAAGCGTTCTGGAGTGCCCAGGCCAATTCTGACATTTCTCTCCTACATGTAAAAATCATCATTTATTTGCTATAAAATTACATAGAACCCCAAAACATTATATATGTTTTTTTAGCAAAGACCCTAGAGAATATAATAGCGGTCATTGCAACTTTTTATCTCACACGATATTTGCGCAACAATTTTTCGAACGCGTTTTTTTTGGAAAAAAACAGTTTTGTGCTTTAAAAAAAAACAAAACAGTAAGGTTAGCCCAATGTTTTTGCACAATATGAAAGATGAAGTTATGCTGAGTAAATAGATACCTAACATGTTACCTTTCAAAATTGCACACACTTGTGGAATGGCGCCAAACTTCGCTACTTAAAAATCCCCATAGGCGACGCTTTAAAATTTTTTACTGGTTACACATTTTGAGTTACAGAGGAGGTCTAGGGCCAAACTTATTGCTCTCGCTCTACCGAGCGCAGCGATACCTCACATGTGTGGTTTGAACACCGTTTTCATATGTGAGTGGGACTTGCCTATGCGTTTGCTTCTGCATGCGAGCACACGGACAGGGGCGCTTTAAATTTTTTTTTTAATTGTTCATTTTACTTTATTTATTTTAGTTTGACACTTTTTTCCCCCCAAAATTTTTTTGATCACTTTTATTCCTATTACAAGGAATGTAAACATCCCTTGTAATAGGAATATGGCATGACAGGTCCTCTTTACAGTGAGATATGGGGTCAATAAGACCCCACATCTCACCTCTAGGCTGTGCTTGAAATAAAAAAAAAAAAAAGATCCTGGCTTCGATCGTAGCGGTGAGTCGGTAGAAGCACCGGAGGGCGGCGGGAGGGGGGGACGTCCCCTCTCGCCTCCGGTAAGAATGATCAAGCAGTGTAACAGCCGCTATGATCATTCTTATGGTGTAGGGAATCGCTGGCTGAAAAAGCTGATATCTCAATGATGCCTGTAGCTGCACCCATCATTCAGATATCCCCGCACAAAGTCAAGGACGTCGTATGATGGCAGGCAGGAAGTGGTTAAAATGCTTTTTTTTTTTTAACACAAAGTTGTCCATTTATACAATATTTCTAACATATAGCATGTACATACCAGAAATGACACCCCAAAATAGATTCTCCTACTCCTCCTGAGTATGGCGATACCACATGTGTGAGACTTTCACAGCCTGGCCACATACAGAGGCAGAGTATGGCTGAGCATGGCCGAGTATGGCTGAGCATGGCCGAGTATGGCTGAGCATGGCCGAGTATGGCTGAGCATGGCCGAGTATTGCAGAGTATCGCCGAGTATGACTGGGTATGGCAGAGTATGGCAGAGTATGGCTGGGTATCACTGAGTATTGCAGAGTATGGCTGGGTATTGTGGGGTATTGCAGAGTATGGCTGGGTATGGCAGAGTATTGCGGGTTATGGCAGAGTATTGCAGATTTTGCAGGGTATTGCAGAGCATGGCTGGGTATGGCAGAGTATGGCTGGGTATCACCGAGTATTGCAGAGTATGGCTGGGTATTGCGGGGTATTGCAGAGTATTGCGGGATATTTTGGGGTATTGCAGGGTATGGCAGAGTATTGCGGGGTATTTTGCAGTATTTCAGGGTATGGCAGAGTATTGCGGGGTATTGCAGAGTATTGCGGGGTATTTTGGGGTATTGCAGGGCATGGCAGAGTATTGCGGGGTATTGCTGAGTATTGCGGCGTATTGCAGAGTATTGTGGGGTATGGCAGAGTATTGCGGGGTATTGCAGAGTATTGCGGGGTATTGTGGGGTATTGCTGAGTATTGCGGGGTATTTCGGAGTATTGCAGGGTATGGCAGAGTATTGCGGGGTATTTCAGCGTATTGCGGGGTATTGCAGGGTATGGCAGAGTATTGCGGGGTATTTCGGGGGAATTGCAGGGTATGGCAGAGTATTTCGGGGTATTGCAGGGTATGGCAGAGTATTGCGGGGTATTTTGGGGTATTGCAGGGTATGGCAGAGTATTGTGGGGTATAGCAGGGTATGGCAGAGTATTGCGGGGTATTGCAGGTTATTGCGGGGTATTGCAGAGTATTGTGGGGCATTGCAGAGTATTGTGGGGTATTGCAGAGTATTGTGGGGTATTGTGGGGCATTGCAGAGTATTGTGGGGTATTGTGGGGCATTGCAGAGTATTGTGGGGCATTGCAGAGTATTGTCAGGGCATTGCAGAGTATTGTGGGGCATTGCAGAGTAGTGAGGGATGGCTGAGCATGGATGGATGGATGGCTGGATGTCTCTGTGCAGCGCTGTGGGCACTACACATCCAGCCCACAGCGCTGCTACCATCCATCCATCCCCCTCTCCGCTCACAGTGTACCGATCGGTACACAGGAGGGGAGGAGAGGAACCGGCGTCATGAGATGATGCCGATTTGTTTACATGCGATCGCTCCGTCACCTGGACCCGGCGGTCATGAATGCTGTGGAGTGCACGCCCTAGGGGGCGCGCGAGAGCGGAATTCTGGGAGGACGTCCCTGGACGCCCTCCCAGAGTTAAGCAACCGCCCTGTAGCCTTCATTTGGCTATGGGCCGGTTGTTAAGTGGTTAATGGAAGTTGCCTCCAAATCGGATCCTTATCTTAAAGTGGAGTTCCACCCAAAAATGGAACTTCCACTTTTTGGAATCCTCCCCCCTCTGGTGTCACTTTTGGCACCTTTCAGGGGGTGGAGGGAGCAGATACCTGTCTAATACAAGTATTTGCTCCCACTTCCTCGCATAGATCACCGCGGCATTCCCGATGATCTACACCACTACCGGCACCTACTCTGTCCTCCCCCACTGTCTTCTGGGAGACAGAAGACAGCAGGGACCTGTGAGGACACGCAGCGTGACTCGCACATGAGCAGTAGGGAACCAGGAAGTGAAGCCGCATGGCTTCACTTCCTGATTCCCTAACCAAGGATGGCGGCGGCAGCAGCCGAGAGCCGACGGACAGATCGGCTTCGGCTGACGACAATGCGGGCTCCCTGGACAGGTAAGTGTCCATATATTCAAAGTCAGCAGCTGCAGTATTTGTAACTGCTGGCTTTTAATGTTTATTTTTGGCGGACCTCTGCTTTAACCGCTTCCGGACTGCCCACCGCATATATACTGCGGCAGGGCGGCCTGGCTGTGCAAAACCACGTACCTGTGCATGCAGTTTAGGGGGCACGTGCGTACGGCCGCTGAGCACCTCTCCCACTGTGATTGGACACAGTGGGAGCCAATCAGCGGGTCCGGTGGCCGCCATGATCTGATGATCGTTCTGTGGAGAGACAGAGCAGCGGTGTGCCTATGTAAACAAAGCAAACCGCTGATCTGTCAGGGAGCAAAAGGAAGATCTTGTGTTTCAGCTAAGCTGAAACACAATCTCTCTTTTCCTCTGGTGTATCCATCCCCCACACAGTTAGTAAGCACCTCCCAGACACATGTTTAACTCTTTGATCACCCCTGGTGTTAACCCCTTCCCTGCCAGTGTCATTTATACTGTCACAATGCATTTTTTTTAGCACTGATCACAGTATTGGTGTCACTGGTCCCCAAAAAGTGTCACTTAAGCCGCGTACACACGAGCAGACTTTTTGACTGGACTGGTCCAATGGTCTATCCAACGGACTTTCGTAGGACTTCCGACGGAGTTTCCGAACAAACAGACTTGCCTACACATGATCACACCAAAGTCCGACAGATTCGTACGTGATGACGTACGACCGGACTAAAATAAATAAGTTGATAGCCAGTAGCCAATAGCTGCCCTAGCGCCAGTTTCGTCCGTCGGACTAGCATACAGACGAGCGGACTTTTCGACCGGACTCGAGTTTGTCAGAAAGATTCGAAACATGTTCCACATCTAAAGTCCGTCAGATTTTTGACAGAAAATGTCAGCTGCAGGTCCGATAAAGCCCACACATTGTCGAATTGTCCGCCGGACTCAGTCCGTCGGACCAGTCTGGTCAAAAAGTCCTCTTGTGTGTACGCGGCAATAGTGTTCAATTTTTTCGCCACAATGTCGCAGTCCCGCTAAAAATTGCTGATCATCGCCATTACTAGTAAAATCAATGAAAAAAGTCCCTAAATATATCCCATAATTTGTATACGCTTTTGCACAAACTAATCAATATACTCTTATTGGGATTTTTTTTACCAAAAACATGTTGCAGAATACATATTGGCCTAAATTGATGAAGACATTAGACTTTTTACATTTTTTATTGGATATGTTTTATAGCAGAAAGTAAAAAATATTGTTTTTATTTAAAATTGTCTGCCTTTTTTTTTTTTAGCGCAAAAAATAAAAACCGGAGAGGTGATCAAATACCACCAAAAGAAAACTCTATTTGTGGGAAAAAAGGACATCAATTCTATATGTGTACAGTGTCGCATGACCGCACAATTGTCAGTTAAAGTAACACAGTGCCGTATCGCAAAAAATGGCCTGGTCAGGAAATGGGTAAAACCTTCCGGAGCTGAAGTGGTTCATTTATGTGATTTGGATCCGACATTACAGGAAGATTACCCAGGCATTGCCTGAAGTTGCTTCGAAGTTGCCTGGCAAAGTTGTACCATCTTTCAAGTTGCGGCAATGTGAATCGCCTCTTTTCTCTTTTATACTCTGTACACGTTACACTGTATTTTGTAATGCTGTAATAAATTTTATATGAATAAATGGTTGTGGAAAGAATCATCTAGGTTTCCATTATTTCTTATGGGGAAATTCACTTTGATATATGAGTGCTTTGGATAACAAGCACGTTTCCGGAACAAATTATGGTCGCAATCCAAGATTTTACTGTAATTTGAAAAATTAAGAATCACTGAAAAAAATGCTCCAGAACTTCAGGTATTTTCGGGATAAAAAGGCCTGGGAACTCAAATGGTTAATGTTCTACAGCTCCTAAATGATATGTTCCTAAACTGACATTGAACTGTGATACACTCAATGTCTTGTTCAGTTTTTTAAATTTAGACAATGCTTTTTGAACAAAGAGATGAATTAGATCAGGGATGAAAAGCATTCAACACTCCAGCTGTCTTGAAACAATAGTTCCTCTAATGCTCCGCATCCTACTTACTTAGTCATCATCAACATCTAAAGCATTAATATTTGCCAGTCCATTCGATACAAGGACATGCAGAAATGTTCACACATGTTTTGCAATTTACAATGTTGAAATAATTGAATATATCCCCAAAAATGAAAGGATATGGTCACATTTAAAGGGTATGTGTTAATAGCTTACAAAGTTAAAAATGACTTGTTCTCTCCCTGCACATATTTTGTGTGAATCCTTGCATACTAGATCCACATGCCACGGATCTGCGTGTTCAGTCAAATGAAAAAGATGCAATTTGCTGATTCTCCTGATAGAATCAAGATCAAACTGGTACATAACAATTTATTATTATGATTCATAAATAAGTCTGTATTAACATATCTAGGAAAATCAAACATTTGTAATCTGCGGATTCACCTTGAAGTATATCTAAATAGTTTGATTTTTTTTTAAGTTTTGCATGAAGTAGTACATTAAAACTCCTGTCAAGTTTTCAGTTATACCGACGCTCGGGAAGGGAGGAAAAAGATAGCTCTATAGGTGGATGACGCCTTTATTTTTTTGAGCGATACCATACACTCCCTACAGGAACGTATGATGCTTGTCTCTGCATTTGGACAGCTCTCAGGGTTTCGTATTAATTGGGAGAAATCAATATTGATGCCGCTGCATGATGTGAATATATCTCTACCAATTGGCCCTACACAAATACAAATAAAACATAAATTTAAATATCTTGGGATTGAGGTAACACGAAATGCAGAGGACTATATTGATTTGAATCTCAAACCATTACTGCTTAGGTTCAGGGATAAATGTCGGAGTTGGTGTAAATTACTACTAACAGTGATTGGCAGAGCCAATCTTTTAAAAATGATTTGGGTCCTACAGCTACTGTATATTTTTCATAATTGCCCTATTTGGATAACAATGTTCTGGTTTAGGAAGGTAGAATCTCATTTCCGTGAGCTTATTTGGAAGAAAAAAGTCACATATAAACCTAACAAGATTAATGTTAGCTAAAGATGAAGGGGGACTTGCTATTCTACAACCTAAAAATTACTTCTTGGCCACACAAATACAACAATTCTATGGGTGGACGAAAATTGTGGAGAGTGACAAATTTGGGAAGGGAGACAAATTGATCTCCTTACTAGAGAAAAAAAAAACCTACAAATGGATAAAAAGTTGACAGGCAAACTTTTTTCTAAGGTCTGGCATGAAATGAAAAATATTACTAATATCACGGGTTATATTTCTTATACCCCAATTTGTAATAATGTAAACTGTGAGGAGTTGCAGAAGCTGGAAGGGTTTGAGCTATGGCAAATGAAGGGATTGAGATATATGGAGCAACTGTGTAAAAAATGATAGCTTTGGGGGGGCGTGTCCGACTTCCGGTATGTGAGGAAGCTTTTCTCCAGAGCTCCGACCGCGTTAACATCCTGACGAATCCTGACGACCTGTAGGTTGTATTATTTCACCCCAAAATAACCGGAAAGGATAGCGGAACACCTCAGGCACCCAGAGATGGTGAAATACGGGCCGAGTGTGGAACCTACGCCCGCAGAGAAGCTGGCGAAATATGCACATGAGGATTCCCAAGATGGCGCCCGGCCGGGGAGAGCGCGGCCTAATACAGCAGCCCAGCCAGATCGTGAGTGGACCGAGGGGGATAGAGACTGGCTGGATCCAACCGACCCGCTGGCTCGTCCCCTGCCCTCTCCAGGATCGGAATCTGAGGAGAGCGGCTCCGGTACTCAGGGCGGTGAGACGACGCTATTACAAATCATGGACACCATTAAGAGCTGCCATGCGGCCTTATCCTCACAAATTGAAACTATCAGAGTGGACTTTGCACTGCTCAAAGATGATGTGCAGAAGGTAAGGCAAAGGGTCACTCAAACAGAACACAGGATCAGTGCAGTGGAGGACGATCCTAACCCCCTATTGCTGCAAGTCAGAGACCTGTCAGCGGACAACAAATCCCAGGAGGCCAAACTGGGAGACATAGAAGACAGGCTGAGAAGGAACAACCTTCGGTTCTTGGGATTCCCGGAAGGCACAGAAGGGAAAAACCCGGAGGAATTCCTGCTGTCCTGGCTTAAACAGGTATTTGGGGCAGAAAAGTTCTCTCATTTGTTCACTATAGAACGTGCGCACAGGATCCCACTGAGAGCCCCAGTCCCTGGGAGGTATCCTGGACCTATGCTGGCGCGCTTTCTGTACTTCAGGGACAAGGAGACCATTTTAAGAAAGGCCCGCAATCTACCTGAGCTAATGCATAACAACAACAGAATCTCCATTTTCCCAGATTTTTCTGCAGCCACCCAGAAACAAAGGGCAGCATTTCAAAATGTGAAACAGCGCCTGCGGGACCGCAGCTTACCATATAGTATGATTTACCCAGCTAAACTCTGTGTGGTTCACAAGGGACAGACACAATTCTTTATGTCACCTAAGGAGGCGAATAGATGGCTGGAAACCCTGGGACAGGGGTGAAGATGTGATGATCTTGTCAGCTAGAACTATCAGCAACAGACACCTGGGAGGTATCTTGGGGAGAAGTGATAAACATAATCCTGTTGTTATACAATCTGTTTAGTATCACTGACAACCTTTAATCCTGCTGGATGCCGGTTTACAAGATCCTGCAAACATTCAACCAGACAGGAACATTAATATATATTCTACAAGCAACGTGGTTTCGGGGACAAACTTACACATACCTATTCCTAAAGCTTCCTGACCGGCTGGTACAGGAAGAATACCCCCCCTTTAGGAAGCGTTTTTCTTGGATTCAATGTTTGTAGTAAAAGTCTGTGGGAAGTTAGGGGCTGCAGGCAGGGTGGGGGGACAGGGAGTTCAGATCAATTACGTTGATCGCAAAGTTGTTTTTTTTTTTTTTTTTTTCTTCTTTTTGGTTTTGGCGTTTTTTCATGCAACTACAGGGCACCTTACATGGCTACTGCTGCTTAAGCAATGGGAAGAATGGTTTCAGATCAATCACATTGATCGCAAAATTGGGTTTCGCTCTTTTTTTAAATTTTTTTTATTTTTGGTTCTCGCGTTTGTTCATGTTACTGCAGGGTACCTTACATATTTACTGCTGCTTAAGCAATGGAAAGAAAGGTTTCAGGAAAAAAATCTATATCTGCATTCACGATTACGGTATCAATTAATTGCACTCATAGATAAGAAGTATATACTCACATGTTACTCTAGGGGGAAAGATTTAAAGGATAAGTGTGTTAAACACTCCCGTGGAGGTGGACCTGATGGGTCCATATCGCTCCACAAACCAAATTCATTTATTATTATACTTTGTTTTTACCATGATGCAGTCCCTTAATATCCTCTCGTGGAATGTGAGGGGTCTCGATTCTAAAATTAAGAGAGCCCTAGTATTTAAATATATCCTAAAGCGAAGGCCACATATTATGTTCCTCCAGGAATCACATTTAGTGGGGTAGCCTTTCATAGGGCTTTCGTGGGAAGAGCATTTCACTCTACGTACTCCAGTTATGTCAGAGGGGTATCTGTGCTACTGGCTAAGTCCCTTCTCTATACCGTTAAAACGGTCAAATCGGATCCTATGGGTAGATATGTGGCCCTCGCTATAATTATTAATAACCAACCATATACCTTGGTGGCAGTATATATACCACCCCCATTTACAATTAAGGTATGGGAGGTGATGATGGCTGAGGTACTACAAATGGCGGAAGGTCCAATAATTCTGGCTGGGGATCTAAATGCTGTGTTATCCACGGAAAAGGATAGGTTTAAGATGGCTGCGGTAGGAGGATCACCACTAGAGGCCTGTGTGAAACATTATGACTTGGTAGAGGCATGGAGGTGGAAACACCCTGATGATAAAGAGTACTCCTGCTTCTCCCCCACCTTTAATACACTTTCAAGGATAGATTTGTGCTTTGTGTCCAGGGACCTGTTACCAAGGGTGTTGGATGTTCAATATCTGCCGAGGGCCATCTCGGATCACTCTCCCATGCTTCTCTCCATAGATATGGAGAAACCAAGGGGTTATGTGGTGTGGAGGTTAACTCCCTTGTGGCTTGATGAAGAGTGCTTCGAGAGGTCCACTGTGACATCCATTAATAATTTTTGGTTAGAAAACAAGAAAGAGGTCCCGATTGGGTTCACATGGGATGCATTCAAAGCTACACTCCGGGGATCCATCTCAGGATTAGTTAAACAACTGCTGTCAGATAAAGGATGGAAGGTTAGAGAGGCAGAACAAGTGGCCACTGAGTCTGAAGTAGAATACATTAAAAACCCCAACTTAGACACCCATAGGATATGGAGGGAGAATATTAGAAAACTAGACTTGGTGCTGATAGAAAAAACCCAGAAAAAATTACTTTACTAAACACAAAGGATTTTTGAATTTGGAGCTAAAAACAGCAGACTAATGGCGTATCTGGCGCACACTCTCAGCAAGCTCCAACTTCTATCCCAAGAATATGTGACATGAATGGTAAAATTTGTACATCACATGATGATGTCGCAAATACATTTTTGTCATTCTATAAAGACCTTTATGAGTCGAGGGTAGACTATGGGTTGGAGGAGGTACGGACGTATCTCGCCCCAATACCCCTGACAGAACTTACAGGGGAGGTAGTAGAGGAACTGGATGGTCAGTTTACAATAGAAGAAGTACTGTCAGCTATAAAGTCCCTGAAACCTAACAAGACCCCTGGACTGGATGGTTTTCCAGTCGAGTGGTATGGAGCGTATGCGGAAACTTTGGCCCCTAGGCTAGTTGAGATGTACGAAGATGCTTTTGTTAAAGGTATTTTACCAGAATCCATGAGAGAAGCACTGATAGTGCTGATTCCCAAGCTGCACAAGGACCATGATTTATGCGAATCATATAGGCCTATATCCCTTATTAATGTTGATGCAAAAATTCTAGCTAAAATTCTAGCGAAACGACTGAATAAGGTGATAGCATCTATTATTCATCCTGATCAGACAGGATTCATTCCTGAGAGATTGACTGCCTGGGTTTTGGCCCAAGATTTGTAAAATGGGTCAGACTCCTATATGCGGAACCTCGGGCTAGATTACGTGTCAATAACTCTATTACGGGACTTTTTAACATAGCTAGGGGCACACGGCAGGGGTGCCCTTTGTCGCCCCTGCTGTTTGCCCTGGCAATAGAACCGTTGGCGGCACTGTTGAGGGCGGACGAACAGATCAAGGGATGCAAGATTAACGATTGGGAGGAAAAAACATCATTGTACGCAGATGATATGCTTTTATACTTAGAGGAGGCTGAGGTGTCACTACCCATAGCATTAGATAGAATATCTGACTTTGGGAGATATTCCGGGTTCAAAGTGAACTGGAGTAAATCCGTAATACTCCCCTTTGACTCTGCATGTGTTCCGACGCTCCCTCAGGGGATATCATTATCCGTGGTCTCCAGGTTTCGTTACCTGGGAGTTGAGATACAGTTACCGATAAAATCGTATGTGTCGATTAACATGGTCCCGGTGTGGAAGCGATTGAAGGAAAGTGCACAGACCTGGGCTAAATTACCTCTAAGCCTTTTAGGGCGAATCAATATATTTAAAATGATTTACCTGCCCAGGTTTTTGTACCTACTTTGGCATGCACCAGTATATATTCCTAAGAAATGGTTTATAGAAATAAATAAGACACTTGTCACTTTTCTGTGGGGACCTAAACCTGCCAGAATATCTATGGAGACACTTCACTTACCCATAAGGTCAGGTGGGCTGGCTTTACCAAATCTCAGATATTATTACCTAGCTGCCCAACTAACACATGTACACTGGTGGGGCTTCCCGCAGATGAACATAGCATCAGTGGCCACTCAAGTGGCCCAGGTTCATTCGTATGAAGCACTGATCAATGTCCTTTTTAGAAATGGGCCATACCCAAACAAGGGCTCTAATATTTTGAAACTCTCATATAAAATATTTCATATATGTAATAAGTTAATAGGGGGATCTAGCTTAGCAGAGTCTCCTAATGCGCCACTGTGGCATAACCCGCAGCTCTCAGAAATAGCCAAGGTTCCGGATGGAGCATGTTGGGCCGTTTACGAGATAAAATATGTACATCAACTGTTTAGGAATGGAATCTTTAGATCCTTTATACATCTGAAGACTGAATACAACATACCTAACACTTTTTTTTTTAGATATCTACAGTTGAGACATGCCGTTAGGGCTCAATATGGCAGGGTTGAGGTAAATCTCTCCCCATCAGCAATGGAAAAACTTATTGCTGAAGCCGATCACTCAAAATTGATCTCCAGATATTACTCAGTCCTGCTGTCATCTTCTTCTTCTGGGTTGGACAGGGTGGCTATACAGTGGAAAACAGGCATACCATCTCTTACAGAGGAAACATGGCAGGAGGTACTGGACACTACGGTGTCATCAATGATCGCAGCTAAAGATAAAATGCTTCAATTTAATTATTTACATAGGATGTATTACACCCCAAAAAGACTGCACAGAATGGGAGGGAGGGATTCCCCGGAGTGTCCCCGCTGCAAAACGGAGGTGGGAGATTTTTTCCATATGGTGTGGCAATGCCCCCAGGTGATGGCATACTGGGGGGAGATCCTCACATATGTGGAGGAAAAACTTGAACTCCCTAATATATCTTCTCCGGCCAGGTGTCTTCTTGGAGACCTGGAGGAGGAGGATCTATCCGCATCACAGAAGACCCTTCTACGTATATTATTTTGCTATGCCAAGAAGGCTTTAGCCCTCAAGTGGAGGGAGCAGAGCCCCCCCTCTCTTGGGGACTGGGTGAAATTAGTTAACAATGCCCTGCCAATGTATAAACTCACTTGCCAAGCTAGAGGAAGTAATAAAAAGTTCGATAAAATTTGGGGGAAATGGATCACAAATATATCAGGAGAGATTAAAGTATAAGAGCTACCTGGTTATTAAAAATGTGTATGTAAAGGTGTGATAGCTATGTGGTGTGAAACAAACTTATGCTTAAAAGATAATAATAGCGCATACAAAGCTGATGGAAATGTAAGGGACCAACCAAGGACACAGTAGAATAATACATTGGAACAATGTTTATTTTATTTAATAAAAGTGCATTATTTTTATGATGACAAATATTAGATCTGGGTGAATGTTACCAGTTTACCATATACTGCAGTATAAACGAGTGTGCTGTAAAAGAAAATTGTGATATGGAGATGTAAAATTCTGTGAACTTCAATAAAATTTACCCTTTAAAAAAAAAATGATAGCTTTAAATAATTTTCTCGAATATCTGAGGAATTTGGGATTCCAAGACAGAGGTTTTTCCAATTTCTGCAGCTTAGACATGTCATACAGGCCCAGGCCCAGGCCCGTACCTTTGAATTTAAACTCAATAATTTAAAAAATAATTTCATTGAGGGTGGGAGGTCAGAAGCAGGGACTTATCTCACGACTGTATCTGATATTGCATAATGAGTTTAAAATATTTATAGATGTTCTTTCTAGGGTCCAATGGGAACAAGACCTGGGACCATTGTCAGATGATCAGTGGGTAATGGCTTTGTCCGCGATCCCAAAGGTATCGTCATCTGCCACACAAAAATTAACGCAATTGTTTATTTTACATAGATCGTATTAAACCCCGGAGAAATTGTTTAAGTGGAAGCGTAGAGAATCCCCCCTATGTCTGCGTTGTGGAGGTACCCCGGCAAATTTGATACATATGTTGTGGAAATGCCCCAAACTCTACCGATATTGACAGAGTATAATTAAGACTATTAATGAGATGCTTCAAATTAAACTGTTGGTGGATCCTTGAACGTGTCTATTAAATATAATGGAGGAATCTAGCCTTTTGAAAAATACCCATGATACAATAGTTAGAAGTTTATTCTAGGCACGGAAATTAATAGCACAGAACTGGATCTCCACTTATCCACCGACAGTGGAGCAATGGAGAATGCAAATAAAAGAAACTATATTAAAAGAGAAATTTACTTTTTAACACAGAAGCTGTCAAGGTAAATTTGAAGCTATTTGGAAATTGGGGGGAGACTGGGTCATTAGTTGGCCGGATTGAGATGGGGAATGGGGGGCCTCTAGAGAGAGAAGTCGGGGGGGGGAGAAGGAGGAGTGGGAGAGGGGAGGGTTATTTGATTTGGTAGGTCCTTTTTTATTTATTTATTTGTTTATTTTTTTGTGTCGTGGGGTTGTTAAATGTAATGTGTATTTTTACTGTATCTGGATTATATGAAAAAATGTGAAAAGTGTTTGTTGTATTGATGTAAGAAAAACTATGTAATAAAGATTACTGGATTAAAAAAACAAAAAAGGGAAAAAAAAAGTTTTCAGTTATATCAGGAAATGAGAAGATGTCTCTTTTGAAAGAAAGGGTGTAATCACACCTGCAAATGCACCCTGCCTGTGAGAAGATGCGAGAACCTCAGCGTGGGTTCCTGAGATTATTTTTTTCCTGCTACGTATTTTTGGTAACTCCCCCCCAATAAGCGTATATAGATTTGTTTGCACAAAGGTTATATTCTCTACAAACTATGGCATATATATATTCTTGGATTTTTATTTATTTATTTTTGTACTAGTAATGGTGGCAATCAGCAATTTATAGTGGGACTGAGATATTGCAGTGGACAATCTGACACTAACTGACACTTTTGACACTTTGTGGGAACCAGTGACACTAAGACAGTGATCAGTGATAAAAATATGCACGGTCACTGTACTAATGACACTGACTGGGAAGGGGTTAAACATCTAGGGGGATCAAAGGGTTACATGTGTGACTAACCAGTGTTTATGTGTGTACTGGGAGCTGCTTTCACTAAGGGATGTGCTTTTTTTTATTCCCTGCTGTGCAGGGAAACAAAATCCAGCACATCCCTGCTGACAAGACAGAGTTCTGCCTTATTTACATAGACAGAGCTCTGTCCTGTCTTCCTCCTTGCTGATCAGTGGGTGCTGGCAGTCATCCATTGGCCGGAACCCGGTAATCGGCTTGGGACTTTCCCGCATTCACACCTTTGTCCTGCTGCATGCCAGCTCTTTCAATACACTGGTTGTTTGACAGAGGGTGCGGGTCTGGGTAGCAGTCGTGCCCATATCTGACATTGCAGCTTGGATTTAACAGGTGAAGTGTCTCATCAGGGCTGCACGGTGCACATCCAGCTGGCTTGCTCACTAATCCCTGGATGTGCTGGATGTGCTAGATGTTTACACTGCTGCAGGTCCTATTCAGCCAGACGTTGACATACATCGCTGGCTGGGACAAAGATGTAAAGTGTAAGGATCAGTTGTCTGTTCCCCTCCCCAGGGGTTTTTTCATCCTTGTGTAGCCCTGCACAGAGGCGGCTCTAGGCTTTGTGAGGCCTTAAGCAAATCTTAGACATGAGGTCCCACTCACGCCCATAATGGGAAAAATAATTCAAACATTTTCCTGGCCCCCACCCCTAGCAATTTCGCTTCCCATCCCAACTTCCCAAAAAACAAATGCACATAGACTTATCTAAAAAAAACCTTTAATAATGTAAACATAAATAGCTAGTTCACACTCGCTGATTGCTCCAGGCTCACTGATTGGTTGCTAGAGGTCACTGCACATCATTACTGCTTACTGATTGGTTGCTAGAAGCTACTGCACATTATTACAGCTCACTGATGGATTGCTAGAGGTTACTGCACCTTCACTGCCGATCACTGATGGGTTGCTAGAGGTTACTGCACATCATTACAGCTTACTTATTGGTTGCTAGAGGTTACTGCATGTCATTACCGCTTACTCATTGGTTGCTAGAGGTTACTGCACATTATTACCGCTCACTGGTGGGTTGCTAGAGGTTACTGCACATTGTTACTGCTCACTGATTGGATGTTATGGGTTACTGCTTATCATTATCACTCACTGTTTGCTCACTGGGTGGCAGGGCATTATTATGGTGTGTGATGCAACTGTTGGGGTACAGTTGGTTGGATGACAGGATGCAGTTTGGGGTGATGGTGGCAGTATTGGGGAGAGGCTGAGATCATATCTCCCCTATAATGATAGGGGGTAGGGTGATAGGATGCCAGAGGTGGGGTACAGGAGGAATGAGGATGATAATGACAGGAGGTAGGGTGGTAGTATGCCAGAGATGGGGTACAGGGATGATGGGGATGTTGATGACAATAGGCGCGGTGGTAGGATGTCAGCAGTGGGGTACAGGGGGGGTGATGATGAGGTGGGGTGGTAGGCAGCTGACAGTGGGGTAGAGGGGATGAAGATAATGATGATAATAACGGGGGTAGGGTGGTGGATGATAGAGGTGGGGTACGTGGGGGATAAAGATAAGGATGATAACAGGGGTAGGGTGGTGGATGCTAGAGGTGGGTTACATGGGGATGATGATGACAGGAAGCAGGGTGGTAGGATGTCAGGGTTGGGGTACAGCGGGGGATGATGACGGCAGGGGATGGGGTGGTAGGAAACTGGCAGTGGAGTACCAGGAGGGATTAAGATGAGAATGATGACAGGGGGTGAGGTGTTAGGATGCCAGAGATGGGATACAGAGGGATGATGGGGATGTTGATGAGTGGGATGTTGGCAGTGGGGTACAAATGGGGTGATGATGACGTGGGGTGGTAGGCAGCTGACAGTGGGGTAAAGGTGGGGATGATGATGATGTGGGGTACAGGGGGGATGATGATGACGTGGGGTGGTAGGCAGCTGACAGTGGGGTACGGGGGGATGATGATGACATGGGGCACAGGGGGATGATGATGACGTGGGGTGGTAGGCAGCTGACAGTGGGGTACAGGGGGGGATGATGATGATGTAGGGTACGGGGCAATGATGATGACGTGGGGTGGTGGGCAGCTGAGAGTGGGGTACAGGGGGGATGATTATGACATGGGGTAGTAAGCAGCTGACAGTGGGGTACAGGGAGGGATGATGATGACGTGGGGTGGTAGGCAGCTGACAGTGGGGTATGGGGGGTGATGATGATGTGGGGTGTTAGGCAGCTGACAGTGGGGTACAGGGTGGGCATGATGATGACGTGGGTTGTAGGCAGCTGACAGTGGGGTACAGGGGTGTGATGATGACGTGGGGTGGTAGGCAGCTGACGGTGAGGTACAGGGGGGATGATGATGATGACGTGGGGTGGTAGGCAGCTGACAGTGGGGTACAGGGGGGATGAAGATAAGGATGATGATAACAGGGGTAGGGTGGTAGATGCTAGAGGTGTGGGGCACATGGCGATGATAATGACAGGAGGCAGGGTGGTAGGATGTCAGAGGTGGGGTAGGTGATGATGATGAGGTGGTAGTCAGCTGGGGTACAGTAGTAGAGATGATGGTAGGGTGGTGGGATGTCAGGAACAGGGGGATTAGGATGAGGATGGAGATAATGACAGGGGTAAGTTGGTAGGAAGCTGACAGTGGGAACTATTACAGGAGGTAGGATGCCAAGAACAGGGGGATGAGGAGGATAATGATGATAGCATGGGGTCAGTGGGTGGCATCATATGCCGGATTGCATGCATATCATCACTCAGAGCCGTGTGTGTGTGAGGTCACAGGGGCAGAAGGCAGCTGTAATTCTTAGGGCGCCCTCAGTCAGGAGGTGACGTCACAGGTCGGGATGTGTCAGTGTCGGGCACGGGCAGGACTGTACCTTTGAGGCTGTTAGTTGCAGACTGGCTCCTGGATGATCGCTGGGTGTAAGCTCTGACAGGTCCTCCTCCATTTCAGATCGTCCACCCTGCAGAGGAGATCGGGGAGCCGGGAGAGCTGCTCAGCCACTGCAAGCATTATCCAAGCTCTGCACATAGCAGGAGTCAGAGATCCACGGTGCACGGCAGGAGGGAGGAGCTGGGGAGAGGAGTACATGGTTCCACCCACTGACCCTCCGACCTTGGGCAGTGGTCAGTGACAGTCCACCCCTGGGTGGGGAAAATGAGTTGCGGCCCCGGACGCAAGACAGGGACACCGACCGGGGATATTCCCTGCAACTCCCACACATGCGTTAGGCACATTATGCGGCCGCGAGGCCCCTGGTAGTGCGAGGCCTTAGGTGGCTGCCTTATTTGCCTAATTAGAGAGCCGCCTCTGGCCCTGCACTCACAGATCTCCACTTTCACTTTAAGACACAGAAGCCTGACTTTTGTAGTTGTAAGTGAAAGTAACATCTCTCCCACCGCTCCTTGAACAGCCTCCCTGCTCTGCACTACAGTCAGGACAAGTGCTGGGCTAGCTGCCTGCAGTGTGTTCAAGAGAAGGAGGGGGTGAGCTGCCCCCTAAACCTTATCTCCTTCCTGCTTGGGCAGTTCAGGAGCTGAAAATGAGTGTGTACCCAGTGCACTGAAAGGGAAAAGGAAGCTGTGTCTGCAGTGGAAAGAAGAGCCAGCTACAGAAAGGTGCTGCTTTTACAAAGGTACACAAGTGGAAGATGGTGGAGCTTTGGGGAAGGAGGAGGGGAGATGAGGGCAAAGGAGAGAGGCAATAGTGATATGTGGATTGGTGACTGCACTCTGTACCTACTGCTTTTGAACCCTTCACTCTGTACATAACACACTCCAAAACCATACACTATGCCCAGCACTCTCCTGCACTCTGTACATAACACACTCCAAAACCCAGCACCTTGTGCATACATTCTCCAGAACCCTGCACTCTGTACATAACTCCAGAACCCTGTACATAACACACTCCAAAACAATACACTATGCCCAGCACTCTCCTCCACTCTGTACATAACACACTCCAGAACCCAGCACCTTGTGCATACATTCTCCAGAACCCTGCACTCTGTACGTAACTCCAGAACCCTGCACCCTGTGCATAACGCACTCCAGAGCCCTGAACTCTGTACATAATGCACTCCAGAACCTACCTCCCTGTACATAACGCACTCCAGAAGCTACCTCCCTGTACATAACACACTCCAGAACCTTGTACTCTGTACGTAACTCCAGAACCCTGCACCTTGTGCATAACACACTCCAGAACCTTGCACTCAGTGCATAACACACTCCAGAACCCTGTATCTAGCACTCTCCTGAATCCGGCACTCTGTGCGTAACGCACTCCAGAACCCTTCTCCCTATGCAAAAGGCACTCCAGAAACCTGAAGTCTGTACCTAGTGCTCTCCTGAGCCCTGCACTCTGTAAATAAAGAACTCCAGAAATCTACTCCCTGTGCATATCAGACTCCTGAACAAGGCACTCTGTACATAGCACACTCCTGAACCTTGTACTCTGTTTGTAAGGCACTCCTGAATCCTTCAACACTTTGTGTAATGCACACTTCCATAGTTTATGCAAAACCATTTGTGATGAAAGCTTTTTCTTTTCTTTTTTTTAATGATAGTGCTGGGTGTTTGTATGTGTCCGTGAGACTGTATCTTGTGGCACAGAATTTAAAGCATATTTTAGAGGTACAAGGAAACCTGGGTTTTGTTTAACCACACCCATTAAGCCCCTTTCAACTGTTAAGAGTTTGACCACACCCACTTTTGCTGCAGTGCACGTAGCATGCCATCGGTCGCTTCCTCCCTCAAGTGTACCTCTGTCTGAAGTTCAAAAGTTGGGAGGTATGTGACAGTTCCCTTGACAATTCCTTGAATGATCCTGTGTTGAACTTTGTTTGTCTGGAACCCTGAACTCTGTTCATCCAATGAACTTCCTGATTTAAGTCAAATCTCTGCACTTTCCTTTTTGCCAGATTATTGTGCTCTCTCCAGCCAGAATCTCGCTCCTATTTTCCCTGCTGCCATCCATATTTGTCTACCGCTTGGTATCGCCCCCTGACTTGTTCCTCGACTATGCTTCTGCCTGATCCCAACCTACAACTACCCCTGGTGGGGCAATCCTGAGGACCCTGACCTGGTACTAACATGCAGTAAAATCTATCTACACTATCAGGAGCTCTTCAGGAGCTCTGGTGAACACTGATTAGTACTTAGACTTCGCACCTCAAGTGAGCCCGCATCATTCACTAGGGTGACTGCCTGTGTACCTATCCTGCTGGTCAGAGGTTGTTCCGCTACTGCTATAGCAACTGGTCCTCAAACCTGACCCCTGATCGTGACAGGTATCTTTCTCATGTTTAGTACACAGTTTTACCTCCAGGATGATGTTAATTTAAATGCTGTGATTTTGGTACAGTACAGAAATAACACGAAATGTCATGTAATAATCCATTATTATTTCACATGTATTACCTTTTTTATACTTATACAGTATATTAATTGATTCATTGAATATATATATATATATATATATATATATATATATTTTGCAATTTGGCACTGTGCTACTTTAACTGGTAATTGCGTGGTCATGAAACGCTGTACCCAAACTAAATTTACCTACTTTTTTCACACAAATAGAGCTTTCTTTTGGTGGTATTTGATCACCAGTGGGATTTTAATTTTTTTTCTTTTCTATGATATAAACAAAAAAAGACCTGAAATTAAAAAAAAAAAAAAAAAAAAAAAAGATATTTTCTACTTTTTGTTATAAAAAATATCCAATAAACTATTTTTTTTCATACATTTAGGCCAAAATGTATTCAGCTACATTTCTTTGGTAAAATTGTTTTCCATAAGCGTATATTTATTGGTTTGCACAAAAGTTATAGCGTTTACAAACTATAGTATATTTACTGGAATTTAGGCAGCTTTTACTTTCTGACTGCCTATCTAGATTTTTGAGGTGCTAAAATGGCAGGGCAATACAACCCCCCTCCCTAAATTACCCCTTTTTGGAAAGTAGACACCCCAAGGAATTTGCTCAAAGGCATGTGATTGAAAAATGACAACAAAAAAAATGATGATATATTGCTCACACATGCCATGATATATTGCTCACACATGCCATGTGTAAATATGGAATTACACCCCCAAATACATTCTGCTGCTTCTCTTGAGTATGGGGATAACACATGTGTGAGACTTTTTGGGGGCCTAGCTGCGTACAGGACCCTGAAAACCAATTGACGCCTTCAGGTTTTCTAAGGGTGTAAATTGCTTATTTCACTTCCTCACTGCATATCACAGTTTCGGAGGCCCTGACATGCCAAGATAGTACAAGGCCACCCCCCCCCCCCACAATGACCCCTTTTTGAAAAGTAGACACCACAAGCTATTTGCTGAGAGGCATGTTGAGTCCATAGAATAATTTATGTGTTGCCATAAGATTCTGGAAAAGTACAAATTTTTTTTTTGTACACAAAGCTGTAACTGAATGATATATTTCTCTCACATGCCATTGGTATATGTGGAATTACACCTCAAAATACATTCTGCTACTTCTTCTGAGTATGGGGATACCACATATGAGAGACTTTTTGGCAGTCTAACCACGTACAGGACCCCAAAAACCAATCACCACCTTCAGGCTTTCTAAGGGCGTAAATTGCTCATTTCACTTCTTCACTACCTATCACAGTTTCGGAGGCCCTGAAACATCAAGATAGCACAAAACCCCCCCAAATAACTCTTTTTTGGAAAGTAGACACCCCAAGCTATTTGCTGAGTGGCATGTTGAGTAGTTTGCAGATCTCAATTTTTGTCACAAAGTTTTGAAATTTGAAAAAAAAAAAAATTCCTTCTCTTTCTTCATATTCCCAAAAATTGTAACAACAAATGAGATCTGCAAAATACTCACCATGCCTCTTAGCAAATACATTGGGGTGTCTACTTCCCGAAAAGGGGTCATTTGGGGGGGGGTGTGCTATATTGATGTTTCAGGGTCTCCAAAACTGTAATGGGTAGTGAGGAAGTGAAATGAGCAATTTATGCCCTTAGACAGCCTGAAGGCAGTTATAGGTTGTTGGGGTCCTGTATGTGGCTAGACTGCCAAAAACTCTCCCATATGTGGTATCCCCATACTCAGGAGAAGTAGCAGAATGTATTTTGGGGTGTAATTCCACATATACCTATGGCATGTGTGAGCAATATATAATTTAAATGACAACTTTGTGTAAAAAAAAAATAAAAAAAAAATTTACTTTTCAGAAACGTGTGCCAAAACATAAAATATTCCATTGACTCAATATGGCTCTTTAATTTAATGCACAAAAACACAATCTGTTGCACAATTGTTTGGTAATATATATATATATATATATATATATATATATATATATATATATATATATATATATATATATATAGTGGGAACGGAAAGTATTCAGTCCCTCTTAAATTTTTCACTCTTTGTTATATTGCAGCCATTTACTAAAATCATTTAACCACTTCAATACAGGGCACTTAAACACCTTCCCGCCCAGACCAATTTTCAGCTTTCAGTACTCTAATGCCCCGTACACACGGTCGGACTTTGTTCGGACATTCCGACAACGAAATCCTAGGATTTTTTCCGTCGGATGTTGGCTCAAACTTGTCTTGCATACACACGGTCACACAAAGTTGTCGGAAAACCAGATCGTTCTAAACGCGGTGACGTAAAACACATACGTCGGGACTATAAACGGGGCAGTGGCCAATAGCTTTCATCTCTTTATTTATTCTGAGCATGCGTGGCACTTTGTCCGTCGGATTTGTGTACACACGATCGGAATTTCCGACAATGGATTTTGTTGTCGGAAAATTTTATCTCCTGCTGTCCAACTTTGTGTGTCGGAAAATCTGATGGAAAATGTCCGATGGCGCCCACACACGGTCGGAATTTCCGACAACACGCTCCGATCGGACATTGTCCTTCGGAAAATCCGACCGTGTGTACGGGGCATTACACTTTGAATGACAATTACTCTGTCATGCTACACTGTATCCAAACAAAATTTTTAAAAAATTTTTCTCACAATTAGAGCTTTCTTTTGGTGGTATTTAATCACCGCTGGGTTTTTTCTTTTTTGTGATATAAGCAAAAAAAGAGCGAACATTTTGAAAAAAAAACACTTTTTTTAGCTTCTATTGTAAAATGTTGTAAATAAGTAATTTTTCTTCATAAATTTGGGCCAAAATTTATACGGCTACATATCTTTGGTAAACATGACCCAAATTAGTGGATATTATTTAGTCTGTGTGATAGTTATAGAGTCTACAAGTTAGGGTGCAAATCACTGAAAATAGATCACATCTGATCACACCTGATGTACTAAAGGCCTATCTCATTTCTTGAGACACTAACATTCAAGGAAAGTACAAATACCCCCCAAATGACCCCTTTTTGGAAAGTAGACATTCCAAGGTATTTAGTAAGAGGCATGGTGAGTTTTTTGAAGTTGTAATTTTTTCACACAATTCTTGGGAAGACTTTTTTTTTTTTTTACACAAACTTATTGTATTGACAGGTTATTTCTTGAACACCGCATGCATATACTTGCAACTACACCCAAAAATACATTCTGCTACTCCTCCTGAGTATGGCGATACCACATGTGTGAGACTTTTACACTGGCCACATACAGAGGCCTAACATCCAAGTAGCACCTCTAGGCATTCTAGGAGCAAAATTACACATATAATTTCATGACGACCTATATTCCCTTTTGAAGGCCCTGGAGCACCAGGACAATGGAAACGCCCACAAAATGACCCCATTTTGGAAAGCAAACACCGCAACGTATAATCTATGAGGCATAATGAGTCTTTTGAACGGTTCATTTTTTTGCAGAAGTTTTCGGAATACGTGGGAAAAAAATGAAAACGCATTTTTTTACACAAAATTGTCCATTTATAAGATATTTCCAACACATAGCATGTACATAGCAAAAATGACACCCCAAAATACATTCTGCTACTCCTCCTGAGTATGGCAATACCACATGTGTGAGATCTTTACACATCCTGGTCACATACAGAGGCCTAACATCCAAGTAGCACCTCTAGGCATTCTAGGAGCAAAATTACACATATAATTTTATGACGACCTATCTCCCTTTTGAAGGCCCTGGAGCACCAGGACAATGGAAATGCCCACAAAATGACCCCATGTTGGAAAGCAAACACCCCAACGTATAATCTATGAGGCATAATGAGTCTTTTGAACGGTTCATTTTTTTCCAGATGTTTTCAGAAAACGTGGGAAAAAAATGGAAACGCATTTTTTTACACAAAGTTGTCCATTTATAAGATATTTCCAACATATAGCTTGTACATAGCAAAAATGACACCCCAAAATACATTCTGCTACTCCTCCAGAGTATGGCAATACCACATATGTGAGATCTTTACACAGCCTGGCCACATACAGAGGCCTAACATCCAAGTAGTACCTCTAGGCATTCTAGGAGCAAAATTACACATATAATTTCATGACGACCTATCTCCCTTTTGAAGGCCCTGGAGCACCAGGACAATAGAAACGCCCACAAAATGACCCCATTTTGGAAAGCAAACACCCCAACGTATAATCTATGAGGCATAATGAGTCTTTTGAACGGTTAATTTTTTTCCAGAAGTTTTCAGAAAACGTGGGAAAAAAATGAAAACGCATTTTTTTTTTACACAAAGTTGTCGATTTATAAGATATTTTTAACACATAGCATGTACATAGCATAAATGACACCACGAAATTCATTCTGCTACTCCTCCTGAGTTTAACGATACCACGTGTGACACTTTTACACAGCCTGGTCACATACAGAGGCCCAACATCCAAATAGCACCTCCAGTCGTTCTAGGTGCATAAATTACACATATAATTTCATGACTACTGATCATATTTTTGAAGGCCCTTCATATTTCTTATACATAACATGTACATACCAAATAACAAAAGATTACCTGTGGTTTTAGTAGTTTAGTGGTCCACAGAGGAGAGCATCCGTCCAGGCAGCAGACAGGGATGTAGTCAGCGACAGCAAAAGCAATCGTCCAGGCAGCAATACTGTCCATAGTTAGTTCAGGCAGAGATACTGTCAGCACAGCCAAAGCATTGGTCCAGGTAGCAGGCAGAGATGTCCAGGCAAAAATACTGTCTATAGTCAGTAGAGGCAGCAGGCCGAGATATGGTCAACACAGCCAAAGTATTGGTCCAGGCAGTAGAAATAAACAGTCCATAAAGTCCTGGGTCATTACAGGCAGCGATATGGTCAGCACAGCCAAAGTATTGGTCCAGGCAGCAGGAAGGACCATCAAGCTTAAGGCCAGGGGGACAGGGGTAGAGGCTTCTCCCACCCAAATCTCTTTGAAGCCTCCGGGCAACCAGACCCTGTTCTGGGAACACAGAAAACCAAAAACTGATTTTCTCTACTCAGAACGCTATTCTGAAGCCCCTCACATATGTGAGACCCCTGTGTACTGAAGTAGAAGGGCAAAAGATCAGTCCAAGTGGCAGGCAAAAACATGGTCGATTTAACAGGCCGAGGTCGATGCACGTGGAAGTCAGAAAGGTGGTTAAAACGGCAGGCAAAGGCATCGTCTGTAAACAGGCTGAGGTCGGTGCACATGGAAGTCAAACGTGGTTAAAACGGCAGGCAAAGGCATCGTCGGTAAACAGGCTGATGCAGCATTTGATCATTTAAATCCACCCCCCATATACTACATATTGTAGTCATGGACACATTCAGGCTTTACTACGGGGCCACGTCTTCTCTGAACCTCCACCAAGGGGTCATTGTGAATGGTAGTCATCATGTGAACATCCTTCTTGTCTCGCCACTTCATGGCCAACACCTCCTCATTCCTCATGAATGCGGCTTCCCCCTTTTGTAGCTGTTTTGAAAGTAAGTTCTGTGGGAAGCCCTTCCTATTTTTTCGGAAGGTTCCGCAGGCCAGGGTTTTTTCACGATACAGGTGATGGAAAAGGGGCAGGCTGCTGTAGTAATTATCTACATATAAGTGGTAACCTTTTTTGAACAGGGTCCCACACAATTTTACCACTGGTTGCTATGTATGTGGGGCACTCACGGGGCTGGAGCAGGGAGTCTTTTCCCTCATAAATGTGAAATGAGTACACGTAACCAGTGGCTCGGTCACATAATTTGTTCAATTTCACCCCGTACCTGGCTCTCTTACTTGGGATATACTGTTTGATATTCAGCCGGCCAGTAAAGTGGATAAGGGATTCGTCTACACAAATATTTTGGTCAGGGATAAAGACTTCAGAAAATCGTTTGGTAAAAGAATTTATTAGGGGGCTAAGCTTATATAATTTGTCGTGGTTGGGATGATCTTGGGGAGGGCACTGCGAATTATCATTGAAATGTAGGAAACGTGTACGACATCATATCGTACCGTGTCCTGGACATAACAGAAGAATATAGGGGCATGTTGTGGATGGGGTGGGTGGACCAGTAGGCAGGCAGTTCGTTTTTCTTTGTAAGCCCCATATTAAAAGTAAGGCCCAAGAACAATTTTAATTTGTCTAGTGTGAGACGTCGCCAATGGAACATACGGGCATAGGACGAACTGGGGTTGGCAGCAATAAATTGCTCTGCATAGAGATTTGTTTGGTCCACCATGTACTGCAACAAATCTTCTGGGAAAAACAAATGGAAATAGTCTAAATATGAAAAATTTGAAGTGTTCAGCTGCACACCTGGCTGTTCAGTGAAAGGGGGGATTGTAGCGGATCCTGAGTTGGCAGGCAACCATAAGGGGTTTGCCAGGGCATCGGGAAGGTAGGACTGGGCCCGGATTCTTTGGGCTGGATGTGCAATTCCAGTACTGGTACTGGACACCCCAAGCTATTTGCTGAGAGGTATAGTGAGTATTTTGCAGACCTCACTTTTTGTCACAAAGTTTTGAAAATTGAAAAAAGAAAAAAAAAAAAATTTTATGGTCTTTCTTCATTTTCAAAAACAAATGAGAGCTGCAAAATACTCACCATGCCTCTCAGCAAATAGCTAGGGGTGTCTACTTTCCAAAATGGGGTCATTTGGGGGGGGGGTTTGTGCCATCTTGGCATTTTATGGCCTTCAAAACTGTGATAGGTAGTGAGGAGTGAAATCAAAAATTTATGCCCTTAGAAATCCTGAAGGCGGTGCTTGGTTTTCGGGGCCCCGTACGCGGCTAGGCTCCCAAAAAGTCCCACACATGTGGTATCCCCGTATTTAGGAGAAGCAGCTGAATGTATTTTGGGGTGCAATTCCACATATGCCCATGGCCTGTGTGAGAAATATATCATTTAGTGACAACTTTTTGTAAATTTTTTTTTTGTCATTATTCAATCACTTGGGACAAAAAAATAAATATTCAATGGGCTCAACATGCCTCTCAGCAATTTCCTTGGGGTGTCTACTTTCCAAAATGGGGTCATTTGGGGGGGTTTTGTACTGCCCTGCCATTTTAGCACCTCAAGAAATGACATAGGCAATCATAAGCTGTGTAAATTCCAGAAAATGTACCCTAGTTTGTAGACGCTATAACTTTTGCGCAAACCAATAAATATACGCTTATTGACATTTTTTTTACCAAAGACATGTGGCCGAATACATTTTGGCCTAAATGTATGACTAAAATTGAGTTTATTGGATTTTTCTTATAACAAAAAGTAGAAAATATCTTTTTTTTTCAAAATTTTTGGTCTTTTTCCGTTTATAGCGCAAAAAATAAAAATGGCAGAGGTGATTAAATACCATCAAAAGAAAGCTCTATTTGTGGGAAGAAAAGGACGCAAATTTTGTTTGGGTATAGCATTGCATGACCGCACAATTAGCAGTTAAAGCGAGGCAGTGCCGAATTGTAAAAAGTGCTCTGGTCAGGAAGGGGGTAAATCCTTCCGGGGCTGAAGTGGTTAAATAATATGAGTGCCACAGCAAAGGGTCTGAATACTTAGAATCATGTGATATTTCAGTTTTTCTTTTTTAATAAATCTGTAAAAATGTCAACAATTCTGTGTTTTCTGTCAATATGGGGTGCTGTGTGTACATTAATGAGGAAAAAAAATGAACTTAAATGATTTTAGCAAATGGCTGCAATATAACAAAGAGTGAAAAATTTAAGGGGATCTGAATACTTTCCGTCCCGACTATATATATATATATATATATATATATATATATTTTATATTTTATTTTATTTTTATATATTTTTTTTTTACACTGTCCCTTTATTTTATTGAATTTTTTAATCAGTATTTGCACAGCGACAACAAACTATATACATTTTTAAAAGTCTTTACAGATTACCACTTTAGATTTATAGAAGAGGTCTACTGCTAGAATTACTGCCCTCGATCTGACGTTCATGGTGATACCTCACATGCATGGTGCAATTGCTGTTTAAACACAACACTAGACCGAAGCTTGCGTTCACCTTTGCACGTGTGCATGGGGGAACAGGGGTGCTTTAATTTTTTTTAATTATTCATTTTGCTATTTATTTTGTTTCTACACTGTACCTTTCATTTTTATTTTTTATTTTTATAAGGTCCCAATAGGGTACCAAAGTGCCCTTCAATCCTCAGTATAAATATATCTGAATTCATATTAGAAGCTTATCCAAAGTAGCCATCACATATTTTTTCAACTGAGTCTCTAGTAGATTTAGTTCCTTGGTTTCTCTGTATTTTACTGTATATGCATATCAAAATTAATATAGAGCTCTGTGGATTCCAAACACAGTCTCTCCCTCTCCTCTTCCTGCCTGTCATTTCCTAGTCTGTGTGTGAGAGCCGATCTCCTCCCCACCCCTCCCCTCCCCATTCCTCCTGCCTCTGTTCTGATGTAATACATAACACAATTACTTGTATCCTCTTTGTTTTAGCATAGCTCCCAACTGTCCCGGATTTCGAGGGACTGTACCTAATTTGGGACAAAGTCCCTCCTCATTTGTCCCTCATTTTGGCCTGATTTATATACAGTATTGGAATATAAAATGCACTTTTTTATCTTTCCAAAAGTGTTTCCCAGTGCTAAACCTTTTATCTAAATTCTAAATTGCTGCATTTGTAAATTTCAAATGCCAGTATAAAGGAATAGTAGTGGTAAAACAAAAGCACTTGTGGGTTTAATTATTCATTTTTAGTATAATTTTCCTTTAAGGAGGCATGACAGTGGGTGTGTCCTATACCTACATTCTTTTGCTAATAGGTGTCCCTCGTTCCCTTCTGAAAAAGTTGGGAGGTATGGTTTTAGCAAGATATTCAGTACAATGTGTCAGCTTTTTAAAGTTATAATCCTAAATACCTTTTTGCACAGCTCCTCTGTGCGGTCACATGACCTCCAATGCTGGCTGACATCAGTGGGGAACCTCAGCCCCTTCCGCTGCTCTTCTTAGATTGAGGAAAGAGAGGAGAGGGAGATCATGTGACTGCACAGAGGAGCTGTGCAAAAAGGTATTTAAAACTATAATTTAAAAGAAACATGCACACTGCACTTTATACCTGGCTAAAACAGAGAGGATACAAGTAATTGTGTTATGTGACTTTACAACCTCTTCAAAGCGGAGTTCTGCCTGAAAAAAAAAAAATTAAAAGTCAGCAGCTACAAATACTGCAGCTGCTGACTTTTAAAATAAGGACACTTACCTGTCCAGGGCGCCTGCGATGTCCTCACCCGAAGCCCAACCCATCCCTCTGCTACAGGTGAAGGCGCCAGCATCTTAAGTAAGGAAATCAGGAAGTGGAGCCTTGCAGCTTCAAAGCCTGGTTCCCTATTGCGCATGCGCAAGTCATGCTGCGTATTCTGAGTGGTCCCTGCTGTCTTCTGGGACCTGTGTGTCTCCCAGAAGACATCGGGGGAGATGGAGGAGGGGGCCTGACATGGTGTAGATCGCCACGGATACTGCTGCAATCTTTCACTAGAAGTGGGAGAAAATACCTGTATTAGACAGGTTTCTGCTCCCCCCTGAAAGGTGCCAAATGTGACACTGGAGGGGGGGAGGAATCCGGACAGTGGAAGTTCCATTTTTGGGTGGAACCCCGCTTTAACCAGTTGCCAACCAGCCACCGCAGTTTGGATCGTCAGCACGAATCGCCGTAGGTATATGTCGCTCGTGCCCCCGCCATCCCCACGGCGATAGGATTCGCTACAGGACCATTCATTCTACAAGTCCAGGACAATGATTTCTTGCCTGGACCTGCTGATCAGTTCTGGCGAATGAAAAGCCTTCTCTGCCTGTGTAATGTAAACACAGTCAGAGGAAGTGATGTCATCCCTTTTCACAGATTCAGCGAGCGAGGAGAAGACATCCATAGTGAGTGCACCAAACACTACACTGACACCAGTGCACGTAGGCACACTTTTACCCCCCCCCCGATCGCCCTCTGATCTCTCCCCAAGTTAACCCTTTCACTCCCTGTCACAGTGTCACAGAGTGCAGTTTTCAGATTTTTCACTGATCACTGCACTGGTGTCACTTGTGACACTAAACAGCATTAGGGCAGTTAGTGACAGTTAGTGGTAGGCTCAGATAAGGTTAGGGTACCCACCATATAGTCCCTAATAAAGGTTTAACCCCTTGATCACCCCAGTTAACCCTTTCACTCCCTGTCACTGTGTCACTAGTATAGTGTACAGATCTTTTTTCTGATCACTGTATTAGTGTCACGGGGTAGCTAGTTAGCGTCAGTTAGGTGTCAGCATCAGTTAGCTTCAATCCAATACAGCATCAGATTTCAACCCTTTGATTGCCAGTAGCACTAACACACATGCACACACCATACACCTCCCTTACTAGAATAGTGTTTGAATGGATCAATATCTTTGATCTGATCAGATCTATACTAGCGTCCCCAATAGTATAGTGTTCCAAAAAACGCTGCATTAGCAGGATCCACACAGACACCTGCCAGCACCTGCATTCAGCCCGTCCAAGTAGCCCAGCCCACCCAAGTGGAGTATCAATAGATCGCTGTCACTTACAAAACACAGCACACAAAACTGCGGTGTTAGCAGAGTCAGGCCTGATCCCTGCTAGCACTAACAGTTGTTTTTTTTTGTAGCATTTCAAGCAATCGCTGACAACCAGGTGCACTTTCACCTGTGAGTCGCACTAGCTGTACCTATAAATTTAGTGGCCAAAATGTTAAAACAGTGATACACTAGTGAATAGGCCTACACAATGCTGAGCATGAGAGATGAGAGTGAAGGGGAAGCCTCACTGTCAGATTCAGGCTCAGTATACGAACCTGTAGAGAGCAGCAGCACCCTGACAGTTAGCTCTGGTGACTGAGTAGTGGTTCCTGCTAAGGTCAGGCATAACTGACCCCGTTCTTCTGTTGCTGAGGTGCAGTAACTGCATGGTTCTTGTATGCAGCAGAGAGCCATTAATAGTGCCACTCAACCTTCTGGTGAACTGGCAAGCACCAGCAGCCTAGTACGTCATGGTCGTAGACAAACCAGCACAGAAGTAACACATACATGCAGTTCAAGCTGGTGCGGTGGCTAGCACAAGTAGTGCCCCGCAGCCACCAAGAATTTAAAGACAGGCCTGTAGAGCTCATAGTGCCCTTCCTTTTTTACGGAAGATCTGTACAGATCTATTGTGGACCAAAACAATTTATATGCTCGTAGATTTATCGCCGCAAATCCAAACTTGACCCTTGCCAGAAAATTTGGCTGGAAACCTATAACTGTTCCTGAATTTAAGACCTTTCTGGGCTTATCCCTCCTAATGGACATTACTAAAAAAAAGTGAGTTTTGGCCATATTGGTCCACTGACCCAATTCGCCATATGCCTGTGTTCTCTGCTTCCATGACCAGTGCTAGATACAAGCAAATCTTGCTGTTTATGCACTTAAAGGACAATAACTCTATCGTCCTCGGGGTGACCCTGAATATTTTCTCCCCAGCGGGGTGACCCCTAAAAGTATCTCCCCAGCAAGCGTGGCAGATATGGGGTCAAGAGGTATAAGTTCTGTGACAGGGCCACAGGCTATACATATAGTTTTCTGTTTTTTTATGAGGGAAAAGCTAGCAGTGTGGAGCCTCCCAACTGCCCAGACTACATAGGGAGCAGCAGTAAGATTGTTTGGGACTTGGTGTGACCCTTATTCAGAAAGGAGTACCACTTGTACGTGGACAATTATTACACAAGTGTACTACTTTTTAGTCACCCTTTTGATTTTGGAATTGGCTCATTGTGCAATCTAATCGCCGGGGCTTCCCCCAACAGCTTGTATGTACCCAACTTAGACGGGGGAGAAGAGAGAGCCTGCTTGAGGTGTAATAAATTGCTCGCAGTGAATTGAAGGGACACATGGAATGTTTTTGTTCTGTCCTCCATTCACGCAGATACGACTGCCCAAATTACAACGGCGACTGGTGTTGTGGAGAAGCTCCTCTGTGTCCACAAATATGACCTTAACATGGGAGCGGTGGACTTCAATGACCAGATGATGGCGCCATGCTTAATTGCCCATAAGGCCAGATGCTGGTACAAAAAAGTGTCTGTATACTTATTCCAAATGGCTCTTCTGAACGCTTATGCGCTATACAAAGCGTTAGGAAGAAGTAGATCCTTCCTAAAATTCCAGCAAGAGATCATCACAACCCTTCCAGACAGTGCTGTGGCCCAACTTTGCAATCCAAATGTAGTGAGCCGGCTGCATGAGAGGCATTTTCCGGATGTCTTCCGTGGTACCTCTACCCAAAGAACACCGCAAAGAAGATGTTGTGTCTGTAGAAAACGCAGATATAGGTGTACCACTCGCTTTTATTGTCCCTCCTGTCCTGACCAACCTGGTCTCTGCATCGGTGACTGTTTCCGTCGCTACCACACATTAGTTGAGTATTAGCATAGGGTACAGCACGGCACAGTCCTAGGGCACACTTTCACACAGGGTCTTGAAAGATGTTAGATGGCCATTGCATCTTAAGAGACCCTAGGCTGGAATGTTTATAGTTACAATAAAAGTGTAAAAAAACAAAACAAAAGAAAAACAAAAAATAAACAAACAAAAAAAAAAAGTTGTCATTTTATTGTTCTTCTCTCTCTCTATTGTTCTTTCTCTATTGTTCTGCTCTGTTTTACTGTATTTTATGCTTAACTGTAATGTTTTATTGTTAGTGTTTTATTGTGTTTGCTTTGCAGGTATGTCATTCTACTGTTATACTGTACTGTTACTGTGTTTTATTGTTAACTATTATTTGCTTTGCAGGTACGCCATTCAGCTGCAGCATGAGTTTATTTATTTTGACAGCAACAGGGTTTGCTCTCACGATACGTAAATCCATGATGCCAGTGCTGTAGGAGGTAATTTGACCACCACAGTTAGAAAAAAGAGCATATATGCCGAAGCATGGGGGCAGTGGTGGACGGATTGCCCCTTTGCTTCGGCATATATTTCTATTTACTTTACTTGGCAGGGATTTCTTCATCCACATCGATCGATGTATGCCCATCATTAGAAGTGGGTGGATGCATGGTGGTATTCTAATGGTGGGCATACCACCGATCAATCGATGTGAATGGAGGAATCTGGTTCTCTTTTTTTATTTAACCCACAGGCTGCATGGAAAAAAAGAACATTACAATATATGCCCAACAAGTACCAGCGACGTACTAGTATGTTGCTGGATTTTGAGTGGTTATATCAGAATGATGCCTGCGGGTTTAGGAATTATCTTGGTATTGTTTTTTTTTTCAGCCAGTGGTTGACTTTCATGTAAAAGCAATCCTATTGGCTATTTAGCCACTCGACTTCTTTTACAAGATGTAGGAGGAAACTTCCCACCCCCGCGCCATCTTCCAGGCTCTTCTGTTCCACCGGGGAACCCAAGAATGCAGCTGACCATAGAGCTGATCGGAGACTAGAATGGCTCCAAGAAACTGGAAGCTACGAGCATTTCATGACTTCTGTTTCGCCGGATATAAACCGCGATATTGGGAAGTCATCTTATCACACCAATTTTGGTGTGATCAGGTGCTTTAAGGGTTAATGAGAGATCTAGAGTGAAAAAAGAGTACCTGTCACTACATATTGCTATCATAGAGGATATTTACATTCCCTGTGATAACAATAAAAATTATAAAAATAAAAAATAAAAATGAAAGGTACAGTGTAGAAACAAAATAAATAGCAAAATGAATAATTAAAAAAAAATTAAAGCACCCCTGTTCCCCCGTGCACACATGCAAAGGTTAACGCAAGCTTTGGTCTAGTGTCATGTGTAAACAGCAATTTCACCATGCATGTGAAGTATCACCATGAACATCAGATCGAGGGCATTAATTCTAGCAGTAGACCTCTTCTATAAATCTAAAGTGGTAATCTGTAAAGACTTTAAAAAATGTATATAGTTTGTTGTTGCTGTGCAAATACTTTGTAAAAAAAAACTGTAGGGCATCTGCTTTAAAAAATATATATAATGTTTGGGGGTTTAAAGTCATTTTCTAGCAAAAAATAAATATTATTTCCATGTAAACAAAAAGTGTCAGAAAGGACTTGGTGATTCAAGTGGTTAGAAGAGTGGGTGACGTGTGGTGACGTGTGGCATAAATTTCTAATGTTGGGCATAAAATGACAGGGCAGTTCAAAACCCCCCAAATGACCCCTTTTTGTAAAGTAGACACCCCAAGCTTTTTGCTGAGAGGCATGTTGAGTTCATGGAATATTGTATATTTAACCACAGGTTTGAGCAATATATGATTTAGTGACAACTTTGTGTAAAAAAAAAAATAATTATAATATAATTTTCCAGAAACTTGTGGCAAAATATAAAATATTCCATGGACTTAACATGACTCTCAGCAAATAGCTTGGGGTGTCTACTTTCCAAAATGGAGTCATTTGGTGGGGTTTATGCTATCTTGGCATTTCATGGCCTCTGAAATTGTGATAGCTAGTGAGGAGTGAAATTAAAAATTTACGCCCTTAGAAATCCTGAAGGCGGTGATTGGTTTTCGGTGCTCTGTACGCGGCTAGGCTCCCAAAAAGTCTTACACATGTGGTATCCTCATACTCATGAGAAGCAGCAGGATGTATTTTGAGGTGTAATTCCACATATACCCATGGCATGTGTGAGCAATATATAATTTCATTGACAACGTGTAAAAAATAAATAAATAAATATTTTGAATTTTTTGTAATTTTTTAATCACTTATAACAAAAAATAAAATATTCAATGAGTTCAACATGCCTATCAGCAAATTCCTTGGGGCGTTTACTTTCCAAAAAGGAGTAATTTGGAGGAGGTTTGTATTGCCCTGCCATTTTAGCATCTCAAGAAATTAGATAGGCAGTCATAAACTGAAAGCTGCATAAATTCCAGTAAATGTGCCATAGTTTGTAGATGCTATACCTTTTGCGCAAACCAATAAATATATGCTTATTGAATTTTTTTTTACCCAAGACATGTGGCTGAATAAATTTTGGCCTAAATGTATGACTAAACTTGAGTTTATTGGATTTTTTTTAGAACAAAAAGTAGAAAATATCCTTTTTTTTCAAAATTTTCTGTCTTTTTTGTATATCACAAAAAATAAAAATCCCAGAGGTGATCAAATACCACCAAAAGAAAGCTCTATTTGTGGGAAAAAAGGATGCAAATTTAGCTTGGGTACATCATTGCATGACTGCTCAATCACCAGTTAAAGCGCGTGCAGTGCCAAATTGTAAAAAGTGCTCTGGTCATTGAGGGGTAAATCCTTTTAGGGTTGAAGTGGTTAAATGTTTTAACCCACATAATTTTGGGGAAGTCAAGGATCTCAAATCTTACAAGAATAGACTCCTGCACAGTGAAAATTCCCCTTACTTTGGTTGTATAATACCGTGGTACTAAAGCCTCAAGTTTTTTGTTATGATTACATTAGCAGCAGACAATAAAAGCTTGCAGAAATAACTGAGATAGAAGTAAAAAAACACAATTTGTAAGCTTCTCCACGTGACCTCTAGATTCCTGATCACTACTTCCATTTACTTCTGGGCAAACTTAAAATGCAAATGTCATGTAATCTTGTACTTGGGACTGCATGCTTATTATTCATACTGCTACCATTCATGCATGCCCTGTTGGATCTTGTGAGGACACTACCTGTATAAACACAAACAAGCTGCCTAAAAGGACAACCAAAACAAGACATGCCTATGCTCCTCAGAAGCCACTGTCAGTCACTTCCCTTGAAGGATCAGAAGTGTGCTTTCAGGCATCTTGTGTGTGTCTTTACAGGCATGTCCTGATGTAGGGATATAGTCCTCTTCCTGGGAGCAGGCATGTTAGGGAGGCTACAGCAGGACCCTGCAAGCCTAATAACACCCTAATAATGAAAATCGGAGACAGCATTAGGGGAACGGGTCTAAAAAGGAGGATGAAACATTACAAGAAGCATCACATAAGTTCAAACAAGTTCCAGTATACCCAATTGAAGTCTATTAGTGTGAATCTTCTTATTTAATTTTGGCCATTTGTGGGTCTAAAAAGCAAGCCATTGTCAAACAAATTATGAAGGCGCCCAGTGGGAGGGGGGAAATGCGTCAAGAAGGGACTTGAGAGGTTTAGTGAGGGCTGGCAGCACACCAAGGTGGCAAGTTTTACCTGTATGCCTTTCTTTGATGTAAGTGCATTACTTTTGTGATTTTAACAAGACATTTTTAGCAATATTACGCTATGTGCATCTCTCTCTTCATTGGCACATTTTATATCCATACTACAGCAATGGAGTTCTAGCTATAGATGTGGATCAAAATCTTGGAATCGTTTAAAGGCTGTTGTTGGAAGGAGACATCTTAGCCACTGATGTAGGATAAAGACCTTTCAATATAAAGCTTACTGTTGGTGAGTGGGGACCCAGGAGGGGAGCACGGAGTGGCACCTACATGCACACAAGCAGAAGTGTATATGTTTATTTGCACTGAAGGACTATTTAGATTGCACTTTGATTACATTTTATATGTTTGCACAGCACTTTATTATAATTCATTCTTGTTATTTATGTATTTGCACATTTTTGAGCAGCACTAAGTATAATAATTTTTGTATTATCATTAGGGGTTTTTTTTACCTTACACGCCAGCGGCAGCTCATTGTTTATTGATTATATTTGGTTATTTATTATTCATTGTACATACCATAGCATGGGCACTACAATTTTTTTCACATTGTCAAACAAAAGATATGAGAAGTCGAACACTGCTGCCTTCGACATGTACCAATGCAAAAATAATAAGAAGAATAAGAATAAAGACAGAATTGTCAACTCTCCCTACACAGAATTGTCAACTCTCCCTAATAGTGCTATCATTCATTGACAATACACCTGCTGTGTGCATCTACCATGTTAAAGAAAAGGGGGCTAGGCTACCATTCCCTTAAATTCTAACAAAAAGTATTAGTGCGCTTTGCGTTAACATGGCTACCCTTGATAAAGTCATGTGACATGTGATGCAACGCGCCGGGAGCATCCAGTGACATCATCCGACCTGCCTGTGTGCGAGACACACTGTTAGCAGTGAAAGGAAGGAGAACGCGACTGTTCTGATTGTTTCAAAAGTGCTGTTATTTGCCAGATCATGTGAGTGAATATGTTGTGGACATAGATGGCACTGCAGAAGTGTTTCACTGCGCAATTATATCTCTCTCTTTTTTCCTTGTGGTTACATGAATATAACACTTAATGGGAGAAATTCAAAACCATCGTCTAATGAGCATCAGAAATGCAGGGGAGAGACCAACATTCCTAATTAATTGTTGATTGAAGCAACCAGCAATAGCATTTGTGATGTGTTTTTTTCTTTGAACATATAAAGAACACTTGTCGGTATTTTTAAGGATTCAGATACATCATTTTACATTCTTCGTATATTCTTCTAAACTTTTTGGGTGTTTTTTCACTATATGAAGGCAGCTATGGATTTTTCTTTATTTTTTATTTCCTATTTTTATAAATAGGCATGTGGTTCACTCAATAATTTGTTTTTGATTCACGGCTTATATTACATGATATAGTTTATCATTGTATTTGAATAGGAAGTTAATTGTAGCGCACTAATACTTTTTGTTAGATTTTATTGTAGTGGTATCAGAGCACTTTTTATATGGGTGCGGCCTAAATTATTTGATTATTTCTTATTTTTCACCTATATCTTATAGTTTGGGATTTTTTGGCACATACATCCACATTCATCCCATTTCTCTGGGGAATAATTTGCACATTTCCTCATACAATATTAATACAATATTTTGCACTAGTTCAACCTTAAATAACTCACTTCACATATCAGCGCTTTAGTACACTATTAAAATTCATTCCCTTAAATTATTTGTTCTTGTGACTTAGCTGACCAGGGAAAAGTATATGCAATGCATTCTATGTTGTTCCCTATTTCTGATGGCAAGTATGAGAACTTCCTGAATAGGGATGAGCTTCGTGTTCGAGTCGAACCCATGTTCGACTCGAACATCGGCTGTTCGCCCGTTCGCCGAATTGCAAACGATATGGGCCGTTCGCGCCAAAATCGTGTGGCGCGTCACGGCCCATAATTCACTGCGGCATCGCAGTGCATTGCTTCCTGATGATTGGCCAAGCATGCACTATGACCCGCATGCTTGGCCAATCACATCGCCTGAACAGAGAGCCATAATTGGCCAAAGCCAAGGAGGCTTTGGCCAATTATGGCTCAGGGGATTTAGTACACGCCCCACACTATATAAGGCCGCCTACACGGCGGCCCTGTGTAGTGTGTGTTCCGGCGTTCATTGAGAGAGAGAGAGAGACAGACAGTGTCATTTGATTTGAGTTAGATAGATTAGGCAGAACAGTCAGTCAGTTAGCTGCACTTACAGTGTATTGTGTATATATATGCATCCCAGGTATTGCATATATATATATACACTGTATTCAGTTTAGCTAGATCCGTTCCTGTTATCTTCTAGACTATTTACATTTAGTGCAGTGCATCCTGCTCACAGTGTTCAGCTACATCCGTTCCTGTTATCTTCTAGACTATTTACATTTAGTGCAGTGCGTCCTGCTCACAGTGTTCAGCTAGATCCGTTCCTGTTATCTTCCTACTGACAGGCAGGCTTGTCTGGTTACAGTATATAAAGCTACCTGAAGAAAATTACTGGTGTTCTGTTTGATCCTATTAGTACCACGGTCAGGCAGCTAGACTATTTACATTTAGTACAGTGCGTCCTGCTCACAGTGTTCAGCTAGATCCGTTCCTGTTATCTTCCTACTGACAGGCAGGCTTGTCTGGTTACAGTATATAAAGCTACCTGAAGAAAATTACTGGTGTTCTATTTGATCCTATTAGTACCACGGTCAGGCAGCTAGACTATTTACATTTAGTACAGTGCGTCCTGCTCACAGTGTTCAGCTAGATCCATTCCTGTTATCTTCCTACTGACAGGCAGGCTTGTCTGGTTATAGTATATAAAGCTACCTGAAGAAAATTACTGGTGTTCTATCCCAGCTTAGTGCAGCTACAGGCCATTAGTATGTCTGGAAGGCCAAGAAGGAGAGGCAGACAGTCACAAGCCAATAAGAGAGGGCAAGCAGGCTCTGTGTCTAGTGCTGGTCGTGGAGACGGTGCATCCTCATCAGCACGTGGCCATGGGACACGCTTGGCCTTTTTTTCGGCAGCTGGCCGTGTTGAGCCGCAACATGCGGAAGACTTGGTCGAGTGGATGACCAAGCCGTCCTCATCCTCCTCATCCTCTCTCACCCATGCCCAGGGTGCTTTGTCTGGCAAAGCAGCGGCCTCTTCCCTCAGCTCAATGTCATCAGTGACTCCTTCCCTAGCTCCACCATGTCCTCATGAGGATTCCCTCGAACTGTTTGACCACAGTGTTGGGTACATGCTCCAGGAGGATGCCCAGCGTTTGGAAGGCTCTGATGATGATACTGAGCTCGATGAAGGCAGTAACATGAGCACGGACAGAGGGGGTGCCCAAGAAGGACAGCAATCTGGCAGTCATGCTCCCCCTGCTGCAGCATACTGCCAGGTTTGCTCCAGTGATGAGGAGGGAGGGGATGATGAGGTCACTGACTCAACGTGGGTGCCTGATATGAGAGAGGAGGAGGAGGAGGAGGAGGAGGCGGCACATCACCAACGAGGCAGGATGCCCTCCAGGGGCCAGCCTAAGGGCAGCACATTGACTGCATCACACCCCAAAGCTCCACATGTGCAGGGCGCTGCAGTCTCTGCGCGTTATTCAAAAAGTTCTTTGGTGTGGGCCTTTTTTGAGACGAGTGCATCAGATCGCACCGCTGCTATTTGCAACATATGTCTCAAGCGTATCTCACGTGGCCAAAACATCTCCCGCTTGGGTACCACATGCTTGACCAGACATATGTTGACCTGCCATGCAGTTCGTTGGCAAGCGTATCTAAAAGACCCACACCAAAGAATAAAGAGGATCTCTCCTTGCTCCTCATCAGCTGAGATTTCCAACCCCACTAGACCTCCAGTCCTCTCTGAGACCTGCAGTGAGAGAAATGAAGGTGTAGAATTAGGTGTGTCACAGCCAAGTACTTGTGGGCAATCTGCTTTTGGTACACCGACGTCAGATTGTACCAGGCAAATTTCCCTGCCCCAGCTGCTGCACCGCCGAAAAAAGTTTGCTCCCAGCCATCCACATGCCCAGCGGTTGAATGCTAGCTTGGCAAAATTGCTAGCACTTCAACTGCTGCCTTTTCAGTTGGTAGACTCTGCCCCCTTCTGTGAGTTTGTGGAATGTGCGGTTCCTCAGTGGCAGGTACCCAAACGCAACTTTTTCTCACGGAAGGCGATTCTGGCTCTCTACCGGCATGTGGAAGGCAATGTCCACGCCTCGCTGGACAGGGCGGTCAGCGGTAAGGTGCATATTACCGCTGACTCATGGTCCAGCAGGCATGGACAGGGACGTTACCTAAGTTTCACGGCACATTGGGTGACTCTGCTGGCAGCTGGGAAGGATGCAGGACAAGGTGCAGTAGTGTTGGAGGTTGTTCCGCCACCACGTCTCCAAAATGTTGATTGTGACACACCTCTCTCCTCCACCCCCTCCTCTTCTTCTTCCTCCATGGCCTCTTCCTCGGAACCAGCGGTGCTCCGTAGTCGTTCAAGGGGCTACGCAAGTACGCAGGCCAAAAGATGCCATGCGGTGCTTGAGCTGGTGTGCTTGGGGGACAGGAGCCACACTGGGGCAGAGGTTCTGTCAGCTCTGCAGGGGCAGGTTCAGAGGTGGTTGACGCCACACCAACTTAAGGCAGGAATGGTGGTTTGCGACAATGGCACCAACCTCCTCTCTGCCCTCCGACAGGGACAAATGACCCATGTGCCCTGTTTGGATCACGTCCTTAGCTTGGTGGTGCAGCGGTTCTTGGGCAGGTACCCGGGCTTACAGGATGTCCTGAGGCAGGCCAGGATAGTCTGTGTGCATTTCCGCCGGTCATATAATGCCAGTGCTCGGCTGACGGACCTCCAAAAGGAGATTAACCTGCCCAAGAACCGCCTAATCTGTGACATGCCCACCAGGTGGAACTCAACGTTGGCCATGCTGCAGCGGCTGCACACGCAGCAGAGGGCCATCAATGAGTACCTGTGCGACTATGGCACCAGGACAGGGTCAGGGGAGCTTGGTTTTTTTTCCCCACGCCAGTGGGCCATGATCAGGGATGCATGCACTGTCCTGTCACCATTCGAGGAGGCCACGAGGATGGTGAGCAGTGACAATGCATGCATCAGTGACACTGTCCCCCTTGTCCACCTGTTGGAGCACACGCTGCGTGGAATAATGGACAGGGCACTTGAGGCAGAACAGAGGCAGGAAGAGGAGGACTTCCTTAGCTCTCAAGGCCCCCTTTATCCAGACAGTGTTCCTGCGTGCCCGCCGATCACACAGGAAGAGGACGAAGAGGAGGAGGAGGAGGAGGAAGATTGTGTCAGTATGGAGGTGGAGCCTGGCACTCAGCATCAGCAGCAGTCTTTAAGGGATCAGTCCCAAGAAACACATGGACTTGTACGTGGCTGGGAGGAGGTGGCCGCGGACGTTGTCGTCCTTAGTGACCCAGAGGACTCCGGACCGAATGCCTCAGCAAACCTACGCTGCATGGCCTCCCTGATCCTGCAAAGCCTGCGTAAGGATCCTCGTATTCGTGGTATCAAGGAGAAGGACCAATACTGGCTGGCAACCCTCCTTGATCCACGTTACAAGGGTAAGGTTGTGGACCTTATCTTGCCATCGCAGAGGGAGCAGAGGATGAATCATCTTTGGGAGGCCTTGCAGAAAGGTCTGTGCAATGCGTTCCCACAGACTGGGAGGTTACAAACTCCTGTTTCTGGACAGCGTGTTGCTGAGGCTTCGGTTAGTCAAAGAAGGAGCGGTGGAGAAGGTGGCCGTCTGACCGATGCGTTCAGACAATTTTTTGGTCCGCAGCCCCAAGGTATGATCCGTTCCAGCAACCATCGCCAGCGTCTGTTTTACATGGTGCAGGAATACCTAGGGGCAAGATCAGACTTGGACACCTTTCCCACCGAAAATCCTCTGGGTTACTGGGTCTTGAGGATGGATCACTGGCCAGAGCTTGCACAGTATGCAATTGAGCTACTGGCCTGTCCTGCATCCAGCGTTCTTTCGGAACGCACATTCAGTGCTGCTCGAGGCGTGGTAACCGATCACAGGGTGCGTCTGTCCACCGACTCGGTCGATCGGCTGACCTTCATAAAAATGAATCAGTCTTGGATCACCACCAGCTACCAAGCACCTGATGCTGATGTAACTGAATAATTTTTTTTGAAATCTCAGATCCCTTCAAAGACTGCCTATGCTGATGCTGAGTGACTATCCCTGAGTAATTATCCTCTTCCTCCTCAATCATCACGCTGATAGCTTGTAAGAACATTTTTGGTTCTGGGCGCCACCACCAGTGCCTAAGGCCCAATTTTTCAGCCCCTGTTTAACAGGGACGTGTAATTACAATTTTTGATGTAATACTTTGCAGCAGGGCTCGTTCCTGCATTCCAACTAGAGTGTCTGTGAGGGGTTGCAGTGTTGTAGCACCAGCACCAGTGCCTAAGGCCTAATTTTTCAGCTCCTGTTCAACAGGGGCATGTAATTACAATTCTTGATCTAATATTTCACAGCAGGGCCCTGTGAGGGCTTACAGTGTTGTGGCCACAGCAACACCTAAGGCCCAAATTTCTGCTGAGTATATAGGGCAGGACCCTACTTTCAAACATCTAACTTACAAACGACTCCTACTTGCAAACGGAAGGAGACAACAGGAAGTGAGATGAAATCTACCCCTAGGAAGGGAAATTCTCTCCTGTAAGAGTTAATATGGGAAAACAATTTCTCTTTTCCACTGATGCTTTCCAATCCTTGTTCCACAAAAAACCCAAATTTTCAAAAAACATTTTTCATTGGGACAAAAAGTGAGGTGAAATCTTCTGAAGAGGAGGAAAGACAGCAAAACAAATGTCACAGGGGTGATAACCCTTCCCTATGTTTTCCAAAAAGCTTAAAAAAGATTTTTTGGCTGTAGCTAAACGCGTTAAAAATGTACCCGTTCAAAATTACAAAGAGATTCTACTTAACAACAAACCTACAGTCCCTGTCTTGTTTGCACCGCCTGTATACTGCTGTTCAGAGTATATAGGCCTTTCCTTATTTTAATTTGGGTGCGGGGTTCCCCTTAATATCCATACAAGACCCAAAGGGTCTGGTAATGGACTGGGGGGTACCCATGCCGTTTGTCTCACTGATTTTCATCCATATTGCCATGACCCGACATGACATTAAACCCGCAAGCAGTTTTAAATGAGATTTTTTCCTTTAAAAATGACATTTGGTGCAGGGACTGTTCTAAACACGGGAAACATGCGTCACTTTACAGGCATACTATAGACACCCCCCAGGTACGATATTTAAAGGAATATTTCACTTTTTTTTTTTACTTTAAGCATCATTAAAATCACTGCTCCCGAAAAAATGGCCGTTTTTAAAAGTTTTTTTTGCATTGATACATGTCCCCTGGGGTAGGACCCGGGTCCCCAAACCCTTTTTAGGACAATACCATGCAAATTAGCCTTTAAAATTAGCACTTTTGATTTCGAACGTTCGAGTCCCATAGACGTCAATGGGGTTCTAACGTTCGTGCGAACTTTCGGTCCGTTCGCAGGTTCTGGTGCGAACCGGGGGGTGTTCGGCTCATCCCTATTCCTGAATAACAGGGATTTGCTGTAAACTCTTGGCAATGGTAAACCTGAATTTATGTTTTAATACAGTGTTGGATCATATCTACACAAATTTGTTGATAACTACGGTACATTTATAAGTAAAGTTGTTTCTGGAGGGAACATTATTTTCTTTTTTTTTTTTTTTCATTGAAAGATTTTTATTGAATTTTTTGTATTTTACAGAAAAAGGTTGGAAACAGAGAATATACACAAAATGATAATAAAAATAAAAACAAAGAACAATAAGAAGCACATATCCAGAGCAATCGTATGATAAACTCTTCAGGGAACATTATTTTCTGTACCCACCAGTAGGGATGAGCTGAACACCCTCCCCGGTTTGGTTCACATCAGAACCTGCGAACGGACCGAAAATTCGCACAAACGTTATAACCCCATTGAAGACTATGTGACTCGAACGTTCAAAATCAAAAGTGCTAATTTTAAAGGCTAATTTGCATTGTATTGTCCTAAAAAGGGTTTGGGGACCTGGGTCCTGCCCCAGGAGACATGTATCAATGCAAAAAACAGATTTAAAAACAGCCGTTTTTTCGGGAGCAGTGATTTTAATGATGCTTAAAGTGAAAAAAGTGAAATATTCCTTTAAATATCGTACCTGGGGGGTGTCGATAGTATGCCTGTAAAGTGGCATGTGTTTCCCGTGCTTAGAACAGTCCCTGCACAAAATGACATTTTTAAAGTAATAAAAGTCATTTAAAACTGCTTACGGCTTTAATGTAATGTCCGGTCCCGGTAATATGGATGAAAATCAGTGAGACAAACGGCATGGGTACCCCCCAGTCCATTACCAGGCCCTTTGGGTCTTGTATAAATATTAAGGGGAACCCTGCACCCAAATTAAAAAAAGGAAAGGCGTGGGGCCCCAGGCCCTCTGAGCAGCAGTATACAGGCGGTACAAACAAGACAGGGACTGTAGGTTTGTTGTTAAGTAGAATCTGTTTGTAATTTTGAACTGGTACATTTTTAAAGTGTAGCTCCAGCCAAAAAATCTATTTTTTTTTTTTTAAATTTAACGTTTTTTTTATTGAGCGATCTTACAGTACAAAGAATATCCATAACAATACATTGTTCAGTACAAATCATCATCTCAAATTATCCAGTACCCTAAGGATACACAACGTAAAAAGAGACATGAGCCGTTCACAAATCAGCGTCCATGCTAATCCTATTACTTAATAGAGCATTATGAACTTGGGGCCGACCGGACACCCCTGAAGGGATCATACTGTGTCCAGATCTAGATCTTGTATAAACTAAATATAGATTGCCCTGTATAGTAAGGGTCATGTGCCACCCCTCCGGAGCCTCCGTATCACACCGGAGAGACTGCACCGCCCCCTAAGGGTGAACACTTTGGATTAATGAAAGAGTATCATATAAGAACTCGTACAAAATCAGATAAATAATGAACATGAACTTATAATGGCTAAAGAACGATAGCCATCTATTCTTACAATATCAGGAAAATAAGAGAGAAAGAAAAGGAGTAAAGGAAAGAAAAGATAGGAGGCAAGGGATTGAAAGGGAGGAAGCCAGCACTCAGCTTATGTATAACTATCCAAACGAGGAGGTCCCAGGGACCAGGGATATACCTAAGTGCCCAGCCCAGGGTTCCCAGGTTGCTTCAAAAGCTTTGGTGTTGTCCAAAATTTTGCTAACTAATCTCTCCTGGGACATAATCCAAGAGATTTTTCTTTTAGCTGCTACATAGGAAATTTTCGGTGTCTTCCAGGCTTTAGCGATCGTAATTTTCGCTCCTATTAGCATGAAAGTAATCAAAAGATGAGAAAACTTAGAGATCTTGGGGATTTGCTCATTCAGTAGAGCAATTTGTGGATTCTTAGGTATCGGGAAGCTTGTAACTTTGCGGATAAGAATAAAAATTTTATTCCAAAAGCCTCTAATTCTCGGGCATTCCCACCAACTATGAAGCGTAGAACCCTGAGCTTGGCATTCCCTAAAGCATAGAGGAGATGTAGAGGGAAACATCTTAGCCAATCTTAACGGAACCAAGTACCGTCTAGTCATCACTTTCCAATTAGCTTCTATTAATGAAATGTTCAGTATACCTTTGTGAGCTCTTATTCCTCTTCTGTGCCATTCCTCCAGGTCCCAGGTTTCTTGTAAGTCCCTCTCCCAGGCTTCCATGTATGAGAATTTGGCAGTGGGTTCTAATAAGGAAGAGTATATTATGGATATGCCCCCTTTTTGCTCTGTACCCTGGCCGCACCAGCGTTCGTAGTTAGAGAAGGCCGGGGGGGTGGGTTTGTTTTTCCAAATTGCGTAAAGGAAGTGGGAAATTTGATAATACCTGAATTTCTCTGAGACCGGAATGTCCAGCTTTTCTATACAGAATTACAGGGAAACAGGGCCCGAAGGAGTGAATTAATGTCCAATCCTATACATCCCCTTATCCAACCACCATTGAAATGATTTGATATCCATACCCGGTCTGAAGAGGGGATTATGAAAGATGTGAGCCAGCGGTTGTATGTCAGATGTCAGAGAAGGTGAGTTTTTCATACCATCCCATAACCTCAAGGAATGTGAGAGGGTGGGGGACATGATAGGAGGTCTAGTTTTGCGAGGTGACCATAGAAGGAAGTCTAGCGTGTATGTGGGGACCGCCTGTCTTTCTATATTGATCCAGTCCGGGATTTCGCGTCTAAAGTAGATCATTGAGAGTTGAGCTAATCTGGCTGTTTGATAATACTTGAATAGGTCTGGAAGTCCCAGTCCTCCTCTCGTTTTATGGCTGCATAGGACCTTTCCAGCTAGTCTATAGCCCTTTTTGCCCCAAATAAATTTGATTATAACGAAGAGCAGAATATCGTCTGCGAAGAGGGCACATTTATGGACTGATTGTCGACATCTAACCCCTTGGATGTTAACATCTGATCTGATTGCTATGGCCAATGATTCAATCGCTATGGCGAAGATTATTGGAGAGAGAGGGTAACCCTGCCTGGTCCCTCTGGAGATCGGGATGGGATTGGAAAGGAAGTCCTGGAGTTTGACCCTGGCCACCGGATTTGAATATAGGGATTGTAAGATCCCCATAAAATATTCACCAAAACCCCATCTCCGGAGGGTAGAGAACAGGTATGACCATGATAGCGAGTCAAAAGCCCTCCGTAAATATAATGACAACAAAAGGCCCTCCTGCTGGGGGCTTCCATCCCAGGCAGACTGAAGGATTGAAACAATATCAGTCGCTCTCCTAATTTGGTCCGGGCCCTGTCTCCCTGGGATGAAGCCCACCTGGTCCTTATGAATGTATTGTCCTATAAAAGAGCTTAGTCTATTGGCCAATATTTTGGTTAGGATTTTAGATCATTATTAATAAGGGAAATGGGTCTATAGTTTTCTACTAGGGATGGATCCTTATCAGGTTTGGGGATAACTGAGATGAAGGCTGAGTTTGCATGGGTTTCGATGGCTTCACCCTTTCTTTTAGAATTTAAAAATGTATTGAGATGAGGAGCTAGAGTGACTGCAAATGTTTTGTAATAAATGTTGGAAAAACCATCTGGGCCTGGGGTGGAGTTAATTTTTAAATTTTTAATCACTTCTAGGGTTTCCTCTGTGGAGAAAGATGCGTCCATCAGATCCGCATGACTTTTCTGAAGGCGAGGAATTTTTAGTTCTGCCATGAATGCCTCAATTCCGGATTCCCCAATGTGATTTCCCTTTTTGTATAAATTAGTATAGAAATCTTGAAACGATTGTAAAATGCGTTGAGGATTTAAAGGGGATGTGCCATCTTGCAGCCTGATCTTAGGTAGCGTGAAATTACATGTTTTGGGGGAGAGTTTGGAGGCCAGCATGGTGTTCATTTTATCTTTATGCTGGTAAAATTTCGCACCGGTCCAACGCAGGGAAACCTCAGCTTTAACCATGAGGGCTAAGTTCAGAGCCACCCTCGTGGCATCTAGTCGTGCAGTATTGACCTTAGAGGGGTCTGATTTGTGTTGCTTACATAAAGCATCAAAGTTATTTTCAAGTTTAACTACATCAGAGGCTTTCTCTTTCTTGATTTGCGATGTCATTTGGATCAGTTTTCCCCTTATCGTAGCCTTATGGGCAGCCCAAACTGTTTCAGCCGAGGTTCCCTCTACATCATTTAGTAAAAAGAACTCTTTCGGAGCTTTCTCAATAATTGTGACCTGGATAGGGTCTTTATGGAGGGATTCCTTAAGTCTTCATTGGGGAGGGGGGGTTTGGATTGCAGACCTCACATCACTAGGATGACCATCGCATAATCCGAAAGGGATGAGTCTTTGATGTAGGATTTTTTAACTAAAGGCATATGAAAAGCTGAAATGAAGATGTGGTCTATCCTGGAGTAGGATTGATGGGGATTTAAAAAATGAGTGTAGTCCCTGCAGGTCGGATTGATTTCTCTTCAAATGTCAGCTAGACCTTGATTAAAGATAATTTTCGCAATTTTAGTACTAATTTTTTTGGAGCGTGTGAGTTGAGATGAAAGGGGTTTAGACTTATCTAGGGATAAATCGAATGCTATGTTGGAGTCCCCTCCTAATATCACTACTCCCTCCAACAATGGTTCTAACGTTTGGAACAGAAGGCGGAACAATTGAGATTGACCCTTGTTGGGGGAGTAGTACGAGACCAGGGAGTACAGTTTACCTTCCAGCATTCCTTTCACCGGGATAAATCTGCCCCCCGTGTCTTTGTAAACCTGTGTGGTCTTAAAGTGGTAGGATTTTGCAAACAAAATTGCCACCCCTTTTGATTTATCCTGAGCGTTTGCTAAGTGAAACAGGGGATAGTGAGCATGGAGGAAGGAAGGGTTATACTGTATTGGGAAATGTGTTTCCTGCAGAAACACCACATCCATTTTCTGGGAGCGGTATTCCTGCAGGATCTTCCTTCTCTTAACCGCCGAGTTTAGAGAGACGATTCTGAGTGACGGTGAGGTTAAGGTATTAGAAGGCATGATCTAATGTATAAAGTGATGTATCGATGTTTTTAACACTTACCCCAGGAATCCTAGAAGTGATCAATCTTGGCAGTGTTGCATGATAAAACCTGGGACCTGGAGCCTCCGGACGAGAGAGAATCCGCTGAGTGCTGGCAATCAAAAATAATAGGTTAGTTAGAGAGGAAAGAGGAAAATAAAGAAGAAATGCAAGAAGGCCATACAGAGGCCTGTAACGAAGAAAGGGGGAGGAACCCCCTTCTACGTTAGTGGATACCAATTTTGAACAGCCCTTTGAAAGGGCTGATTTCCCACCGCCTGAATACAGAAAAGCCATATTGGGGGGATGGGAGGGCGCGCATGACTGCTGCCTGAGCCACAGTCGACTAAGGACTTTGATACTCAATAAACCTAGCTTATATAAAAAAAATAATACTTGTATCAGAATCCAACAATATAAGTGAAAAACTCTAAATCAGGGGTCTCAAACTGGTGGCCCTCCAGCTGTTGCGGAACTACAAGTCCCATCATGCCTCTGCCTATGGGAGTCATGCTTATAACTAACTGTCAGCCTTGCAATGCCTCATGGGAATTGTAGTTCTGCAACAGCTGGAGGGCCACCAGTTTGAGACCCCTGCTCTAAATGAAACCAGTCCTTCAGGACCTAATACGCCTATTTCTAAGTGATTTATCCCAAAAAATTGGGAGGGGAGGGAGATTAATAAAAAACACCACAAAAAAAAAAAAAAAATTAAAATAAAAAAAAAACCCAAAAGAAGGTAGTCTGAGAGTCCAGGAGAAAGGGGAAACCCAGGGTGTGAGACACATGGGAGAGGGTGCTAGACTAAGAGTCTGCATGCTGCAGATATAGCATTCTATTAAGATATGTGTCCTCAATAGAGAAGTCCTTGGACAAACCCGTAAAGGACGCCCTGGGTTGATGATGTCCTTAGTGCTTAATCCAGTAGGACCCTTTCCTGGCCACTATTGTGGAGCGATCTCTACATCTTCAAGAGGGTCTAAAGCAGTGGTTCTCAACTCCAGTCCTCGGGACCCACCAACAGGCCAGATTTTGAGTATTACCTTGGGGAGTTGCAGACTAGAATACTGCAATCACTGAGCAGCAAGTGATATCACCTGTGATATATTTCAGTTATCTTGCAAACCTGGCCTGTTGGTGGGTCCTGAGGACTGGAGTTGAGAACCACTGGTCTAAAGAAATGAAGGTAAACCAGACTCTGCGATGTGTGGGCTGTCCAGAAAAAAAAAAGGCTGTAGACGATTTGAATACAAAAACAAACTTCTATCAAAAGAGGTGACATGTTTAAACTCTAGAAGAGATACGAGACTGCAAGGATTGACACGAGGGTCTCGTAGAGGTCTCCTATCAGGGTCGCGCCCTGAGGAAAAAAAAAAAGTTATGAAGAGCATAGGTGATCTTCAGGTGGGCATTTGATCCTTTGCTCGCTTGGTCTTGGTCGACTTCCACAAAGGGGAGAGAGGGCTGGCGGGTGATGATCTCTTGGAGGAACTTGCCTGCAGGTTAGATGTATCCATGTCTCACTCCAGAGCAATGAGTTTTAGGGCGAGAAGAACTTGTTCTCCTTCTGTGAAGGTGGAGAAAGAGTGAGATTTACCATTAAAGGTAAATTTGAGGGCGAAAGGGAAGGACCACCAGTATTTTATTTCTTTCTGGGAAAGAACGAGTAGTAATGGTTTTAATGCTCTGCGTCTTTGAATGGTCATCGGGGAAATGTCCGCAAATATCTGAATGTCCTGACCTTGGAAAGAGATGCGTGACTGTTTCCTGGATATCCTCATGATTTCTTCTTTCACACTGTAGTGGTGCGGTTTTACTACTATGTCCCTGGGGTTCCCGTCTCTCCTTGGAGGTCCCAGTGACCTATGTGCCCTGTCCAGTTCAAGCTTGTGTGGCGGTATTGCAGGGATTAGAGATTGTATAAGGTCCTGTATGGCTTTAGGTGCATCTGTAACTGATTCAGGGATACCTCTCACCCTAAAATTGTCTCTCCTGGAGCGATTTTCGAGGTCGTCAATACGATTTAACACCACTTCTAATTGATCCTGTATTGCGTGTATATGGTCCGTATTTTGATTAGCCCTGGAGACCGTTATATCTAGCTTATGTTCTTTGGCTTCCATTCTAGAGCCCAAATTCTGTAAGTCTGCTCTGATATCTGTAGTGATCTTACTGGCTGTGATGGCAAGACCTCGTTCCAGCAGTTCAGAAAATTTAATGAACAAATCCCCTGCATTTTGGGGAATGTCCTGTAACTGACCCGAGGCCTGCTTCTGGTTACATGAGGGGGGATTATCAGCCCCTGGGCCTGGTGTATTGTTCATGGGAGACAGCATGTAATTATCAAATGTCCGTTCAAGCAACGATACTGTTGATGCAGGCGAGGGGGTTGTGATGTTATGGCTGCCTGGATTAGCTTGGGGGGTGAAGGATAGAGTGGCTGGGTTTATCACTTGCCTGAACTCCGAATGTCCCCCTGCTTGTGAGTTTTGTGGCTGAGACGCGGCCGCCATCTTGGAAGAGGCCTGTGTTCCTTCGGCCGTGAATTGTGGCCCCAGGTCGCGGCGGACCGAGCTGCTGCTCATCCCGGTGTGCTAGGACTGCTCCCCGTACTGTGCAAGCTCTAGCCAGTGATCCATCCTCAAGACCCAGTAACCCAGAGGATTTTCGGTGGGACAGGTGTCCAAGTCAGATCTTGCCCCTAGGTATTCCTGCACCATGTAAAACAGACACTGGCGATGGTTGCTGGAACTGATCATACCTTGGGGCTGCGGACTAAAAAATTGTCTGAACGCATCGGTCAGACGGCCACCTTCTCCACCGCTCCTTCTTGGACTGCTTGAAGCCTCAGCAACACGTTGTCCAGGAACAGGAGTTTGTAACTCCTAGTCTCTGGGAATGCGTTGTACAGACCTTTCTGCAAGGCCTCCCGAAGATGTTTCATCCTCTGCTCCCTCTGCGATGGCAAGACCAGCCAGTATTGATCCCTCTCCTTGATACCACGAATACGAGGATCCTTCCGCAGGCTTTGCAGGATCAGGGAGGCCATGCAGCGTAGGTTTGCTGAGGCATTCGGTCCGGAGTCCTCTGGGTCACTAAGGAAGACATGATCAGGACAGTGCATGCATCCCTGATCATGGCCCACTGGCATGGGGAAAAAACCAAGCTCCCCTGACCCTGTCCTAGTGCCATAGTCACACAGGTACTCATTGATGGCCCTCTGCTGCGTGTGCAGCCACTGCAGCATGGCTAACGTTGAGTTCCACCTGGTAGGCATGTCACAGATTAGGTGGTTCTTGGGCAGGTTAAATTCCTTTTGGAGGTCAGCCAGCCGAGCACTGGCATTATATGACCTGCAGAAATGCACACAGACTTTCCTGGCCTGCCTCAGGACATCCTGTAAGCCCGGGTACCTGCCCAAGAACCGCTGCACCACCAAGTTAAGCATGTGAGCCAAACAGGGCACATGGGTCAGTTGTCCCTGTCGGAGGGCGGAGAGGAGGTTGGTGCCATTGTCGCAAACCACCATACCTGCCTTAAGCTGGCATGGCATCAACCACCTCTGAACCTGCCCCTGCAGAGCTGACAGAATCTCTGCCCCAGTGTGGCTCCTGTGCCCCAAGCACACCACCTCAAGCACCGCATGGCATCTTATTGCCTGCGTAGCCCCTTGAACACCTACGGAGCACCGCTGGTTCCAAAGTCAAATCAGCACAGGAAGAGGCCATGGAGGAAGAAGAAGAGGAGGGGGTGGAGGAGAGAGGTGTGGCAGAATCACCACTAGTAGTATTTTGAAGGCGTGGTGGCAGAACAACCTCCAACACTACTGCACCTTGTCCTGCATCCTTCCCAGCTGCCAGAAGAGTCACCCAGTGCGCAGTGAAAGATAGGTAACGTCCCTGTCCTTGCCTGCTGGACCATGACTCAGCGGTAATATGGACCTTACCGCTGATCGCTCTGTCCAGCGAGGCCAAGACATTGCCTTCCACATGCCGATAGAGAGCCAGAATCGCCTTCCGTGAGAAAAAGTGGCGTTTGGGAACCTGCCACTGAGGAACTGCACATTCCACAAACTCACAGAAGGGGGCAGAGTCTACCAACTGAAAAGGCAGCAGTTGAAGTGCTAGAAATTTAGCCAAGCTAGCATTCAACCGCTGGGCACATGGATGGCTGGGAGCAAACTTCTTTCGGCGGTGCAGCAGCTGGGGCAGGGAAATTTGCCTGGTACAATCTGATGTTGATGTACCGATAGCAGATTGCCCCCAAGTACTTGGCTGTGACACACCTAATTCTACACCTTCATTCCTCTCAGTGCAGGTCTCAGAGAGGACTGAAGGTATAGTGGGGTTGGAGATCCCAGCTGATGAGGAGCAAGGAGAGGTCCTCTTTGTTCGTTTGTGTGGGTCTTTTAGGTACTCTTGCCAACGAACTGCATAGCAGGTCAACATATGTCTGGTCAAGCATGTGGTGCCCAAGTGGGAGATGTTTTGGCCACAAGAGATACGCCTGAGACATATATTGCAAATAGCAGCGGTGGGATCTGATGCACTCGTCTCAAAAAAGGCCCACACCAAAGAACTTTTGGAATAACGCACAGAGCCAGCAGCGCCCTGCACATGCGAGGCTCTGCGGTGTGATGCAGTCGGTGAGCTGCCCTTAAGCTGGCCCCTGGAGGGCACCCTGCCTCATTGGTGATGTGCCTCCTCCTCCTCCTCTCTCCTATCAGGCACTCATGTGGAGTCAGTGACCTCATCATCCCCTCCCTCCTCATCACTGGAGCAAAGCTGGAAGTATGCTGCAGCTGGGGGAACATGACTGCCAGATTGCTGTCCTTCTTGGGCACCCCCTCTCTCTGGGCTCACGTTACTGCCTTCCTCTAGCTGGGTACCATCATCGGACCCTTCAAAATGCTGGGCATCCCCCTGGAGCATGTACCCAACACTGTGGTCAAACAGTTCGGGGGACTCCTCAGGAGGACATGGTGGGGCTAGGGAAAGAGTGACTGATGTCATTGAGCCAAGGGAAGAGGCCGCGTTGGCAACTGCTTTGCTAGACAAAGTACCCTGAGCCTGGGTGAGAGAAGATGAGGAGGATGAGGACGGCTTGGTCATCCACTCTACGAAATCTTCCGCATGTTGCAGCTCAACATAGCCAGCTGCCGAAAAAAAGGACAAGCGTGTCCCATGGCCACGTGCTGATGAGGATGCACTGTCTCCATGACCAGCACTGTTGCCTCTAGACACAGAGCCTGCTTGCCCTCTTTTATTGGCTTGTCACTGTCTGCCTCTCCTTGTTGGCCTTCCAGACATACTAATGGCCTGCAGTGAGATGTAGCTGCACAAAGCTGGGATGTATATATATATATATATATATATATATATATATATATATACTGATACTGCAGCTAGCTGAATCAACTGCCTGCCTGTAGTATTATTAGTATGAAAACAGCAGCAATTGTCTCCAGGTAGCTTTAGGTGCACACTGTGCAGAGGACACAATACATTAACAGTAAATACTGTAACTGCCTGCCTGTGGTATTAATAGGAGCAGAACAACAGCAATTGTCTTCAGGTAGCTTTAGGTGCACACTGTGCAGAGGACGCAGTACACTAACTGTAAATACTGTAGCTGCCTGCCTGTGGTATTAATAGGATCAGAAGAACACCACTCATTTTATTCAGGTAGCTTTAGGTGCACACTGTGCAGAGGACACAGTACACTAACTGTAAATACTGTAGCTGCCTGCCTGTGGTATTAATAGGAGCAGAACATCAGCAATTTTCTTCAGGTAGCTTTAGGTGCAGACTGTGCAAAGGACGCAGTACACTAACTGTAAATACTGTAGCTGCCTGCCTGTGGTATTAATAGGATCAGAAGAACACCACCAATTTTATTCAGGTAGCTTTAGGTGCACACTGTGCAGAGGACACACTACACTAACTGTAAATGCTGTAGCTGCCTACCTGTGGTATTAATAGGATCAGAAGAACATCACTAATTTTCTTCATGTAGATTTAGGTGCACACTATGCAGAGGACGCACTACACTAACTGTAAATGCTGTAGCTGCCTGCCTGTGGTATTAATAGGATCAGAAGAACACCACTAATTTTCTTCAGGTAGCTTTAGGTGCACACTGTGCAGAGGACGCACTACACTAACTGTAAATGCTGTAGCTGCCTGCCTGTGGTATTAATAGGATCAGAAGAACACCACTAATTTTCTTCAGGTAGCTTTAGGTGCACACTGTGCAGAGGACACAGTGCACTAACTGTAAATACTGTAGCTGCCTGCCTGTGGTATTAGTAGGAGCAGAACAACAGCAATTGTCTCCAGGTAGCTTTAGGTGCACACTGTGCAGAGGACACACTACACTAACTGTAAATGCTGTAGCTGCCTGCCTGTGGTATTAATAGGATCAGAAAAACACCACTAATTTTCTTCAGGTAGCTTTAGGTGCACACTGTGCAGAGGACGCACTACACTAACTGTAAATGCTGTAGCTGCCTGCCTGTGGTATTAATAGGATCAGAAGAACATCACTAATTTTCTTCAGGTAGCTTTAGGTGCACACTGTGCAGAGGACGCACTACACTAACTGTAAATGCTGTAGCTGCCTGCCTGTGGTATTAATAGGATCAGAAGAACACCACTAATTTTCTTCAGGTAGCTTTAGGTGCACACTGTGCAGAGGACACAGTGCACTAACTGTAAATACTGTAGCTGCCTGCCTGTGGTATTAGTAGGTGCAGAACAACAGCAATTGTCTCCAGGTAGCTTTAGGTGCGCACTGTGCAGAGGACACACTACACTAACTGTAAATGCTGTAGCTGCCTACCTGTGGTATTAATAGGATCAGAAGAACATCACTAATTTTCTTCATGTAGATTTAGGTGCACACTATGCAGAGGATGCACTACACTAACTGTAAATGCTGTAGCTGCCTGCCTGTGGTATTAATAGGATCAGAAGAACACCACTAATTTTCTTCAGGTAGCTTTAGGTGCACACTGTGCAGAGGACGCACTACACTAACTGTAAATGCTGTAGCTGCCTGCCTGTGGTATTAATAGGATCAGAAGAACACCACTAATTTTCTTCAGGTAGCTTTAGGTGCACACTGTGCAGAGGACACAGTGCACTAACTGTAAATACTGTAGCTGCCTGCCTGTGGTATTAGTAGGAGCAGAACAACAGCAATTGTCTCCAGGTAGCTTTAGGTGCACACTGTGCAGAGGACACACTACACTAACTGTAAATGCTGTAGCTGCCTGCCTGTGGTATTAATAGGATCAGAAGAACACCACTAATTTTCTTCAGGTAGCTTTAGGTGCACACTGTGCAGAGGACGCACTACACTAACTGTAAATGCTGTAGCTGCCTGCCTGTGGTATTAATAGGATCAGAAGAACACCACTAATTTTCTTCAGGTAGCTTTAGGTGCACACTGTGCAGAGGACACAGTGCACTAACTGTAAATACTGTAGCTGCCCGCCTGTGGTATTAATAGGAGCAGAACAACAGCAATTGTCTCTAGGTAGCTTTAGGTGCACACTGTGCAGAGGACACACTACACTAACTTGTAAATACTGCAGCTGCCTGTGGTACTGTACTAATAGCATCAGAAGAACACCACTAATTTTCTTCAGGTAGCTTTCGGTGCACACTGTGCAGATGAAGCACTACACTAACTTGTAAATACTACAGCTGCCTGCGGTACTGTACTAATAGGATCAGAAGAACACCACTAATTTTGTTTAGGTAGCTTTAGGTGCACACTGTGCAGAGGACGCACTACACTAACTTGTAAATACTGCAGCTGCCTGCGGTACTGTACTAATAGGATCAGAAGAACACCACTAATTTTTTTTAGGTAGCTTTAGGTGCACACTGTGCAGAGGATGCACTAAACTAACTTGTAAATACTGCAGCTGCCTGTGGTACTGTACTAATAGGATCAGAAGAACACCACTAATTTTCTTCAGGTAGCTTTAGGTGCACACTGTGCAGAGGACGCACTACACTAACTGACTCGCCTGCCTACTCTATCTAACTTAAATCAAATGACACTGTCTCTCTGTCTATCTATCTATCTCTCAACGCCGGAACACACTACACAGGCGGCCTCATATAGTGTGGGGCATGTACTAAACAACCTGAGCCATAATTGGCCAAATCCACCCTGGCTTTGGCCAATTACGGCTCTCTGTACAGACGGCACTGTGATTGGCCAAACATGCGAGTCATAGTGCATGCTTGGCCAATCATCAGCCAGCAATGCACTGCGATGCCGCAGTGCATTATGAGTCTTGACGTGCCACTCGAATTTGGCGCGAACGGCCCATATCGTTCGGAATTCGGCGAATGACCGAACAAGCAATGTTTGAGTCCAACATGCGTTGAATTCGAACATGAAGCTCATCCCTACCCACCAGCAAAGAGGGTGGATTTTTGATTTTAAAGGGTAAGTTCATTTTTGTAAAAAAACAATGAATACTTGGCCCAATATCATACTGTCATAGAGCCCCACGCAAGTCCATAATCAACCCGCAACTCAACACTATTTGGCAATATGGGATCGCTTAAAATATTCTTGTCACTTGCAGTCCCCACATATTTAGATATTATCTGATCTCATATATCTATTAACCCATAAGATCCTTCTGTTAGATACATAAGAGCAAATAAGAGGCGCTCATATCCCCAGTATTAGAAATCATATGTGCTGCAATTCCACCAAATAATAACTGAACCTGGGTGCAAAAATGAATACATGAATTAATTGGTGCGTATACACCTTAATTACAACCGTGCATAGATTAATTTACCCTATGTGAAAAAGTGAAATCAAACTGTGCAACAAAATTAGTATCAAACTAATCATATAGCATAAAATAACCCGTTAATGTGACGTACAAAAGTCCATGATTAAATGTGCAAAAAGGTGAAAAGCATGAAAAATCAGTCCTTAAAAATCTTGTGACAAAGTATACGTGATTTGATTGTGACAAAAAAAAATTAACACAAATCTTCAATAAGTGCAGTGATCTTGATGGTGTTTAACTCCACGTGCCTTTCACCTCACCACCGTGAAACGTGAATTCACTCCCAAAAGAACCTCACTCACCGATTAATTTTGCCAGCACTCTCATGCATGGCAAAAAACACTTTTTAACCACACTCCAGGGTGGTCCGATATGTAATTATTCCACAGTGTTTGGATCAATCCACATGTAAAAGAATTTGAAGAACTGACATAGCGTAAAACCACTCCAATCTTCAATGAAAACACTCACATTTTAAACGATTTAAACCAGCAGTCAAAGCAGTGTAGCTCACAGCAACTTCAAACTCAGTGGGTAAACTCAAAACAACAAATGGTCACGGCGGACCCAAGGTGTACTGATGCTTGGACTCACGGTCTCTCTCACCCCTCCTCTATAGCGCGCCGTTCAATCGAACTCTCCTTCCTCTAGTGCGGCTATCAACGTTGCTTGTCACATCTCACAGCCACGCCCCCGACATGTTTCATCATAGATTAGACTTATTCATGGGATTGGCTGAATAGGCTGCCCCTCACCCCTTATATCACCTCCTCACTAGCTTCCCATAGGTTAGTGAGTCCGCATGCGCACATCTTGTGTCCCCGCTCCGATAATAGAACAGAGACTATGGCGCGCCGCTGTACAGGGATGCGGCTTGCCTTTACGGACTGATTACAACATAGACCTCATATGGATGGCTCAACCTTAATACAAACTACATAACATTGCAGGTGATCACATCATTACTAATATGCCCACATCTGAAATATAGCCTTATTTGTACAATCAAGCCAATATCTCACAACGATTATACAAGTTTGTCATTTCCTTAATCCAAAGTTTACACTCTGATTGCTGAAATAATTCACCACTGGATATGCATTATGAATCGCAGAGTCAAGTTCCAAAGATACACATATCCAAGATGAATCACATATTTAATACAACCTTTCAAATAAAATATGAATTTATTAAAACATTATTAAAAATTCTAAAATAAATATCCAACGAATTTCCCTTCTTTCCCAGTTTACCTGGGGATTGTTAACATGGCGAGAATCTATTAAATAAAAAATTCCATTAAAACTCCATATCATATAATAAGCAGACTATTAAGCCACACCATCTCTATGATTAGATGTTTATATAGAAGCTTATGCCTATATAGAAATTTCATTCTTACTCAACCCAGGGGGAGCATCAGCATATTATACTTCCATTAACATCTCCCCTTCTACAAACCTATTGCTTGGTGATGTAGCCCACACATGGGTCATTTCTCTCCCCCACTGTTCAGGACTACTTCCCAAATATAATTGTAATGATCAAAATTAAAACCTATAGATAAAAAACATTATTAAAAATAGGAATAAAAATAAAATAAAGGTCCTCTTGCCCCTTATTCCCAGGGTCTCTACACTCTGGGTTGCCAAAATGCCTGCCAAATAACCAAAATAAGAAACAACATACCTCTGAACCTACTACTAAGATATAATAATCCACCGAGAACCAACTCATCACATCTTACTACCTCAAATTAAAAATTATTTATAAAACAGTTTGAGTCCAACTCTATGTTTAACCCTCTAGGGGTTAAACTTTTCAATAAAAAGATTCAGCGAGTTTCCCTCTGTGATAGATCTCTAACCCTGTTGGAACCTCTCCACGACGGGTGGACTACATCAATTCCACAAAACTGTAAGAGCGAGGGATCCTTTTGATGTTTTTCTTTAAAATGCAGGGAGACACTATGGTATTTGTAACCATTCTTAATGTTGATTAAATGCTCCGAGATTCTGATCCTTAGCAATCTTTTTGTTCTGCCCACATAAAGTAGGCCACAAGGGCACCACATTAAATATACAACAAAAGAGGAGTTACAAGTGCTGAATTCCTTAATTTCAAAGGATTCTCCTTCTCTATTAGTTACACTTGTCACCCCTCTGTGACTCACTTTTACGGCCCTGCAGCATATGCATCTTCTACAGCAGTAAAAACACTTAAAGTCGAGTCTCAAATCATTCTGCCCGGGTGGATCGAGAATTTTCCTTACTACATGATCGCCAAAGCTCGGAGCCCTCCTGTAAATAAATCTCGGTTGATTCAGTAGGATTTACCCCAAGTGTCTATCTTTACATAAAATATGCCAATGCTTTTTGAATATCCCCTCAATGTCTTTATATTGACAATGATACCCTGATATGAACCCCAGCTGGTGTTGGTTCTCAATCAACTGGGGAACATTCCTTTTTTCAAAGCATTTCTCCCTCGGGGTTTGAGCCACTTCCTGAAAAACCTTATTTAATACATCAGTGTCATATCCTTTTTGCACAAATTTCTTTTTTAGGATTCCTGCCTGTTCATAAAAAATCATCTATCTGTGTACAGTTTCGTCGGACTCGTAATATGTGTCCCTTTGGAATGTTTTCTATCCAAGTGGGATGATGGCGGCTTCTTATAGACAAATAACTGTTACGATCTGTCGGTTTAAAAAACACTTTTGTCCTTAATGTGTCCACATATCTTTCAATCGTCACATCTAAAAAGTTGACCGTATAACTGCTAATCTGGTATTCCAATCTGATATTATTAGTATTACTGTTAAGTTCCTGTAAGAACTCAACTGCCGATTCCTCCGTACCCTCCCAAATAAATAGGAGGTCATCAATAAATCTCCGGTAGAATAAAAGTTGGGGCCTTCTAACATTGAATACCTTCCTGTCCTCCCACTCTTCCATGAACAGGTTGGCGAGGCTGGGAGCATACTTGGCTCCCATCGCTATGCCAACCTGTTGGGAGTAGAAATCACCATTACACCAAAAATAATTATGGGACATGCAAAAATCCAATACATGCCCCAAAAATCGCTTTTGCATAGCTGGAATGTCATCTCTTTTACTCAATGCCCAATTCAAGGCTAGAGATGCGTCCTCATGTTGTATAATAGTATACAAAGAGGCTACATCTGCCGTTACCAAGTATACTAAAGATGAGGCCTCCAATCTCACATTCTCAAGCGATGTCAATAAGTCTCCCGTATCTTTCAAATAAGCTCTTGTGACCTTCACACTCGGCTGGAGGAATTTGTCCAAATATTCCCCCAGTCTGGCTGTAACAGACCCAATACCATTGACGATAGGGCGAGGCGGCGGGCATTGCGTACTTTTGTGTATTTTTGGCAGAGTGTATATCACTGGGATTCTACACGCACTAGGAATTAGATATCTCTTCTCTTTTAAATTTAAAGCATCCATTCTATAGCCCCATTCTATCAGAATTGTCAACTGGGTTTTATATGCCTCCGTGGGGTCAGATGACAATTTTTTATAGGCAGATCTATCCCCAACAAGTTCCAAGAGTTGGTTAAGATAAAATGATTTATCTAACAGCACCACTCCTCCCCCTTTATCAGCGGGTCGTATTATTAGATCCTTCTTCTCTTCCAAAGATCTAATCCCTTCTCTGATATAGTGAGGGTTGACCCCCTTACGTGGGGTGAGTTCCTCAATGTCATTAAGTACCAAACTCTTGAACACTTCTATAAAGTGGTTGCTCGGATTCTGGGGATTAAAAATGGATTTATTTTTGAGTCCCGTATCCATTTTAGTGGTAGGTACTCTCGATTTGATAGTGGATTCTACTGGATGACTAAGAAAATACTTTTTAATATTCATGGACCTAATAAATTTGTGTACATCTATATAGACATCAAATTTATTCATTTATTTTTTCGGGGCACATTTCAAACCCAAGTTCAATATGTTAAGCTCTTTGTGATTGAGCTCAACACTACTTAGGTTAAATATCCCTGTGTTCATGCATCCCTCTGTCGCTTTCTTAGGTTGTTTAGATCGCCCTGCCCTGCATCCCCTTCTTCTCTTCGGGGGGGCACGTGATCCTTGTTGTAACCATGGGTCGGCGTGAATCTTCCTCCCCCTCTTTGGTATGAACCCCTGGGGTTCCTCCTCGGAGTACCCCTCCCTCTCCCCCGCTGCCCTAAAAAAGGCACATTGTAAGGTGCATATCCTGATTGCTCATCATTTTCCAATGGAGCAAATCTGTAGTACAATGGGACATCACTATTGTCCACAGTGTCTCGATGATATGGGGGATATTGTTGCCATTGCCTGTAATACTGCGGGGTATCATATCCATATGTAGCATCCTTTCCATAGTTCCTCGGGGAAGAGTATTCATTCTGATACCTTCCTGGGTATCCACCTCTTCCTCGCGATGTGGGTCTCGGGGACTGGTAATAGTCTCGTCCATAATGTGCATCCATTGTGCCTCTCCCTCTATCATCCGGCCTGGGTCCAGTGACTCCTTGTATACCTTTATCTTTATTCCCTGTTTTTTTATTATTAATTCTGTTATTCCCAGGGTTAGGTAAGGGATTAATGGTACTTACTGTTCCATTAGTAGAAGCAACTGGTTCACCCATGTTATTCACATTTGTTGTTTGCCATGCATAAATTTTATTGGTTTTAAAATCATTAGAATCCCTGTTAAATTTTTTAACTTTCTTCTTCTGCATTTCTCGGTCGACCTTCTCCAACTTTTTCTTAATGTTGACATTGAATTCCTTCATTTGATTGGAATCCTTAATAGGTTCAAGTTTTTCTTGTAAAATTTTGATTTTTTCATTTAGCATATTCAGCTTAATCTGTTTCCTTTTCAGGACTAATCCTTGTAATTCCCTTCCTACCTTATTAAAAAATTCCAGCCAATCATTCATGAACGGCTGGTCATTAAGACCATCCTGGGGTGGGACATCCCACCTCAGACTTCTAAAAATAAGATTCTCTCTACGGTAGTGCTCACTAACCTATGGGAAGCTAGTGAGGAGGCGATATAAGGGGTGAGGGGCAGCCTATTCAGCCAATCCCATGAATAAGTCTAATCTATGACGAAACATGTCGGGGGCGTGGCTGTGAGATGTGACGAGCAACGTTGATAGCCGCACTAGAGCAAGGAGAGTTCGATTGAACGACGTGCTATAGAGGAGGGGTGAGAGAGACCGTGAGTCCAAGCATCAGTACACCTCTGGTCCACCGTGACCATTTGTTGTTTTGAGTTTACCCACTGAGTTTGAAGTTGCTGTTTGAAGAGCTACACTGCTTTGACTGCTGGTTTAAATCTTTTAAAATGTGAGTGTTTTCATTGAAGATTGGAGTGGTTTTAATAAACGTGTCTTGCTGGTTTACGCTATGTGAGTTCTTCAAATTCTTTTACATGTGGATTGATCCAAACACTGTGGAATAATTACATATCAGACCACCCTGGAGTGTGGTTAAAAAGCGTTTTTTTGCCGTGCATGAGAGTGCTGGCAAAATTAATCGGTGAGTGAGGTTCTTTTGGGAGTGAATTCATGTTTCACGGTGGTGAGGTGTAAGACACGTTTTTTTGATTTTTTTGTCACAATCAAATCACGTATACTTTGTCACAAGATTTTTAAGGACTGATTTTTCATGCTTTTCACCTTTTTGCACATTTAATCATGGACTTTTGTACGTCACATTAACGGGTTATTTTATGCTATATGATTAGTTTGATACTAATTTTGTTGCACAGTTTGATTTCACTTTTTCACAGGGTAAATTAATCTATGCACGGTTGTAATTAGGGTGTATACGCACCAATTAATTCATGTATTAATTTTTGCACCCAGGTTCAGTTATTATTTGGTGGAATTGCAGCACATGTGATTTCTAATACTGGGGATATGAGCGCCTCTTATTTGCTCTTATGTATCTAACAGAAGGATCTTATGGGTTAATAGATATATGAGATCAGATAATATCTAGGTTTACAGTCATTTAAAGGGGCAGCTCTCTTTATATATATTCACATTTTTCACACACTTTAAGTTTTAGAGTTTTTTACTATTTAATAGGCCATTCACTGGACCTCATTCCTTATTGATTTACGCTCTATCCAGTGGCGCAGTGGGGGTAATTTTGAATAAAGGGCGGTTTATTATTCAGATTACCCATTTATATACAGTCCCCACATATTCCCCTTTTATCCTTCCTTCCTGAATTATCCTTATTTCACCTTGCCAGTGTAGCCCCGGCTTCATTCCAAATATGGAAATCCCTTGACCTTCACAGGTTGGGTCATTGGATCACTAACACCTCACTCATATCACCTCACTCATATCATTTGCATCGATGCAGGAGACATATCAACTTCCATATTTTTGGAAATATTTAGGTATATTCAAATCAACAGACTTACAATCTTAAACATTCTTTGAACATATATGTTCTTTGAATCCTCTGGCTCCTGGCTTGATCTCTAAGATTTCATCTCATTTCCATATCAAACTCAGTGCTACCGGCCTACACCACTCAATGGTCTGCTGATATTAGCATACAGCTGGTACCTGAGGATTGGACGGATATCTGACAATCCACTAAATCATCTGTTGCCAACATTCTAGCACTGGAAACAAATTATATAATTTTAACAAGATTGTACTTAGTCCCAGGTAGAATTGCTAAAATATTTTTCCCTCTTACCCCCAAATTGTTTTAAAGTTTTACCGGAAGTAGGAACTCATTTACATATCTGGTGGACCTGGCCGGTAGTCTCCTCATTCTAGGCTGAGTATTTAGCATGCTCTCAGTGCTACTGAATGCCCATATCCAGCCAGATCCATTGATAGCAATATTAAACAAATGCCCTGATGACCTGACAACAGTGCAATTCAAACTCCTTTTGTACGTAACTACTGCCTCCAAGCAGACCATTGCTAAAGCTTGGAAAAGCTCTACGCTATACATCCTTAAGAAGGAAACACAGGATCACCCAATTCATGATACATAGCAAGGGTGAGGCCACACTGCTGGATGGAGTCCCAAACCACCTAAAAATTTGGAAGCCATGGGTGGACAAATATTTGTCACCTACATTTGATAAATCTTTGATGGAACTCTAGTTGCTTTCTGTAGCCTTATCGCACTTTGTCAAATTGACGTACTACAGAGGGCTACTTGACCCTCGAGGGACTTCGAACATCCCACCTTCCCTCTCTCCTCGGAGCTTTCCTTTTTTATCTCCCTATTAGGAATTGGCCGAACGGACCCCTGTTCAGTTCGCACCAGAACTTTTGAACACCGCAAAAGTTTGCACCCGAATATCGAACCCCATTAAAGTCAATGGGATCCGAACGTCAAAAATCAAAAGTGCCCATTTTGAAGGCTTATATGCAAGTAATTGGGCATACAATGGTTATAGGGGTCTGGGTCCTGCCCTGGGGGCCATGTATCAATAAAAAAAAGCTGTTCACCCATTCCTAATATATGGCACCTTTTAGCCTGACTCTGGGAATAGCCCTTTGAGCGCTTAGGGGGTACCTGATGTTCATAGGACAATTCTGCAGAGGAGGGCATGGAGGTGGCAGAGGAGGAGGAGGGGGTAGAGCTCACAGGTCTGGCATCATCACTACCAGCTGTATGGAGACGTGGGAGCAAAACAAGCTGCAGCACTGAGCCCTGTCCTGCATCCTTTCTAGTTGCAAGCAGCCTTACCCAGTGTATATCATCCCTGCCCATGCTTGCTGGACCACATGTCAGCAGTAAGGTGCCCAACGATGCCAGAACATTCCCTTCCATATGATGGTAGAGAAATGAAATGGCCTTACGTGAAAAGTACTAGTGACTGGGAACCTGCCATTGTGGTACAGCACATGTGCGATTTCATGGAGGGGGGCAGAATCCACCAGGCTGAAAGTTGGAGAGCCAACAGCTTTGACAAGCTTGCATTTAGACGCTGGGCATGTGGGTGGCAGGGAGAGGTAATGTGCTATACCATCATCCCTGTCAGTGGAGGCTGCTAAAGGTAATGACTCAGTATAGCAGGGGCAGACTGAAGTGGGTATGGAGGAGGAGGAGGGATGGATTTGTTCCCCTTTTGTGTGGCTTTTAACTGCTCTTACCAATGGGCTGAGTGGTTGGATGTTAAATGCCTTGTTAAGCATGTGGTACCCAAATGGTTGGTGTTTTTGCCATGTTTGATGTGCCTGAGACACAGTTTGCAGATAGAAACAGTGTGATCTGCTGCAGATGTGCTGAAATAGGCCCAGACAGCTGAGCTTTGGGGAGTGGGCCGGGAGATAACAGCTGCAGAATGTGATGGAATAGGGTGGCTGCTCTCTACTCTTTCTTGATGTTGGCCTCCTTGGGGTTATGTCCTCTCACCTTCAGTTTCCTCCTCTGCTCTATCTTGCACCCAAGTCGCATTAGTGGTCTCATCATCATCATCTCCATCTCCTCCATCTTCATCATTACCACTGAAGACAACTTGGCAATATGCTGCGGCTTGGGGAACATGAATGCCAATGTGTCTACCAGTGTTCCTCTCCCTCTCTAGGCTCATGTTCGTGTAATCCTCAACCTCGGAACCAACATTTGAATCCAGGAATGGCTGGGCATCATCAAGGAGCAAGTGGCTGAAGCTGTGGTCAAATAACTCAGCTGACTCCTCAATGGCTGGTGTTGGGGCTATGGCAGGAATAGATGTGGACAAGGAGGCATGTTTATCCACTCTGGCAACTGCAGGGGACTGCACACTTGTCTCTGCTTGCATGACAGAGGATGAGGAGGATGAGGAAGGTTTAGTAGGGCAGTCCACCACCTCCTCTGCATGCTGTGGCTGGATAGCATGGCAAACTCACTAAACAGAGGAAATGATGCCCTGCCAGAGGACTGACCACTAATCACTACGTCCGCCTTTGCCTGTGGACACATTTGTTGCTGGCCCCCTTACAGTGCCAAGGGAACATCTGCCTCTCCTTGTTGTCCTCCCAGACATTACTGGGAGGGAGGGGGTGGTGCTTATAGGCAAATGTAAATAAGAAGTTGAAATCTGTATGTAGATGCACTTACTCACACTACATAGGCACACTCCATGGATACACTATAATATACTGCAATATAATGCACCAAACGAACAGTGATGCACAGAATTACATGGCGTTAAACTGGCAGTAATGCACACAGAAGTATATGGCGTTAAACTGACAGTAACGCACACAAAAGTAAATTGCTTTAACCACTTCAGCCCCGGAAGGTTTTACCCCCTTCCTGACCAGAGCACTTTTTACAATTCGGCACTGCGTCGCTTTAACTGCTAATTGCACGGTAATGCAATGCTGTACCCAAACGAAATTTGCGTCCTTTTCTTCCCACAAATAGAGCTATCTTTTGATGGTATTTGATCACCTCTGCCGTTTTTATTTTTTACGCTATACGCGGAAAAAGACCGAAAATTTTGAAAAAAAATGATATTTTCTACTTTTTGTTCTAAAAAAAATCCAATAAACTCAATTTTAGTCATACATTTAGGCCAAAATGTATTCGGCCACATGTCTTTGGTAAAAAATATGTCAATAAGTGTATATTTATTGGTTTGCGCAAAAGTTATAGCGTCTACAAACTAGGGTACATTTTCTGGAATTTACACAGCCTTTAATTTATGACTGCCTATGTCGTTTCTTGAGGTGCTAAAATGGCAGGGCAGTACAAAACCCCCACAAATGACCCCATTTTGGAAAGTAGACACCCCAAGGAATTTGCTGAGAGGCATGTTGAGCCCATTGAATATTCATTTTTTTTGTCCCAAGTGATTGAATAATGACAAAAAAAAAAAAAAAAAAATTACAAAAAGTTGTCACTAAATGATATATTGCTCACACAGGCCATGGGCATATGTGGAATTGCACCCCAAAATACATTTAGCTGCTTCTCCTGAGTACGGGGATACCACATGTGTGGGACTTTTTGGGAGCCTAGCCGCGTACGGGGCCCCGAAAACCCAGCACCACCTTCAGGATTTCTAAGGGCGTACATTTTTGATTTTACTCCTCACTACCTATCACAGTTTTGAAGGCCATAAAATGCCCAGATGACATAACCCCCCCCAAATGACCCCATTTTGGAAAGTAGACACCCCAAGCTATTTGCTTTGAGGCATGTTGAGTCCATGGAATGTTTTATATTTTGACACAAGTTGCGGGAAAGTGACATATTTTTTTTTTTTTTTTTTGCACAAAGTTGTCACTAAATGATATATTGCTCACACAGGCCATGGGCATATGTGGAATTGCACCCCAAAATACATTTAGCTGCTTCTCCTGAGTACGGGGATACCACATGTGTGGGACTTTTTAGGAGCCTAGCCGCGTACGGGACCCCGAAAACCAAGCACCGCCTTCAGGATTTCTAAGGGCGTACATTTTTGATTTTACTCCTCACTGCCTATCACAGTTTCGGAGGCCATGGAATGCCCAGGTGGCACAAACCCCCCCCAAATGACCCCATTTTGGAAAGTAGACACCCCAAGCTATTTGCTGAGAGGCATGGTGAGTATTTTGCAGCTCTCATTTGTTTTTGAAAATAAAGAAAGACGAGAAAAAATTTTTTTTTTTTTCTTTTTTCAATTTTCAAAACTTTGTGACAAAAAGTGAGGTCTGCAAAATACTCACTATACCTCTCATCAAATAGCTTGGGGTGTCTACTTTCCAAAATGGGGTCATTTGGGGGGGTTTTGTGCCACCTGGGCATTCCATGGCCTCCGAAACTGTGATAGGCAGTGAAGAGTGAAATCAAAAATTTACGGCCTTAGAAAGCCTGAAGGCGGTGCTTGGTTTTCGGGGTCCCGTACGCGGCTAGGCTCCCAAAAAGTCCCACACATGTGGTATCCCCGTACTCAGGAGAAGCAACAGAATGTATTTTGGGGTGTAATTTCACATATTCCCATGGCATGTTTGAGCAATATATCATTTAGTGACAACTTTGCGCAAAAAAAAATAAAAAAAATAAAAAATTGTCTCTTTCCCGCAACTTGTGTCACAATATAAATTATTCCATGGACTCAACATGACTCTCAGCAAATAGCTTGGGGTGTCTACTTTCCAAAATGGGGTCATTTGAGGGGGGGTTGAACTGTCCTGGCATTTTATGCACAACATCTAGAGGCTTATGTCACACATCACCCACTCTTCTAACCACTTGAAGACAAAGCCCTTTCTGACACTTATTGTTTACATAAAAAAATAATTTTTTTTTGCAAGAAAATTACTTTGAACCCCCAAACATTATATATTTTTTTTTAAGCAAATGCCCTACAGATTAAAATGGTGGGTGTTTCATTTTTTTTTTTCACACAGTATTTGCGCAGCGATTTTTCAAACGCATTTTTTGGGGAAAAAACACACTTTTTTACATTTTAATGCACTAAAACACACTATATTGCCCAAATGTTTGATGAGATAAAAAAGATGATCTTAGGCCGAGTACATGGATACCAAACATGACATGCTTTAAAATTGCGCACAAACGTGCAGTGGCGACAAACTAAATACATTTTTAAAAGCCTTTAAAAGCCTTTACAGGTTACCACTTTAGATTTACAGAGGAGGTCTACTGCGAAACTTACTGCCCTCGATCTGACCTTCGCGGCGATACCTCACATGCATGGTGCAATTGCTGTTTACATTTGACGCCAGACCAACGCTTGCGTTCACCTTAGCGCGAGAGCAGGGGGGACAGGGGTGCTTTTTTTTTTTTTTTTTTTTTTTTCTTTATTATTATTATTTTTTTATCTTATTTTTAAACTGTTCCTTTCATTTTTTTTTTTTAAATCATTTTTATTGTTATCTCAGGGAATGTAAATATCCCCTATGATAGCAATAGGTAGTGACAGGTACTCTTTTTTGCAAAAATTGGGGTCTATTAGACCCTAGATTTCTCCTCTGCCCTCAAAGCATCTGATCACACCAAGATCGGTGTGATAAAATGCTTTCCCAATTTCCCAATGGCGCTGTTTACATCCGGCGAAATCTACGTCATAAAATGCTCGTAGCTTCCGGTTTCTTAGGTCATAGAGATGTTTGGAGCCACTCTGGTCTCTGATCAGCTCTATGGTCAGCTGGCTGAATCACCGGCTGCATTTTCAGGTTCCCTGTTGAGACAGGAGAGCCAGAGAAAAACACGGAAGATGTTGGGGGGGGGGCATTCCCTCCCACTGCTTGTAAAAGCAGTCTAGAGGCTAATTAGCCACTAGGATTGCTTTTACATGAAAGCCGACCGCTGGCTGAAAAGAATGATACCAAGATGATACCTAAACCTGCCGGCATCATTCTGGTATAACCACTCAAAGTCGTGAATGGCATACCTGAAGACAAAAAAATGGTTAACAATAAAGCACAGTAAACGGTAAGGTATAAAAAATTGCATACCTGAAAAGCAAACATGATAAAACATAATAACAATAAAACATTGCAGAATAGAATACAGTAAAAAAGAGCAGAACAATAGAGAGAGAATAGAAAGAGAGAGAACAATAAAACGACAACTATTTTTATTTTATATTTTTGTTTGTGTTTTTTTTTTTTTTTTTTTTACACTTTTTTTTGTAACTAACTTTTATAACTGTAACCGGTTCCAGGTTCGGGTCTCTCAAAATGCGATGGCATCTCGGGAGACCCTGTGAAAGTGTGCCTAGTCTGTGCAATGCTGTACCCTACGCTAATACTCAACTAGTGCATGGTAGCGTTCAAAACATTCACCAATGCAAAGACCAGGATTGTCAGGACAGGAGGGACAATAATTGCGGGTGTCACGCCTATATCCGCGCTTGCTGCAGACACAACATCTTTTTTGGGGGGTTCGTTGGGTAGGGGTACTCGGGAGGACATAAGGAAAATCCCTCTCATGCAGCCGACTGCATTTGGTTGGGGATGTGAATGGGGGAAGTACAGGCGCTGCAGAAGTGGTGGGCTCCCAATTAGGATTGGCGAATGCAGCAGGAAGGGCACTATGGGCATGACGGGCCTGTGTTTGTCTTCTTCTTGGTGGCAGCGGGACACTACTTGTGCTTGCCACCTCACCAGCTTGAACTGCACTTATGTGACTCGCCACGTCACCACGTGTTACTGCAGTGCTGGTTTGACTACGACCGGGGTGTACTAGGCCGCTGGCGCTTGCCAGTTCACCAAAACGCTACAAAAAAAACTGTTAGCGATCACAGGGATCCGGCCTGACTCTGCGAACGCTGCAGTTATGCGTTTAGTGTTTTGTAAGTGACAGTGATCGATCGATACTGCACTTGGGTGGGCTGGGCCGGGCCGGGCGGAGGGGCAAAACGCAGGTGCTAGCAGGTATCTGGGCTGATCCCGCTAACACTGCGTTTTTGGGAACCCTAAACTGCTGGGGACGCTAGTATAGATCTGATCGGATCAGATATTGATCCGTTCAGATACTATACCACTAAGGGAGGTGTATGCTGCGTGCGTGGGTGTTAGCGGTACTGGCGCTAATCTGACGCTGCCTGGGGCTGGTGCTTGCCAGTTCACCAAAATGCTACCAAAAAAACTGTTAGCGATCGCAGGGATCAGGCCTGACTCTGCGAACGCTGCAGTTATGCGTTTAGTGTTTTGTAAGTGACAGTGATCGATCGATACTGCACTTGGGTGGGCTGGGCTGGGCCGGGCGGACAGGAAAAACGCAGGTGCTAGCAGGTATCTGGGCTGATCCCGCTAACACTGCGTTTTTGGGAACCCTAAACTGCTGGGGACGCTAGTATAGATCTGATCGGATCAGATATTGATCCGATCAGATACTATACCACTAAGGGAGGTATACGGTGCGTGCGTGGGTGTTAGCGGTACTGGCGCTAACCTGACGCTGCCTGGGGCTGGTGCTTGCCAGTTCACCAAAACGCTACCAAAAAAACTGTTAGCGATCGCAGGGATCAGGCCTGACTCTGCGAACGCTGCAGTTATGCGTTTAGTGTTTTGTAAGTGACAGTGATCGATCGATACTGCACTTGGGTGGGCTGGGCGGAGGGGCAAAACGCAGGTGCTAGCGGGTATCTGGGCTGATCCCGCTAACACTGCGTTTTCGGGAACCCTAAACTGCTGGGGACGCTAGTATAGATTTGATCGGATCAGATATTGATCCGATCAGATACTATACCACTAAGGGAGGCATATGCTGCGTGCGTGGGTGTTAGCGGTACTGGCGCTAATCTGACGCTGCCTGGGGCGACGCATATCACCGCCGGGCGATCAGGGGGCTAAACCTTTATTCGGTAATAAACGGCGGGTTCCCTGGCACTATAAAAAATAAACGAACTAACCAGCGTCACCCGTAACAGTTATACGGTGATCAGTGGTGAAAGGGTTAACTAGGGGGAAATCAAGGGGTTAAAACATTTATTAGATAGTATATGGGGGTCCCTGTCGCTATAAAACACTGACGGCGAACCTAAATATTTACGTTCCTAACTAGCGTCACCAGCGACACTAATACAGCGATCAGAAAAATGATCGCTTAGCGACACTGGTGAGGGAGGGTGATCAAGGGGTAAAACTTTATTAGGGGGGGTTAGGGGGGTACCCTAGACCTAAAGGGGGGTAATACTAACTGCCCTAACACTAACTGTCACAAACTGACACTATGCAGTAATCAGAAAAAAAAAAAAAAAAAATACTGCTAATGTCAGTTTGTGACAGGGGGGGGGTGATTGGGGGGGATCGGGGGGCGATCGGGGGGGGGATCGGGGTGTAAGGTATGCCTGGCATGTTCTACTGTGTGTGTGTGTGTTGTGTGCACTCACTTGTCTTCTCTCCTCGGCGCTGGAACGGAAACTGCCAGACCGAGGAGAGATGACATCACATCCTCTGCCTGTGTGAAACGACACACAGGCAGAGGAGGATTCCCATTGGCTGGGAGCGATCGCGAGGGGGGGGCCACGATCGGATGGTCTCCCCCTCGCCTCCCGACGCTCCCAGTCAAATGCCGACCGCCGATGGCACCGGGGGGGGGTCCGATCGGACCCCCCGCCCGCGGGAGGCAGATCACGTACGGGTACGTGATTTTGCCTGCCCGTGCCGCTCTGCCGCAGTATATATGCGGTAGGCGGTCGGCAAGTGGTTAAACTGGTAGTAACGCACACAGAACTATAGGGAGTTAACCTAGCAGTAAAGAACATAGGAGTAAATGGCGATAAACTGGCAGTAATGCACAAAACTAAATGGCATTAAACTAGCAGTAATGCACAAAACGAAATGATGTTAAACTGGCAGTAACGCACACAGAACTATATGGCGTTAAACTGGCAGTAGTGCACACTGAACTGTATGGCGTTAAACTGGCAGTAATGTACACAAAACTATATGGCGTTAAACTGGCAGTAACGCACACAAAAGTAAATTGCGTTAAACTGGTAGTAACGCAGGGAGTTAACCTGGCAGTAACGCACACAGAAGTAAATGGCATTAAACTGGCAGTAATGCACAAAACTAAATTACATTAAACTGGCAGTAGTGCACACAAAACTATATGGCGTTAAACTGGCAGTAATGCACACAAAACTATATGGCGTTAAACTGGCAGTAATGCACACAAAACTATATGGCGTTAAACTGACAGTAACGCATACAGAACTATATGGCGTTAAACTGGCAGTAACACACACAAAACTATATGGCGTTAAACTGGCAGAAGCGCACACAAAAGTAAACAGCATTAAACTGGCAGTAACGCACACAGAACTATATGGTGTTAAACTAGCAGTAACGCACACAGAACTATATGGCTTTAAACTGGCAGTAACACACACAGAAGTAAATGGCGTTAACTTGGCAGTAACGCACAAAACTATATGGTGTTAAACTGGCAGTAACACACACAGAACTATATGGTGTTAAACTGGCAGTAACGCACACAGAACTATATGGTGTTAAACTGGCAGTACAACACACAAAACTGTATAGCATTAAACTGGCAGTAATGCACACAAAACTATATGGCGTTAAACTGGCAGTAACGCACACAGAAGTGAATGGCGTTAAACTGGCAGTAACGCACAAAACTAAATGACATTAAACTGGCAGTAATGCACACAGAAATATATGGCGTTAAACTGTCAGTAACGCACACAGAACTATATGGTGTTAAGCTGGCAGTAACGCACACAAAACTATATCGAGTTAAACTGTCAGTAACGCACACAGAACTATATGACGTTAAACTGGTAGTAACGCACACAAAACTATATGGCATTAAACTGGCAGTAATGCACACAAAACTATATGGCGTTAAACTGGAAGTAACGCACACAGAAGTAAATTGTAAACTGTGTAAATATATATATATACACAGTCTTGTATATTTATATATACTCTGCATCCACTGTAGCCTATATCTACAGTGCATTCTGTGGTATACTGTTTCTAATACACTTCGGGGGGTGTACTAATATATACAGTTTTATATATATATATATATATATATATATATATATATATATATATATATATATATATATATACTATATTTACAGTGCATTTGGTAGTGTACTGTTTCTAATACACTTCAGGCAGTGTACACAGTATCTAATACAGTGCAGTGTGGTGTTGCAAAACTAAAAGTACATCATGTCCGAAAATCCACCATGGAGAGGCAGATGCTCACAGGCCACTAAAAGAGGGCAAGCAGCTTCTGTGTCTACAGTCAACAGTGGTGGTCATGGACATGGTGCATCCTTTGCAGGTGGTTGTGGGGCACGCTTGTCCTTTTTTGCTGCTGCTGACCGAGTTATTGAGCCACAACATGCAGAAGAGTTGGTGGAGTGGATAACAAAGCTGTCTTCATCCTCCTCATCCTCTGTCACCCAGGCTCAGAGTAGTTTGCCTTCCAACGCAGCTGCTAAAGTGGCCTATTCCACTGGCTCCTTGTCCACAGTCACTCCTTCCGTTTCCCCACCATCATGCACGGTGGAGTCCCCAGAATTATTCAACCACAGTGTCGGTTATATGCTGCTGGAGGATGCTCAGCAATTTGAAGGCTCTGATGTTGGTTCCTGGGTTGAGGAAGGGCGTAACATGAGGCTAGAGAGAGGGGGTGCCACAAAAGGACAAGAAACTGGCAGTCATGTTTCACAGCAGGGCCTGTTCCTGCCCCCAACAAGAGTATCTGTGAGGGGTTACAGTGTTGTGGCATCACAAACACCACCACCCAAGGCCCAATTTTTCATATCCTGCCCTCCAGGTCTGGTATGGATTTTGGGGGGGTCATCCACACCATTTTTTTGGTATTTGTGTTATTTTTATCTATATTGCTGGGATCCGACAATACATTACAGTTGCAAGCAGTTTTAAATGAAATTTTTTCCTTTAGAAATGTAATTTAGCTGTGGCACTGTTATAAACATGAAAAAGATGAGCTACTTTAGAGGCATACTAAGGACACTCCCCAAGCTCGATATTTAAAGGAATATTTCATTTTTATTGTTTCACTTTAAGCATTATAAAAAATCACTGCTCCCGAAAAAAGTGTCCTTTTTAAAACTTTTTGTGCATTGATACTAGACATGTGTACACTGAAATATTTCATTTCGGAATTTCGTTTTTGTCTGAAAAATACATTTATTTAGTTACTCCTGAAATTCGTTTTTATTTTTTTTTTTGTTTCGTTAAAAAATGCTTTTATCCGAAAATCCAAAATAATTGAGGTCGAATCTGTCATTGAAAGCTTATGGTGTCTGTCGAATGTTCTAAGAAGATTTGACGGAGCAGCTAAACTGTACGATGCCGCAATTGTACATTTCCGGTCGAATGCTCCGCCTCCAAGCTATAGTAGAATTCTAATATTGTATGACACTAGTAATTAATATATTTATTAATTATTATTACTAGTCAACCAACATTAGAATTCTTCTATAGCCTATGGGCGGAGCATTTGACCATAAATGTCTGCTCACAGCGACTGCTTCGTCGAATCTTCATGTCGAATCTTTTCTCTCTATGTCGAATAATCTTGGACTAATAGAGTTAGGTTAGGCACATTCAACCTTTTATGCTATTGTCTCTATAATGTTGAATCTTTTCTCTCTATGTCAAATCTTTTTTCTCTATGTAGAATAGTCTTGAACTAATAGAGCTAAGGTTAGGCACATTCGACCACAGGTTCGATGGACACAGATTGCTACTGTCAGCGTCATGTCGAATCTCCTATCTATATCGAACTGTTGTCACAACTAAAACAAAAATAAAGCATTTGTTTATGTCGGATCTTTCGGTTTTCGGATTCTGCACGTTCATTATCGTTTGTTAAAACGATAACGAAAATACCCAAAATTCGGACGAAAATGCATTCGGACAAAAACTAATGCACATGTCTAATTGATACATGTCTCCTGTGACAGGACCCGGGTCCCCAAACACTTTTATGGCAAAAACTTGCATATAAGCTTTTAAAATGAGCACATTGTCACATTTGTGTCCCATAGACTTTTACGGTGTTCGCGTGTTTGAACAAATTTTTTGCCTGTTTGCATGCTCTGCTGCGAACCGAACTAGGGGGTGTTCAGCTCATCCCTATTAGAGAGAAAGGATTTAATTATCCACCCTGTGGATAAAGGCGGGGGTATAGTCCTACTGGATAAACAGAATTACTTAGAGGAGATGAAACATATCATAAGTGATGCAAGAACTTATGCTCCTTTGTATAAGGATCCTGCCTTAGGATTTAAAAATAAATTAACAGAAATAATTAGGTGGGGATATGAAAAAGGAATACCTAATAAAAAAAAGAAAAGGAATACTTACGGTAGTTCCCAGCTCCCCCCGAATTCCCGTCTTATACTATCTGAAAGTACACAAAAATATTACCAAACCTCCTGGGAGGCTGATCGATAGTGGCATAAATTCTTTAGTATGCAGAGTGGGTGAATATGCTGACTATTTCCTCCAACCACTAGTTGCAGATACTACTTCATTTCATAAAGTGGTTGTATACCCCACTTGGTGATTTTTATAATAAGGCTTACCTGTAGGTAAAAAGAATATCTCCTAAACCTGCACGGTTTAGGAGATATTGACTCTGCATGCAGCTGCTGACATCAGTGGCACATGCGCTCTGCAGGTCCGGCATATCCTGCGGGAACTTGCCGTAAAAGGAAAGGCTCCCGCCCACATGCGTGGGGGTGACGTCATCGATTCTTCAGCAACTCACAGCCAGAACCAGTGATCCCAGGAGAAAAACAGAGGGAACATGTCAGCTACCTCAGCGGTGACTGGGCGCCACTGCAGGGCTTCGTTCTATGGTAAGTAACTCATAATGTGTTAGTATGTGATGCATATATATACAGTATCTCACAAAAGTGAGTACACCCCTCACATTTTTGTAAATACTTTATTATATCTTTTCATGTGACAACACTGAAGAAATTAAACTTTGCTACAATGTAAAGTAGTGAGTGTACAGCTTGTATAACAGTGTAAATTTACTGTCCCCTCAAAAAAACTCAACATACAGCCATTAATGTCTAAACCGCGGGCAACAAAAGTGTTTACTTTTTACTGTGTAAATGTGACTGGCAGTGAAGGGGTTAACCAGGAGGGGACGCTGCAGGGGTTAAGTGTGTCCTAAGGATGTGTTCTAACTGTGGGGGGGAAGGGCTATGTGTGACACCCGATTACAGGGAGCTGTGATCAGTGTCATATGGCAGAATGGGGATATACTTGTTTACACCAGCATTTCCCTATTCTTTCTCTCCGTGAGACGATTGCGGTATCCCCGGTTTCGATGACCTGCGATCGGACTCACGGAGCTTGTGGCGCGCGTTCGCTGCCTGCTATCTGAACCTCACGAGATCATGTTCAATAATGTGATTTCGCGCAGCGGAGCCAGCCTGCCACAGTAAAAAGTTCTGAAAACACCCTACTTTGTGATACGGACAAAGTAAGTGAGTTTAAAGGGGTTTTTAATTAAAACACCCTACATTGTAGAGGGTAATGTAAGTTAAGATTTGAAGGAAAAGTAAGAGGAGTTATTTATTATTGAAAGTTAAATTAAATTAAAAAAAGCAGCAAAGAAAACTCAGGGAGTATTAAGATCTTAGGATTGCAGTGGAAAAAGTTTATAGAACTTTCCACTCCTAGGGCCAGGTAGAGCTCACATCTAGAAGCTTAGGAACACTGGGTCTGCAGTTAAAATCCATTATCGAAGGTAAATTACTATGCTATCAATATGTCTGATGCAGTTCAGAGACAAGACAGTCAAGAGTAAAATATAGTTTTAAAAACTGAAAGTAACATTATGAAGCATCAAGCTTTTAGTGATTTAAAGGGGACGTTGGAAGACATTAATGGCGAAGCATACCATACCTGGCAAGTGTCCATGTTTGCTGTAGCATCACAGGAAAATTAATTTTCATGTATTTATTATGAAGAATATTTGAACCAAAGAATGGTCAGGAAATACGTGAGATAGTCAAGGACTGTCTAGATTGAATGGATGATAGCTGGTTTAATATGAGGAAGTACATTTTTTGCAGTCTGTCTAAATCTACGCAGTAGATATTAAAAAAAATTGAGATATGTGTGTAAGCCCATGTAATAATATTGAAACTAAAAAAAGGGGGACTTGCCGTTCAGCATAATATTGTTAGTTATTTTGCATGAATGTTAAACAAATACAGACCATTTTGACATATAATATGTCCATTCTTGTTCTGATAATTCAGTAATAAAGGATGGAACAGAAAGGTAAGGGTTAATAGGTTAACCTGAACATAGATTAAATGTAAAACATATTGCATAGCAGAGTTTTGGAGTGTGTATGTGTGCAGAGCGCACACAAGTGGTATCACTGGTAGCATTTTTTGAAGCTTGTGAACTACTGGTGGATTTTTGGTTATTAGGTAGGAGAAAGTTGTTGTTGCTAGTATATGAAATTCACCCTCTCAGAGAGAAATTCTTAATTTTATGTGCATGTGAATTTTTGTCTTGTCTTGGAATTCCAATTTAAAGTATAAGTTGTTTTTTTCTTCTGAATGCAAATGGATTGTTAAGTAGTTGATATATATCCTTTGATCCTGCCAAGACGGAAAGTAGACATGTGTATTAGTTTCGTAATTTTTCATTATTCGGAAATTCGTATGCATCCGAATTTCCGAAAAAACGATCGAATTCGAAAACAAATTCGAATTGAATTAGAAAAAAATAGAAAACTATTTTCTAACAAATACAATAGCATAGAATATTATATATATATATATATATATATATATATATATATATTTTTTTTTTTTTATTATTCTGTTCTATTGTTTTTCTATGCTTTTGTTTTCTATTATTTTCTATTCTATAAGTTTTTTCTATTCAAATTCGAATTCATTCTATACGAAATTTGAATTTCGGAACATGGCTTCTGAAGTTCAAATTTTGTATAGAATGGATTTGAATTTGAATAGAAAAGATTAGAATAGAAAATAGTAGAAAATAATAGACTAGAAAAACAATAGAACAGAATAAAATATAATATATATATATTATATTTTTTTCTATTCTGTTCCATTGTTTTTCTATGCTATTCTTTTCTATTCTACTCTAAACTTTTCTATATGAATTTGAATTCATTCTATGCGAAATTCGAATTTCGGAAGATGGCTTCTGAAATTCAAATTTCGTATAGAATAGATTCAAATTTGAATAGAAAAGATTAGAATAGAAAATAATAGAAAACAATAGACTAGAAAAACAATAGAACAGAACAGAATATAATACAATATATATATTTTATTCTATTCTGTTCTATTGTTTTTCTAGTCTGTTATTTTCTACTCTATTCTAATGTTTTCTATTCAAATTTTCAAATTCGAATTAATTTTATATGAAATTCGAGTTTCGGAAGATGGTTTTATATATATATTATTTTTTTCTGTTCTATTATTCTATTGCTTTTCTTTTCTTTTCTAATCTTTTCTATTTGAATTCAAATTCATTCTATACGAAATTTGAATTTTGGAAGATGTTTTATATATATATATATATATATATATATATATATATATATATATATATATATATATATTATATTTTATTCTAATCTGTTCTATTGTTTTTCTATGCTATTCTGTCCTATTATTTTCTATTCTATTCCAATCTTTTCTATTCAAATTTGATTTCAGTCCACATGAAATTTCGGAAGATTTCAGAAGATGTGTATATATATATATATAGATATATATATAAATATAATATTTTTCTATTCTGTTCCTTTGTTTTTTCTATTATTTTCTATTCTAATCTTTTAATTCTATTTGAATTCAAATTCATCCTATACAAAATTCGAATTTTGGAAGATTTTATGTATATATATATATATATATATATATATATATATATATATATATATATATATATTTATATTATATTTTTTCTATGCTGGTCTATTGTTTTTCTATGCTATTTCCTGTGGCCAATGTTTCATCATCTCCTGTAATACAATTATGTAGTCCGGAACAGCGTCAGTCACTGGACTCTTCCCAACTGGACTCTGATCTTCTGCTATATACACCTGATCATAATGAGGTGAAACTTACTCCCCCTTGGGTACAGGTTCAGTAGAGGGTGGCTATGGTGTCGGTCCTTTATGAACACGCCGAGATTTCCCCTATTGTACAGAAAATACAAAAGTACAAACAGAGAGCTCAGTCAGAATATAAGGCTCTGAGTAGTGAAGTGGATAAATTTAAAATGCTTGTCACTCCCAAATCAGATAGAGCTCATACCCTGAAACTTAGGAGCGTCATGTCTATGGCTGATCCCGGATCAGAAGTAGAGGATATAATAGAATTGATTCTTATAAATCGTGTTTTATGGGTGCACTTCACCCTCTATTATTCAAGAATGCATATTGCTATATATGCATTCCATATTCAGCGAGTCCAAGATACTTGCTGGAATGGAGAGTAAATGTTGAGAGGGGTTTGGTTCAGAGAAGTTAACTGTATAGATTAAAAGTACTGTATTTATCGGTGTATATTATGCGCCGGTGTATAACACGCACCCCAATTTAAGAGGCAAGTTTCAGGAAAAAATGTTTTTTTAATAAACCACTTTTAAGCAAAATAAGGTCAGTGAGCATCAATGCAGGCTGATTAGTGCCCATCTGCAGCCTCAATGCAGCCTTATCTGTGCCCATCTGCAGCTTCAGTGCAGCCTGATCTGTGCCCTTCTTCAGCCTGATCTGTGCCCATCTGCAGCCTTCCATTAACTTCTCCCATGGGCTCTTAACTGACCCCAATGTGTTGCAAGCATTTGGGTGTGACTTGCCTCTCAGCCGCTCCACCACTCTACAATCCAGCAAGAATTAGCCAGTTAGCAGTAGCTGTTCCAGTAATCCCAAACTAGCCAGGGATGCCATGCTTATTCTCTCACCTCTGTAGAGCACTGGAATCTCTCCCACTTCTGTCAAATACAGCTGATTTCTGCCCTGAAACCATCATTTAATCTGTAATACATGCGGCACTGTGCAGGAAGTTCCTCTACTGTTTTGTGTTTCAAATAATTTTCTGGACTAGTGTGTCATTTGTGAGGTTTCTTCTAGATGCACAACAATTGAGAATGCTAAGTCATAGTTGAGCTTTCCTGAGCAACTGAACCAAGCCAAGTGCCGAGCCGAACCAAGCGCCGAGGCGAGTGCCGAGCCGAGTGCCGAGCCGAGCGCCAAGCCAAATGCTGAGCGCCGAGCTGAGCCGAATGGTGAGCCGAGCACTGAGCCGAATGCCGAGCTGAACGCCGAGCTGAGTGCCGCGCCAAGCTCTGAGCTGAGCGCCGAGCCTAGTGGAGATGACGACTCGGTGATTTTCAGCGGCACTCGTCCCCCTCCTTCCCCTCCAAGATACACTGTCTGCGTATAAAAAGCACCCACGATTTTCCCACTATTTTCAGGGGAAAAAAGTGCATGTTATACGCCGTTAAATACGGTATGTTATTACATGTTTATTGTTTAAAAGGTTGCAACAGCTGTTAGTCTATTCATTGAATGTGCTGGGCACATATTATTAAGCCCATGCCCAATGCATAGTTAATTGGAATCATAAAAGGGGAACGTGACGTCACTATTAAATTACATATTGGTGGTACCAAATGTTTTCTTTGAGGAATAATTACCATTTATACTGGTATATAAGCCGAGTTTTTTAGCACATTTTTTATGCTGAAAAAGCCCCCTAGACTTATACTCGAGTGATGGTCTCCCTCTGTTTCATGCAGTCTTAATTGTTTGGTGGCCATCCACTGTAACAAAGCCCCGCCTCCTCCTCGCCTCGTGATAGACGGAACACTGATACAATGCTGGGAAACTGAATCAGTGTTCCGTTTATCATAGACGAGGAGGAGGCGGGGCTTTGTTACAGTGGACGGCCGCCGAACAGTTAAGACTTCATGACACAGCGGGAGACACCCACTGTTTGTAATCAAAGGTACTGATGGGAACAGTGAGGCTGCAAATGGGCACAGTGAGGCTGCAGATGGACACAATGAGCCTGCAGATGGGCACAATGAGGCTCCAGATGGGCACTGATGATACAGGTGGGCACAGTGAGGCTGCAGATGGGCACAGTGAGGCTGTAAATGGGCACAGTGAGGCTGCAGATGGGCACAGTGAGGCTCCAAATGGGCACAATGAGGCTGCAGATGGGCACAGTGAGGCTGCAGATGGGCATTGTTTACCAGTAGCTGCTGCATTTCCCACCCTAGGCTTATACTTGAGTCAATAAATTTTCCCAGCTTTTTGTGGTAAAATTAGGTGCCTCAGCTTATATTCGGGTTGGCTTATACTCGAGCATATACGGTATGTAGATTTTTTTATAATCACCTTTTTTCTTTATTAAGACAAATTCCAACATACAACATAAAGGTACGCATTGCACAAGATTCATATATATATATATATATATATATATATATATATATATATATATATATATATATATATATATATATCCTTTCATTAACACAAACCCTCCCCGAGAAAACACACTGGATCCCTGATCATATTGTCTTAAGGAAGAAAAGAAAAAGAAAATTGATCCCACACCCATTTATCTAATCATAACCAAAACTCATTTTGTGCATCACATTATTTAAAATAGAATTTAAGAAGGAGGCTTTACAGCACCCTATTATATGTATCAAACAATCTACAAAAAAAAGTATATAAGTAAAAAAATGGTAAAAAAAAGTATATAAGTTATATTTATTATTATTATGTTCTATTATATTTGGTGTTTTTATTCAGTATGACCTCCCCCTACTCATATACCTCTCCTCTTTTCATTTCAATACTTCAATCCACCCTTCTTTGTGTGGTTTTCATTATGTGTTGCCTATTCCGTGCCTAATTTACCATTATAAATTTTCCTCTTTCTTTAATGACATCACTCATCTCTCCACTGTGTCTCCCAGGGGGGAGAGAAAAAAACCCCACCCCCTCCCAATTTCCCCTCACCAGATGCATCCCACAGACTATCTGATCCAAAACACAGCACTATCCCCCATAGGGTTTAATCCACCCCTATTTCTGAGGAGTAGTACAGCCCATGTGTCTTTAAATTTATTCTGTTGGTACTTTACCATATGTATCCATCTCTCTGCTTCCATTATTTTTTCCACCTCTCTCTTCCAATCCATTATAGTGGGACGTCCAGACTGTTTCCAAAATATTGGTATTAATATTTTAGCTGCATTTAGCAAATGTGGAGTAACGCTTCTCTTATAAAACCCTGCAGATGATGGTATCTCATGAAAGAGAAAATGTAATGGGGAAGGTTCTATAGGTCTAAATGTAATTTTCTTAATCCAAGGAGCTATTGCCTCCCAGAATACTTTAATCTTTGGGCAATGCCACCATAAATGAAGAAATTAACCCCTTCTAGCAGTTAACATCCGCCGATGGGTATATCTAAGCCAATCAAACCGGTGTGCGATACCATCTTGTCAAGAACTTTTACAACATCTCCTGTATATGGGAACTTATTGAGGTATGGTGTATTGCCCCTAACACCCTTTTAATTTGTTTGGATGTAAAATTATAACCCAGCTTCCTTTCCCATTCTCAGATAAAATAGGGAGTTGTCATATTTTGGGCACTCAGAACCAGCTTATACATTCAAGACAACATATGGCCTGGCTCTGACAAGTTGACGCACCCTTCCTCAAAAATAGTAAGCAGGTTCGCTGGCCTAACCTGATGCTTCCACTTATTAAACAGATCCACCAATTAACAATATTTGCATATGGCCATTGGTATTTCCCCCAATCTCAAAACCAGTTCTGCCAATGGTAGAAATGTACCCTGTGGGGCCACGGTAGCACAATTACTCTTCCCATTCATCCTCAGACGGTCTAAACTCCCTTTCTCTTCCCACTGGGGGAACCAGGGGATTCCTTCCAGTAGTGTCATGGGGGATATTGGGGGGGTAAACTTTCCCGTACTATGCATTCTGTCCCAAATAGATAGTGTTGTTTTCGTCAATGGTGAAGCATATTCTGATAACCCCCTATATGAAACCGGAGTCCAGGGGGCTCCGGTCAGGTTCCTACCCACTAGTGTTTTCTGCAGAGGCACCCAAAATTTACTAGCAGAGTCATGGCACTATGTCCAGAAGTCCCACTCCACCATTTTCCATTTTGGTCTCCTCAGAATCTCATATGCCAACCTAGGGTGTTTACCTCCCCACACAAAGGTCGTAAAAGCCCTTCGTATTTGTTTGAAGAATGCCTGTGGGAGTGTTATGGGTACGGTATGTAAAACATAAATAAGTCTAGGCATTACACTAATTTTAAGCGCATTTACTCAGCCGAACCACGTCAGAGTATAACTTCTCCACTTCTGCAAGCCTTTTAATATAGATACCACCAAGGGTCCATAATTTATATTATATAGGTGCTTTACATCTGAAGAGATATAAATCCCCAAATAGAATTTAGAATCGAGGTGCCAAACAAAAGGAAAAGATATTTGCAGAGTATTCCTCATCTTCACAGGCACATGGCTCGGCATCAACACTGATTTCTCAATATTTATTTTAAAATTAGATATAAGGCTTGTAAGGAGCCCCTTGTTCGCTCGGTTCCACTCTCCCGACATTCCTCTGTGGCTATAGAATCAGATTGCAGATCACAACGTCTGATGGTTCGGTCATCCGATGCTCTGGGATTCGAACAACAGCTATGTGCCGTTCTAATCCAGTTGTGATAGCTCAGAACAAACACCAGGCAGGCTGTATGTAAGTTCAAACAGGAATCTCTTTTATTGAAAGGAATACAGGCTCTTTTATACAGTAAAAGAGGAGGTGCATACCTCCTGCTAATATTATTCTGAACATACACCTGTGACCAGAAACCTAATTAACATGGGCTAATTAACTAATCCCTTTAGACAGCCTAGATGACTCAGTCATGACCTTTAGGCCAGACTGGCCATCTTGTAGCTCAGAAAACACAATCAACATTATCACAAATCAACACAGAACTCTTCTTCACACAATAGCAGAGTTAATTAACACAAACAACAATGGGGATCTAATGACTTTTAGATCCCATACTAGACTTATTTACAATAAACACATTCTAGCAGGCAACAGACAGACAGGTGGCTGGAATTGACATCAGCATCTCCTAACAGTATTTGTCCCAGCATTATGAATCAGCCACTGTTTCTAATATAGCAAATCCAGGGTCCCCAGAGTCTGTGTCTCTTGGGGGGATATGGACCTGAATCCAAAGTAACACCACCTCAAGGATCCTCAGGCATACAGCTCACAAAGAGCACCGTTCCCCCAAATGCCAGGGCCCACGATCGATCGGCAAGAGGCTAGCATTCAGTCCCCTACAAAAGTCTCTCTCCCAGCTAGGTCTGTCACAAGGCTAAACCTGTCTATTTCTATCATCAGTTCCGTCAAAGACTCTTTGGAAGAAATGAGATACAACAGTAGATTATCTGTGTAAGCTGAGATCTTATGTTCCGTTGATCCGATACAAATCCCCTTAATCCTCCCATTCCCTCTAATCGTTTGTAGAAAGGGCTCCAGCACCATAGCAAATAACAATGGGGACAATGGGCATCCCTGCCTAGTCCCATTCCATATCTCAAAATAATCTGATAATCTACCATTAACCTTAAAGAGTGAGTCCTGCAAAATTTTTTTTTTAAAAGTCAGCAGCTACAAATACTGCAGCTGCTGACTTTTAAAATAAGGACACTTACCTGTCACAGGGGCCAGCGATGTCGGCGCCCGAGGCCAAACTGTCCCTTGGTCCTCGGATGCCGCCGCCACTATCTTCGGTATGGGAATCAGGAAATGAAGCCTTGCAGCTTCACTTCCCGGTTGCCTACTGCACATGCGCGAGTCATGCAGTGCAATCTGAATGGTCGTGCTGTCTCTGGGACCCGTGTGTGTCTATGACTCCCGTGGGAGTCTATGCCCGGAAGTGGGTGCAGATACTTGTCTTAGACAGGTATCTGCACCCCCCTTCCCCCTGAAAGGTGCCAAATGTGACACCGGAGGGGGGAAGGGTTCTGAAAAGCGGAGATTCAATTTTTGTGTGAACGTCCGCTTTAAACCTTGCTCTAGGATCTGCATACAATGTCGTCACCCACCCCATCATCTGTTCTCTCAGACCCATCTCCCTCAAAACTCAGACTTTAAACTCCCACCCTATCAAATGCTTTTTCAGCATCCATTCAAATTACTACTCTTGGGGTCTGGTTCGGTCCAATTTTCATCCAATGCAATACATGCAGGGCCAAAATAGTATTATCTCTGGCCTCACGGCCCTTGATAAACCCTGTTTGATCTGGGTGAATCAATTTAACTATATGGTCTTGTAACCTAAGGGCCAGAATTTTAGCCAGGAGTTTACTGCCAGAGTTGAGGAGGGAGATGGGTCTATAGCTGGCACAGCACGGAGGATCCTTCCCTGATTTTGAAGAACCATCACATAAGCCAACAGTGTCTCTGGAGGCAATGGGTTAGAGACTGAGACAGAATTAAGGTATTTGCACAGGGGAGTCAACAGGATTAAGGAAAACTTTTTATAATACATATTTGTGAAACCATCTGGTTATGGGCTTTTACCCAATGGCAAATCCGCAATCGCTCCTCCCAACTCTTCAATAGAAATTGCTTTTTCCATTTCCTCCAGGGCAGCAGATGGAATAGCTTGCAGCTCTGAGGCCTCAAGATACTCCTGAATTCTGTCCGCACCCCCACCATCCATCTCCCCCACAGGAACTGAGTCTATATTATATAGAGACCCATAAAAGCGGTGAAATTCAGCTGCTATTGCTTGGGTGCCCACTATCTGCTTATCGCCTACCTTCATAGTGTGAACATGGCGGGTAAATCCTGTTGTTTCTTTAATTGTCTAGCCAAAAGTCTCCCACCCTTGTTCCCTTGTTCATAGAAATGGTGGGCAAAATATCTGTGTTTATTTTGAACTTTTTGATCAAGAAGCTGTTTTAAATCTACCCACAGTTTCTCTGGTCTCTGCGCATCCCCAGTTTTTCAATGGGCCTTGTGTCTAATTTCAAGTTCATGTATTTCCTCTAGAAGCTCAACTATTTCTTTCTGTCTTTCTTTTCTAATGCGCGAGCCCATTGAAGTGAATTCCCCTCTGATGACCACCTTATGGGCTTCCCATACCACTTGTTTAGTCACCTCCTCTGATGTATTGGTCTCAAAATATAATGCTAATGTGCGGGACAGGGATTTCACCTTCTGTTTATCATCAAAATAGACTCATTCAATCGACATGTTCTTTCCACAATTTACATAATTCAAATAATATTGATCGACCAACAACATCTCGATCCTTGAATATACGGTATGTGTTTTGGAATAATATCTGTAATCCCTGTTCTGCTTGTGCAGCACTCTCCAACTGTCCACCAAATGCAGAGAGTGAAGGCGCTGTTTAACATGCCTTAAAGCCTTATGAGATGCAAAGGTTTTCCCCGAATAGGTGTCTAAACTGGGGTCGAAGGATTTTTCAAGCTGCTGATATAAACTACAGGCTTATTTATAAAGTCCTTAAGGTGAGGGTACACCTGGTGGAGGGTGTGTGCACACTGCATGAAGACACTATCATCAACAGGGAGGTGGCTGGATGTGATCGCGGCAGGATGTGGCTCTCAGGAGCTCCAGCTATCCCCTGGTAATTATCCTGAATTACAACCGTCTGGCCACCTTTATCTAACTCTGTCAGAGTTCTTATTCCTGCGGAAGCAACAGGGATTCATACAATGCCGTCCGCTTCAACTAAACGGCAGAGCAAGTAGCATATCCAGCCGCCGCCGGATCACAGGGAAGCATGGAGGCTGGCTCTGCCCACTCCCTCTCTGCCTCGCCTCCAGTCCCAGCGTCGCTGCGTGCCAAGACAGTGGCAGTGAAGATGTCACAGTGTGGTGCCCCTGTGTCTGGGGAACCGGAGAGCTCCTCTCTAGTATCTCAGGAGATTTAGGTAGATACAGCAGCCATAACGGGTCCGATCCTGGAAGCTATTGCAACCTCAAAGTCTGAGCTCATGTGGCGCATTGATTTGCTGGCTTCTTAGTGTAACCTTATTCGCCATGACCTGGACAAGATCAGGGGCAGACTAACTACGGCGGAGGAACGCATATCAGAAGTGGAAGATACCTCTCATGTACAGGGCTCACAACTGGCAGAATTGAAAGGGATGGTGGACGCCCTACAACGCAGAGCAGACGACGCGGAAGACCGCCAGAGGCGAAATAACGTAAGAGTGGTGGGGTTACCGGAAGGGGCTGAAGGGTCTGCCACGACTACATTTGCAGAACAGTTCTTTAAATCCCTGCTGGCACTCGGTGACCTCCCTCCCACCTATGTTATTGAACGGGCTCACAGGGTCCCAACTAGAGCCAGGCCCTCTGGAGCTCCGCCACGACCATTTCTTGTCCGATTTCTTAATTATAGAGAGCGGGATATGATATTGGCGGATGCCCGCAAACACAAGGACTTAAAGTTTGAAAACGCTTGCATAATGCTATTCCCAGATTTTTCAGAGAAGACTCAGAGAAGACGTCGTTCCTTTACAGATGTGAAGAGAAAGCTCAGAGAGAAGGAATTTAAATATAGTATGCTGTATCCAAGTCGTCTCCGCGTACAACACAAGGGTTCTGTCAGGTTCTTTGAGACCCCGCAGGATGCTAGCGACTGGCTGGATCAAAATCTGTGAAGTATTGCTGTTCCCATGTAGGAAAGAATTCTCTCTGCTACCTCCTTTTATTTTTTCTCCTTTCTCTTTTCCTTTTTCCCCTTTTTTTACTGTTGGACCAATACACTAATGAGGATTTATTATTTTCATATTTGATATAATTCTTTGTTTTGGCTGAGTTATGGAAGCAGAGCAGGAGTGCTTGGGGTCCGTTGATCCGAGATCCAAACATACTTCACCTCATGGATCGCCTTTTATTAATGTGTTATTGCAAGTATACAATTTCCTATGAGCAGTTACAATGGAAGATGTCTTAGCTAAGGTTATACTATGCATCATGCGGTGACATTGAAAACCTGCTTCTAGTCCCTGTTGCACTCTAAATGACCCCTGGGGTTATTCATTTTTCCTGTTGTTTTCTTTTTCTTTTTCTCCTTTTGGTCACTCGGTTGTACGTTTGTATGCATGGACTATGCATGGAGTCTCAAAGAGAGACGTTAAAATTTTTTAATCTTTTTTCTCGTCTCCATGCCGAACTGTCGACACTTTTGGTTAAACTCTTTTTTGAGTATTTGTTACAGGGATCAAGCTGCATACCGGACAATTTTTTTGGTTGGTTTTTTTGGTTAGGTTTTTAGTTTCTGGTATAACAGCAGGGGGGATGAAAGGGCAGTTGACCGGTACCGTGGAAATAGTGCTGATTGTACACTTTGTATACTTAACTTGTACCTGCTATTAAGTATATTCTGCACACCTGAGGTTATATTTGTTTCAGGGGTAACCTGAATTGTAATTTTATTACTCCACTATTATGGATAGTAAGATAAAAATAGTTTCATGGAACGTTAGGGGACTTAACAATAAGTTTAAAAGGGTGGCAGTATTTCAATACCTTAGACAAGTCAAACCACATATCGTCCTCCTACAGGAAACCCATCTGGAGGGCAGCAAAATCCTTTCCTTACGCAAATCCTGGATTCAAAAGTCACTGCATTCCACTTACTCCATGTATGCCAGAGGGGTCTCTATTTTAATTAGTAAAGCAATTGCATGCACCATCCACCAGGTTTTCACTGATCCGGGTGGTCGATATGTGGTGCTAGTCATGGATATTCTTTTCCATAAAATATTGTTGGTGAATATTTACTTACCTCCCCTGATCAAGGGAAACTATTGTTTGATTTATTGGTAACCTTGGCACCTTACTTACATTTACCTGTCCTATTTATGGGTGACTTTAATACCATTCTAGACTCTGCCTTGGACTCCTCCAATGCAGCTAGTCCAGCTTCAGTGGAACTATGCTCTTGGGCATCAGTGGCAGGCTTAACTGAGATTTGGCGGTGGAAGCACCCGGAAGCAGTGTCTTACTCACATTTGTCTTCCACTCACAGATCTTCCGCCAGAATAGATTTAGCCTTCGGGAATGCCTCCATGTTAAAGAGCATCCATGAGTCAGACTATTTGGCTGGTGGAACCTCTGATCATAACCCTCTCTTGGTTACCCTGGTTTTTCCCTCTGGGGGAGGAAGGGGGGGGGTTGGAGACTCGCTCCAGGTTGGTTACAGGAAGAACAGGTCACTACTCAAGTTCAAGCAGCCATAGATTCATACTGGGTAACTAATGTCAACTCAATGGATTCTTCCATAGTTTGGGATGCCTTTAAAGCAGTGACAAGGGGTGAGTGTATTTCGGCAATTAAGGCAGCCAGGAGGGACCACAATGAGGAATGCCGTCTATTACTGGATACGGAACGGGAATGTGCTCAGGCCCAAGCTGATTCTCCCTCTGAGGAACACTAATAATAATGCCACCAGGCTTAAATGAAGCTTTTAACTTAAAACCCTTCCTTCCTGGTTTCTCTACAGGAGGTTATGACAAGGAACTATAGGTTAAATACTTACTACACTAAGCCACTCTGTCCTATTTCCTTTTCTTACCTGGTGACTTATCATTCCTCATTATTATTTTTTATTTTCCATATTTATTTATTAATTTTTGCTTTTTTGTTCTAATTGTATGTGATGTCTGGCAGATGTCTTTTGGTTAAGGTTTTCGCAATAATTTTCTGTTTGCTAATAATTTTCTGTTTGTTATTCTAATATATTCTCATTGCACTCTTTGTCATTATGTTCCCCATCAGTCTGAATTTTGGGTTTATACTAATGGCCTTTTTGGATATAGCCAAATGCCCCTACAATCAAGGGGAGAAGTAATAAACAAAATGTACTCACTATAATTGTCACCCAACCTACTTGTCCGTCTTTAATGTACATCCGTATTCTAATACCCAGAGGATTTATTTATTTATATATGTTTATGTTTTATTCCCAGGGATGCATTGCATTGTAAAGATGGAACTCCCACGTCCGGCTAGCCCACAAGAGATCAATTTAATCTTTTTGAAAGTAACTATATCAATCAAACACAGCAATTGGATACACGATCCTGGCTTCGGCCCAGATTCCCGCTGGGATGGCTCGTCGGTGCTCCCCGACACGGAAAGGCCTCTGTCTCTTTCTTCCCCTGGGAACAGAGGCATTTCCTTAGCAGTGCTGATGCGCACGCGCCTGACGTTCTGTCTCGCGCCTGCGCATACGGTATTTTCCATCCTTACCCCGCCAGGCTGCTGTTTCTCCGTGTCGGTGGCCTCTGTCGACGGGTGACGTCACCGCGCCTGCTGACGCGCTGGCATCAGCCGCCGCTCAGGCTGAGGAATCACAATGGGCGGACCACACAGTGTTTACATACACAGCTGATGCCTCTCCGGCGTGGCACGCCCTGGCTTGCTTCCAAATCAGCTGTACCATTTCCATTTGAGCTACCCCGCCCTTGGAGTCAATGATTGGTCTGGAAACTCCACACCTCACCCTACACAGGGTATTTATTACCACCTGTATACACACTTTCCTTTGCTACACAGCCAAGAGGATCGTGCTTTCCCTATCAGTGTATGCCAATGTCGATAAACATCAGAGACTAGGTATGTAATTTTACCCTCTCTTACTACACATATGGATTACCTCCTCTATATACCTCTCCACCCCAAGGCATAGGCTTGGAAAGTCAAATGTCTTGTACAATATCCTATAAGCCCATTGTCTTCAAACAGCTAAGCATACTCCTTATTCCTTCTTATTTGATTTTGTAGATGTGTGCAGAGGCTGCCCAGCAGTAGTGGCTCTTGTGAGCCCTGGCTTGCCGCCTCTGTGGGGATCCGCACCGGGGCCGGGACTTGTGAAGCACCCCAGATTTTCCCTCTTTGGTTCCATCTATCTAGCTATACCCAGCGCCTGATCCCTAATTAATCAACCTAAATCCTCTGGACTGAAGGAGGTGGGAGTCCATCTCTTGATACATGTGTGTACAACTTTTATGCTGAAGAGACGAGTTTTCTGTGAGTACACTTAAATATTCATGCCTGTTCAGACTGAGATTTTGTTCTGTCTTTATGCTCTGCTTGAAGTATAACAGTCTCTCATACTTGGTGACACAACTGTTTTATATCCTATGCTGGTGCTAATTATACTTATTGATACATACCTATATATATATATTCTTTTTTTTCTTCCCCCTAGAAATATATCTAAGCTGCTTTCCTGAGACTCCTGAAGAAGGAAATACACATTATACAGGGAATTGAGTCTCTCTATATTCCGAAACATGTAGAGTATCACGTGTTGCCGGACCTTCATCCTAGTGAATCATTTCCTGAATTTGCTGGGATGATGTATTACAGCACCTTAGCAGTTTGATTATGATTGTTCACTGTCTCGTCTACCCCCTCTTTCTTTGGGTTTATATCATAGAATTTTTGTATATTTTGTAATCAATAAAAACCTTTGTTATCAATTTTAACAATACTTGTACACTTGATTTTTTGCACCAGCTACTCATTTTCCCAGTGATACACTGTCTATAGAATCCCCCTTGGGGCACATCTTCTCTTTTTGGTCTCTTTCCTTACATGGGATGTGGCAGTGATCCCCGGGAAAGCTTGAATATTGGCTCCTTCCCATAGTATTGTTTTCATATTTATGGGTGACTTTAATACCATTCTAGACTCTGCCTTGGACTCCTCCAATGCAGCTAGACCAGCTTCAGTGGAACTATGCTCTTGGGCATCAGTGGCAGGCTTAACTGAGATTTGGCGGTGGAAGCACCCGGAAGCAGTGTCTTACTCACATTTGTCTTCCACTCACAGATCTTCCGCCAGAATAGATTTAACCTTCGGGAATGCCTCCATGTTAAAGAGCATCCATGAGTCAGACTATTTGGCTGGTGGAACCTCTGATCATAACCCTCTCTTGGTTACCCTGGTTTTTCCCTCTGGGGGAGGAAGGGGGGGTTGGAGACTCGCTCCAGGTTGGTTACAGGAAGAACAGGTCACTACTCAAGTTCAAGCAGCCATAGATTCATACTGGGTAACTAATGTCAACTCAATGGATTCTTCCATAGTTTGGGATGCCTTTAAAGCAGTGACAAGGGGTGAGTGTATTTCGGCAATTAAGGCAGCCAGGAGGGACCACAATGAGGAATGCCGTCTAATACTGGATACGGAACGGGAATGTGCTCAGGCACAAGCTGATTCTCACTCTGAGGCACACTATGTGTCTCTGTTGGAGATCAGGAGGAAGGTGGCGTTACATTTTTCAAACCTAGCTCATACTGAGGCCAGGCAAAAAGCAGAATCCATTTTCGCTGAGGGTGACAAAACGGCAAGCTTTTGGCCAACCTGGCGGCTGACCAGAGGATACTGGTTAGTATACCAGTAATAAGCAATGGGGCTGGGCAGTTGATCACGGAGCCTCTGGGTATTCTTGAAGTATTTGTAAATTTTTACAAGTCCCTATACTCCCCTATCCCATCCTATAATTTGGATGCGCTGGAGGAGTTACTCCAGAGTCTCGCAATGCCAAAACTGGCAAACACTGATGTCTCACTGATGACTCAAACTGCAACTTCAACTGCAACCCCACTTGTGCCCGCACTCACCAGAGCGCCTAACCCCTGCAGGGGTAATAGACGCCTAGGCTAGGATCCAGCAGTGATGTTTCCTGGTAGTGGATGGTCCTTCACACGGGTGTCGTTATCTTCCCCCTTTTTTTTCCTTTATATACCACGGAAATCCTCTTATTAGTCCCCAGCGATAGACATTGCTGGCTCCTTTTCTCTCAATGCTGCTTCTCTGAACTCCTGGTCTCCACAGGAAAGAATTAGCAGTGGAAAGTGCTAAAGTCCACTTTCCACTGCTAACTGGGCACAAGTGGGGTTGCAGTTGAAGGTGGGGAGCACTTGATGAATCACCACATTAAGAACTTTTTTGGAGTTTTATTTCTGGATTGAGGCACAATAGTTTTTCACTGACTGTATTCATTCTTTCCAGGACACAGAGACTTTTTATTATCATATTTACACACAGTATTTTTCATATCACATTTTATCATTTTTTTGCTATTTTTTTAACTGTGGTTTGCTGCGGATTCACTTGAAAGACTTTGGTTTTATTTATTTATTTTTCAGCTTTTTTACAGGACGTTATTTGGTGTTTTTAATATCACTGTTAGTTATTTATTTATTTATTTTTCATGAATTGTATTTATTTTATATATATTTCAGATCACATATCGTCCAACACTTTGAACTTTATAGCACATCAGCGTGTTTGGGTTCATATTTTTTTGGAGTATCTAATTTTATTTCTATTTTTTATTGATTTACATTTACTTAATTTTTTATTGATTTGCATTTACCTTTATTTATTTATTTGTTGAACACTTTTGAACAGCGCCAATTCCCCCATAATAGGGTCTCTTTTCTCTGAATTTCACTGAGGTGATATTCTTTGCTGGGGGGGGGGGGGGGGGGCTGCAGTTCCCTTTTATTTCCTAAGTGTGGAATAATTGAACTTTATACCCCTTATGTATGTTTATATGTCTGAGGTTCGTTAAGCAGGGTATAAAGTTAATCCTGTCATAAGGTGTGCATCACCACATGGGTTGTCTATGGTACCAGTCGGGTAGGGGGGGTGGGGGGTGGGGAAGAGGGAAGTTAGTAGTATTATGTTAGTCTTATCTGTGGCCCTGCGAGGCCAGTACTGATGTGGTATGTTGCCCATCGGTTGTATGTGTGTTATGTGTTATGTCACAAAATTCAGTAAAAAGAATTTAAAAAAAAGACACTATTATCAACTATTATCACCTGTTTTATGCTACTATAATGGACTGTTATTGTTTAATTTAATACATCATTAAGGATTGTGTGCAATACACGTAGCACTTTTGCACTTTATTTTGGATTTTATATACTTTTTGGTTCATAGGAGATATTTATATTATACTGTATATATATATATATATATATATATATATATATATATATATATATGCTTCTGTCACTTTATATTTATATGTGTACTGCAATTCATTCTATATTTATGAGTAATTAATTGTTACTAGCACTGTACATTTGGGGAAGTGTGGGGAGTGTTGGCAGCTGTCTTTAGTTTAGTTTAATTTTCACTTTAGTTTTTAGTTTCAAGCTAAAGCTTTGTAAGCTTTAGCTTGAAGCATTTCAGCTTACAAGGTTTTTAAATAAATGTTAAAACCCCCTCCCACCACCAGTAAACCTTCCCGGAACCTACCCAAAATGTCCAAAGTTTTGATAATAGATAGAAGAAGAAGATAGAAATTTAACGGTGTGGTTATTGGGGGCATAGTAGCGAGGGTATAACACTGACCCTAGATCTTGCCCTTCACAAAAAGAAAGCGGCTTTCAGGGTCTGTTCCTATTTCTTTCGGTACTAAGGGGCATTGTTTATGAATAGCTATTGTAACTCCTCTGGCCCTAGAGATAGGTGAGGGTGCATGGAACCATTGATTATATGGAAAAAGAGGCATATGAGGGTTCGACCCTGCCATTAAATATGTCTCTTGCAGAAATACTATCTCTGCCTTCATGTGACGCAGTTCATGACAGAGACGGCCATTCTTACCAATCGAGCAGAGCCTCTCACATTATACGATAAAATCTTCATTCTACCTGTCATTCTATTACTACCTCCATGAATCTCTTACTATGCTGCTGCGCCTGATCGGTGTCTGTTCCCAGCCTTCTGAACTCTCTCGTCTTGGATGCATCTGGTGAAAAAAAAACAACACACAAAACCATCTAAAACCCATAACCTACTATGCCACTGTCTATGGCACACCTCCCTAAAGGGAGTATGAGTCCGTGCGGATGTGCACCACCTGTGCCCAGAGTGCGCAGTGTACTCCCCCTTCCGCCTATTGGCAGAAAACATAGTCCCTTATTTCGGGACCTGCCTAAAGGGGGAAAGATTGCAATACAATGCATCAGTTCCAGACTGTATGTGGATGTCGAGTTCTGCCCTTACAAAGAGGCAGGGTTTGGGGTGGAGAATTTCTGTAAAATATGGATGAGCACAGAATTGAACCAAAAGTTGGAGGAAGATGTTTCAGCATGGGTTTGAAAGAAGGCCTTAAGCTTGATTTTGACCTGGGCCTTCATGTCAACTTCTTGCAATAAAGAGTCATTGAGTCTCCACTGCTGTACTCTGTGCAAGTTAGGCTGAAAACAGAAGTCCAAACACACAAGGGAATGATCGGACGATGTCCATACCCTTATTGATACAGTTTGCACCTTAGGAAGATTGGCATGGTTGATCAAAACACTGAAATAGGATCTGTGTGTTGCAGACTAATGAGAGTAATCTCTTTATTTACTGTGAAGTAGGTGCCAAGCGTTGGCTAATTGTACAGAGTGTAAAGTAATTTTAAACCGGCATAAGAAAGAGTACTAGTGGTGAGAGGCAGCATAGGAGACATCTAGCAAGGGGTCAGGTACTACTTAAAATCTCCCCCTATAATCAATGTCCCCTCTACAAACGTGGAGAGCACTTTGAGACATGTCTCCAAAAAAGAGATTTGGTTTGAATTGGGTGCATGGGTGTTGGCCAGGGTCACCATCATACCTTCCAGGGAAAATTTTACAAACAAGAAGGGACCTGCGTCATCTGCCCTTTGGTCCTCAAATGCTCAATTTGCGGTATGTTAAATGAATATGGTCACTTCCTTAGATTTTAATTGTAAGGAAGTACTGTGGTAATGGAAGTTGCCCAGTCTTGGGTGATTATTGCCTTTAAAGTGTGTTAGCTGTATGAGAGCTATATGCGCTTTCTCCATCCAGAGGTCTCCCAGCAGTCAGGGCCTCTTTTCAGGTTTATTCAACTCCCACACATTCCAGGAGACCATCATAATGGGTGAGCAGGGCAGCAATTTACATGCGTTCTGTCTCTGAGTAGGAATTGTACTAACGATAGGAGGTGATGTCGTTCAGAAGCCCAGGTTTCACACAAGGATGGATAGGGAAAGGAAAATAAGGGAGGCGCTGGGTCTATTCAGAAAGACCCTATGAAAAAGGGGGGTGGGGAGGAAAAAAAGAGGGGGAGGGGGTAAAAAGGAAGAAAGTGCTACTCAAAAACTATTAGAAGGGGGTGGTAAAGGATGCTGTGTGGCTTTATTTCCCAGTCAAAGAGCTAGAGAAATAGATCTACAATGCTCCACAATGCCCAAGCCCAAGTTGGACCACACTTGCAGGTACTCAATTGTAACAGACCCAGATAGAGAGGCTACTGTGCAGGCCAAACCACAGAAAAATGGCCCCGGAAGGACCTCCCCCTGCCTATCGCCAATCTCCTGTGAGGCTTTTCTCCCAAATGGAGACAAGTAAAAGGGTGGCTCCTTTGGAGGATCCAAACAGCACAGGGGGAGTGTCCCTCACACCCACCCTGGTAAGTAGGGCAGGAACAAATTTTTCCTGAGACAAGGACAAATACAAAGATCCCTTACCATATCAAGGGTACTTGGCCTCCAGGATGGGGAGAAGCTGACTCAGTCAGCAGCGTAGGGTAGGTGAACCAAGGATACTGACTAGCATGTGGCTTCAAAGGGTCAGGCTCCCAAGAATTGCTCTAATTAGGGGAATTACATTAATTTAAAATAGGAGTGGTTATATAAGAGACATATTAATCTATTGAATAAGGTAATGTTAAAATATAGAAAGTTTTATATTGTGAATATTGGGGGGACTGTTCAATCAATTCTGGCACAATCCCCTAGATAAATTGGAGAAAAGGAGTATATCCCAGATCTCCCCACTTGGGGAGGTTCTGGGAGATGGGGTTTTTTAACATTCCCAACAAGCAATTACTATTGTCATGGATAAAATCAATATGTTTTTATTTATACAAAAGCATTAAAAACAGAAGAAATATACATTTCATAAAAAGTGTTGTTTTTTTACACATTGCCATACAATATAGTCATCTGCATAGTGATAAATTCCAAAAGATATGGATCGACGTGTTTCGCCAAAGATGAGGGCTTCTTCAGGATCCACTTTTCAATATTTATGAAACCTCATAGCTTATAAATAATACAAACAATATATCAATTCCAAAAATAAACATATAAACAAACATTATAGCCTGTATTCACATATTCATTTTACAAAATAGAAAGTGGAAAAAGGATAAAGAAAGACAAAACTTTTTTTATATTATATATATATATATATATATATAAACTGCAGATTGGTTGAAATGAGAAAAAGTGTAGAGGACCGTGCAGGATCAGCCTATTGGGGGGACAAACAGCTAAGAAAAAGGAGGGGCCACAAAGCTGGTAACTAATCTTACCTCAAACAACAATAATCAGAGGAACATGAAGTATGTTATATGGGTATACAGTAGAGAATCTAAAGTGTGCTCTGATCCAAAATAAAGCAATCAGTCTATGATGTGTAGATTAAGAGTGGGATCGTCATCAAGAAAACAGCCATCTAGTGAATATAAATGATAGTAATGAACAACAGGGAAATAGTGTGAAAGCACATGTGATAAATCATATGTGCAATCAAATTATCAGTAGTGCAAATATTAAGATTTACCTAGAGAACAAAATATAAAGTATAAAAGTGGGGGGGGGTGTATGGAATCTTCCAGCCATCACATAGATAATCCCAAAAATACATTGAAAAGTATATATATCAATCCTTACAACAGATCCAATACAGGAGTATCTAGGTATATATTAAAAATATAAAAGGGTTGATTTAAACCAGTAGAGGGCCTATAGAAATATCAAAAGTGCAATACCTAACTTACCAAATGAACAAAATACAAAGGGAAGGGTGTGAATGGGAACTTTTAGAAAGTTTTATAATACAAAAAAACAAATCGTATGCCGCGTACACACGAGCAGACTTTACGAAAGACTTTGCCCGGCGGACGGGATTTCGTCGGACAATTCGATCGTGTGTGGGCTCCAGCGGACTTAGTATAGGTATATATACCTATAGTATAGGTTCCTTTTCATGCTAGTTTGGTGGATGCTATTTGTTTCTGGTTGCTGACTTTGCTGGTTCCTTACTCTGATTCTTGGATTACCCCTTGGATTTACACTGTTCTCATTGCTGACTCTGCCTGTTTCCGACACTGCCTTCTGGTTGACCCCTGTGTACTTCTGCCTTGGTCTGACATTGCCTTGGATTGTCCTTTCATCTACCAGGTTCCTGTCTTCGGCCTCTACTAACCGAGTGGGTGGATTAGAAGTTTAAAGAAGGAAGTGACAAGAACGCTGCATTTCTGGATATACTGAAGGATACTTCACAGCTGGAGCGGTGGACCCTGAGGACCCATACACACCATATTGCTGCTTGTTACTACATGCCTACTACCCCTGCAGGGGTGCAGGGAGCTGGTGAGTGGGGATCTTTGAGGGGGAGCACCGCAAGTCACTGGATCTGATCAGATGTTTTCACGAAAGTCACTTACCACAGACGTTTTTACTTCTTGATACTGGACTTTGATACACTAATTTTTTACTTTTTAATATATATCTCTCTCACCAATTTTTTCACTAATTTTTTCACTAATTTTTCACCAGTTTTATATAATTTAATGTGCAGTTCTGCACTATATGCCTAATGTTGGGACTATTTAATTCACCTTATGCTTAAAAGCACGTTTGGACATAATTGGGGATCAACATAGGTTTTAAACCGTGGTGTTTTATTTTATTTACTTTATTTCATTTATTTATCTCTTGGATTGTCATATATCAATTTTTACAAGTTGTCACTTAATTAATCTATGATGATTAGCCACACGGTGTACACCTGCATGTAGGTATGAGACTGACTTGTTAGTACAGTCCAATCAGGTAATGCTGGACACTTAGATCCACTACCTAATGAGTGATGAAGGGGTTGCATTTAGTTTTATTTTTTCTGATTTCTTTTTCCTTTGAGGTTCATTATATTATAAATCAAGGTACCCTGGTAAGGTAGCGCCATCTACCCCTAATTAACTTTCCTTCTCCAGCGGACTTTGTTTGCTCAAAAGTTGGACGGACTTAGATTAGAAACATGTTTTTAATCTATCTGTCAAACTCGAATCCGGTCGAAAAGTCCACTCGTCTGTATGCTAGTTCGATGGACAAAAAGCCACGCTAGGGCAGCTACTGGCTATGAACTTCCTTGTTTCAGTCCGGTCGTACGTCATCACGTACGAATTCAACGGACTTTTGTGGATTTTGCGTAGGCAAGTCCGTTCATTCGGAAAGTCCGTCATAAAGTCTGGCGTAAAGTCCACTAAGCAAAGTCTGCCATAAAGTCCGCTCGTGTGTACGCGTCATAAGAATGTAATGTTCAGCAGTAAAATTATTTATATATTTGTTTATCAAGTTAAAACGTTCAGTCTTTACAGTCAGTTTAGACCCCTTTGCACAAAGGATGTTGAGCAAATTATCCTCCAATCCTGGCATTTTGGTATGCCCAGGAGGCACAAGTGCAGTGCCCATCCCTACTGTCAAAGTCTATGGCAGGTTGAAACATGCTGTAGCTGGACAGGACTAAACACTGTGACAACTCTCTTTTAGGGCCCTATGCATTTATGGGTGAATGCCTGGAGTACTAGATGATCAGAGTACTAGAGTGGTACTAACATTTAGGGCTGTATGCACCCAGGGATAAATACCCAGAACGCAGATGTTTTGCATTGTAGGCATTCACTCCTGGGCGCACACGATCCTAAATGTTAGTGCAACTCGGTACACCATCCAGCTGCAGCAGATTTCAGCTTCTCACAGATGTTTAAAAAGCCACATGATAAAAAGCAACATGTCATCTGTGGTCATTGAGGGGGAAAATGCTCACTATTTGTTGTCAATGTAGTGGTAAAAATGCTTGCTATCTGTGGTCAGTGGGGGGGAAATACCTGCTATCTGTGGTCATTATGGGAAAAAATGCCTGCTATCTTTGACCAATCAGAACAAATGCCTGCTATCTGTGGTCAATGTAGGGGAAAATGCCCACTATCTTTGGACAGTGGGAGGAAAAATGCCAGCTATCTGTGGTCAGGTGGGTGGAAAAAAGCCTACCATTTTGGTAACAATGCTGCATCTACACCACAAATTTACTGGGACCACATTTAAAAAAACTGTTGCATACATATTTTCAAATCTGCTACTCTGATAATGTAGCACTGTAAGCCAGACAGGAATGTAAATATAAAGAAGTTCCCTTGCTTTCATAATAAACAATGACAGGTGTGCTGGTATCTACAGGCATTAATGCATATTTAAATTATGTGTCACGTGTCATCATTTAGGCCTGCTCTGAACCTTCTCTTGTCTAAACCCAGCTCTCTCTCTGCAAGTTTAAAAATTACACATAAAATGTACACTATGACTATTGTTTGACATGTGGGCACTAGATGGTGCTACATGTACACAAATGTATTGTTAGAAAAAATATTGTCCTAATAGGGAAACTATACACATAAAACACTTCTGCGTGAGTTTGTTGGATACAAAGTAATTATTCCAGCACTAAAGAAATTATAAGTCTCTAAGAGAAAGAATAGTATCATTTACAAATCACTTTGTAAATCAGCTAAACTGAGTGATTATATTTATTGTACTTCTCTCCAGTTTTACTGTAGCACTCGGCACTGGTAATCATCATCACATTTAGAATGAAAGAAAAGGAGAAGAAGTTTCTAGGAACCCCCATTCCCTCATGGGATTATGACAGGATTTCACTCCTCACTACCTATCATAGTTTTGAAGGCCATAAAATGCTAAGATGGCACCCCACCCAAATGACCCCATTTTGGAAAGTAGACACCCCAAGCTATTTGCTGATATGTGGAATTGCACCCCAAAATACATCCTGCTGCTTCTCCTGAGTACGGGGATACCACATGTGTGGGACTTTTTGTGAGCCTAGCCGCGTACTGGGCCCTGAAAACCAAGCACCGCCTTCAGGATTTCTAAGGGCGTAAATTTTTTATTTCACTCCCCACTACCTATCACAGTTTTGAAGGCCATAAAATGCTAAGATGGCACAAACACCCCCCCCCCCCAATGACCCCATTTTGGAAAGTAGACACCCCAGGCTATTTGCTCAGAGGCATGTTGAGCCATGCAATATTTTATATTTTGCCGCAAGTTGTGGGAAAATGACAAACTTTTTTTTTTTTTTTGCACAAAGTTGTCACTAAATGATATGTTGCTCAAACATGCCATGGGCATATGTGGAATTGCACCCAAAATACATTCTGCTGATTCTCCTGATTTCGGGGATACCACATGTGTGGGACTTCTTGGAAGCCTAGCCGTGTACGGGGCCCCGAAAACCAAGCACCGCCTTCAGGATTTCTAAAGGCGTAAATTTTTTATTTCACTCCTCACTACCTATCACAGTTTTGAAGGCCATAAAATGCTAAGATGGCACAACCCCCCCCCCCCAAATGACCCCATTTTGGAAAGTAGACACCCCAAGCTATTTGCGGAGAGGCATAGTGAGTATTTTGCAGCTCTCATTTGTTTTTTTTAAATGAAGAAAGAAAAGAAAATTTTCTTTTTTTTCTTTTTTCAATTTTCAAAACTTTGTGACAAAAAACGAGGTCTGCAAAATACTCACCATACCTCTCAGCAAATAGCTTGGGGTGTCTACTTTCCAAAATGGGGTCATTTGGGGGGGAGGGGGTTGTGCCATCTGGGCGTTCCATGGCCTCCAAAACTGTGATAGGCAGTGAGGAGTGAAATCAAAAATGTACACCCTTAGAAACCCTGAAGGTGGTGCTTGGTTTTTGGGGTCCCTTACGCGGCTAGGCTCCCAAAAAGTCTCACACATCAGGTATCCCTGTACTCAGGAGAAGCAACAGAATGTATTTTGGGGTGCAATTTCACATATGACCATGGCATGTTTGAGCAATATATAATTTAGTGACAACTTTGTGCAAAAAAAAAAAAAAAAAATAAGATTTGTCTTTTTCCCGCAACTTGTGTCACAATATAAAATATTCCATATTCCAGCAAATAGCTTGGGGTGTCTACTTTCCAAAATGGGGTCATTTGGGGGGTCTTGAACTGTCCTGGCATTTTATGCACAACATTTAGAAGCTTATGTCACATATCACCCACTCTTCTAACCACTTGAAGACAAAGCCCTTTCTGACACTTTTTGTTTACATGAAAAAATATATTTTTTTTTGCAAGAAAATTACTTTGAACCCCCAAACATTATATATTTTTTTAAAGCAAATGCCCTACAGATTAAAATGGTGGGTGTTTCATTTTTTTTTCACATAGTATTTGCGCAGATATTTTTCAAACGCATTTTTTTGGAAAAAAAAACACACTTTTTTTAATTTGAATGCACTAAAACACACTATATTGCCCAAATTTTTGATGTAATAAAAAAGATGATCTTAGGCCGAGTACATGGATACCAAACACGACATGCTTTAAAATTGTACACAAACGTGCAGTGGCGACAAACTACATACATTTTTAAAAGCCTTTACAGGTTACAAATTTAGATTTATGGAGGAGGTCTACTGCTAAAATTACTTCCCTCGATCTGACCTTCGCGGTGATACCTCACATGCATGGTGCAATTGCTGTTTACATTTGACGCCAGACCGACGCTTGCGTTCACCTTTGCGCGAGAGCAGGGGGGACAGGGGTGCTGGTTTTTTTTTCTTTATTATTTTTTTTGCTTTTTATCTTATTTTTAAACTGTTCCTTTCTTTTTTTTTATCATATTTATTGTTATCTCAGGGAATGTACATATCCCCTATGATAGCATTAGGTAGTGACAGGTACTCTTTTTGAAAAAAATGGGGTCTATTAGACCCTAGATCTCTCCTCTGCCCTCAAAGCATCTGACCACACCAAGATTGGTGTGATAAAATAGATAAAGTTGAAAAAATCACGCTTAGGACAGGTATATAGGCCAAATATATATAGGTTGCTGCCTCCCTTAAACAAAGACACTCCCTAGGAATGTCCTGCAGAAATAAAAGTATTAGGAGATAATAGGGAAAAACGGCGCTACCCGAGAGACCTGTTTGGCTCAGCCTATACAGGGAACGTTATATAAACGTAATTTTATATATATCACAAGGTTTCAAACTAATATGAGTGAAAAGATACTGTAATTAGATGGAAAACAAATGCTGAAGAGTTGCAATAAATTGGCTAAAGTACATATGTGTGGATCAGTATATAATCGCATGCATCCTGCATGGATGTTAATATATAGTCAGAAAAAACTTTGTATATGCCAAAATATCATATGATCCTAATAGGACAGTATACTTTTTCCCACCACAACACACATTCAGCACTTAGTACAAAATAAAGACATATTGTGTATAGCGACAAAAATGCATGAAACATGCATGGATCCACTTATGTTAATTCCTATAGGGAAAAGGATTCCATACACAGTATCATAACAGTATCTCTGTGTCTCAATATACGTATAGTTCATATGTTGTAGCGATAGCACAGATATGTTATAGTCTCATGTATTTCATGCGGCAATCAGACTTGATATTTTCCCCAAAGTGACTTGGTGTGTACAGGGTAGAATGGTGACTTCTGTGATCCCCCCCAGATTGCTCACTCACCAGATGTCGGAACCCCTGCAGGGGTATCAGGCCTGTAATGCTACACGGAAGACTGCTGCTGCTGTGATGCTTCAGATGGTTCCGATGATCATGTTGCAGTTAACCCTCATATCAGGGAAAGAAAAAGGCTTCCATAGTATAATATAGTCCCAAAAGTATTTATTTAAAAAGTAGTATAAAAGACAAAATATAAATAAAAAGTTGTAAAATTGTAAACATCCAACAGGTACCGTTCGTTCACCCGCCCCTTGGCCACTGGGGAGAGATATCACTCGAGTGTAGGTTTTGTTGGTGTTTGGTTGCTCAGTCACTGTAACCAAAGCAGGTACAAGTGGGGGAAGTAGCGGTCAGCTGGAGATGTAATACGTTCCTCCCACTGTTCTGCCAGGAAGTGATGTGTAGGCGTTGGTCCGTCGTGCGCGCTTCGTCATCTGAGGTCTTCAGCGGCGGTACCACGCAGCTGCAGATTACAGATATATATGCAAAGGGATCGTTCGTTATACCCCACCCCTCTAGAGTATCACACCCAATCCCCGCTTGTCATTCCGATACCGGGGAGGGGAAAGGGTGGGTCAAGAAGTTATCATTGAGGGGGATGTAAATTCGTCCCAGTGCAACCATATACAAGGGAATGTGGGGGAGGTCTAGAAACTACCAGTCCCAGCATTCCCAGGGTCAGTCATACGGTTATGTGCAGGTGGAGAGGGAAGAGTAGGCATAATAAAGGGTCTGACATTAACCCATATTATATAGCAAATGTAACCTTATAAGACTACCAGCCCTATTAAATGTACTAGTGTGTGGAGGATCAGAGATGGGAGCCTATTTTCGTATATGTTTTACAAAATCATGCTCGGGACATTATAGACCAATGAAAGAATACATATATATATACAACTGTATATACATGAACATATATCTATCAATCTCTATAGCAGTAAGGAAACTGTAATGAGCACAAATCGGTATATATGTAACCATATATTAAGTGGTGCAGTGAAGGGTATGGTTTAAAAATAACCTAATTAGTGCAGTGAAGGGTATGGTTTAAAAATAACCTAATTAGGGAGTGGCTATATATAATAAACGATCATAATTGTATGTGCATAGTGTGTATGTAGACCCTGTGTTATGCCGAGGGTCACTTATTTACCGGTTCATTTGACACTTAATGTGTATGTGTTGTAAGTGCGCTTCAGGGCAGTGTGGAGGTGAATAGTTAGTGGTGAGAACATGTTGATGCATTAGATTACTCCATGCATCAACGTGGTAGGCTCATCAAGGAAGAAGTGAGGTGTGGCTGTATGATAAAGTGTGTGGAGGTAGGTCATCCCCACTACTCAGATAGAAATGGTATGTTATTATCCTCCAGAAATCAAAAAATGTATATATAAAATGACCAGGACCGTATATATATAACCTGGGTACCCTTTTCCTGGTGACTTAGTATCAGGAAGTGGAGAGTACAAAAGCCAAACTATGGGTTGGCGGTGAGACCAATGGGGTCTATATCAATAACTTAGATATCTTATACCCGAAAGTGGAGAGCACGTGAGCCATACTATGGGTTGGCAATGAAACAATTGAGGTCTATGTCTAGGTTGAGGCCCCTGGGAGCTAGGGTCCCCAACCTATATATCCATGCTGTTTCGTTTTGCGAGATTAGGGTAGTCTTGTTACCACCCCTCCAATACTGTTGAATGGAATCGATACCATAAAATATTAGGCCCGATGGATCCCTATTATGTACCTGATCAAAATGCCGTGATAAATTGTGCTTAGGGAAGCCCTTCTTGATATTTTTAATGTGCTCCCTTATCCTGACATAAAGGGGCCTTGTGGTTCTACCCACATACTGGAGGTGGCAAGGGCATTCTATAACGTATGTTACATGAGTACTATGGCAAGTGATCAGATTTCTTATCTTATATTCTTTCTGGTCGACCCTGGACCTAAATGTGTCTTTTTTGCAGGGCTGTTTTTTACTAACCCTGCAGGGTAAGCATTTTTGACATTTGTAAAACCCTCTAAGGTTTGGAAAGATCTGTATCTGTTTAGGGAGATTGATGACATTGTGTTCCAGGTGATCACGGAGGGTGGGAGCCTTCCTGTAGATGAATTTTGGTTTGTTGGGAAGTATTTTAGTTAGTACTCTGTCTTCCTTAAGAATCGGCCAGTATTTTCTAAAGATGTGTTCTAGATTTCTGTATTGGTTATTGTAACCTGTTATAAATGCTATGTCCATTGGTTTATCTTTATTCCGGTTCTTCCTGAGCAGTTGGTGTCTGTCCATGCCTGCTATTTCCATTTTTGTCTGTATCAGCTTTTCCATATCATAGCCTTTTTCATGGAATTGTACTATCAACCTGTTTGCTTGTGTTAAGAAGTCCTCCATGATGTCGCAATTTCTGCGTATCCTTAACATTTGGCCTTTCGGAATATTTTGTTTCATTGTGGGTGGTGGCAGCCTCTTAGTGGGTATGTACCCATTTTTATCTGTAGCCTTAAAGTAGGTTTTGGTGTATAACCTATCTCCATTTTTGAAGATTTCCAGATCTAGATATTCGATTTTTTCATGGCTCCATTTACCTGTAAAGGTGAGCCCATACTTATTGGCATTCAAGTTTTTAAAGAATTCTTCCAGATCTTCAGGTGTGCCATCCCAAACGATAATCAGGTCGTCGATATATCTCCGATAGAATTTGAGTTGGGGGATATTTCTTCCGTACAGATATTCCTCCTCCCACATATTCATAAGCAAATTTGCAACGCTGGGTGCATACCGTGCCCCCATTGCAACTCCTTTTTGCTGGACGTTGTAGCTGTGATTGTGCCAGAAATAGTTGCAGCTCATAGCCATCTCCAAGCCCTCCAGTATGTAGTCAATTTGTGCTTGCCTCATGTTGGTTTGTTCATGCAAAGCTTTTTGTACTCCCAGTAATCCGTCATTTTGTACGATACTGGTGTAGAGAGAGTTTACATCAACCGTGGCTAATATGTAATTCTAAACTCCGTCCAGTTCTTGCAGATCTTGCAGGAGTTGTGAGCTGTCTCGTAAGTATGATTTGCCTGTACATACCAATGGTTTTAGAAATATGTCTAGATATTCGCCTAGCCTTGAAAAAATTGAATTTATCCCACTGACAATGGGTCTTCCAGGGGGCTTTACCAACCTTTTATGAATTTTTGGGGTATAGTAGATTATCGGAGTCTTCGTGGAGATATTTGGCCTATATACCTGTCCTAAGCGCGATTTTTTTAACTTTATCTATACTATTGGCCACACTTTTTTTTTTAACAGAAAATTTTTATTAAACAAATCAGCATTACAGTACAAGAATTTAGTACAGTCATTGCGGTAAGAATAACAACAGTGAGATTTACTCAGAACAATAACTACTGTTTATCAGGTGTTCCAGATGTGCACACAACAGATTTTCACTTAACCATACCTCTCATTGCTCATATCATCTTAAAGTTCTTAGACAATATAAAGTAAATAACCCAGTTTTCAATCAAGCCTATTAGGGGTGGCGGGGGGGGGGGGGGGCGGGGGGGGGGAGAGGAAGGAAGGCAGAGGGAGGGGAGAGGGAAGGGAAAGAAAGGGAAGGGGAGGAAGGGAATCGGGCATAAGAGGAATAGACTTGAGGTGCAGGACATCCTCTACTATTTCCCATGTCTTACTTATGGGGTAGGGGGATCAGGGTCTCCCGAAGCGTCCACCCAGGACGACCAAATTTTGTCAAACTTCCCCGGGCATTGCCTACTTTCGTACGTCAGTCTATACAGGGGGAGTACCTTGTTCACCGACCTTATCCACGAGGCCAGGGTAGGAGGCTCCACCATTTTCCATCACAGTAGGATCTCCCGTCTAGCATAGTACAACGTGAATGTTATGCACAATTTATCATATCTATCACCCTCGACATCCTCCAGATGACTGAGCAGTAGTATCTGGGGTTCAACCGGTAAAACTGAGCCTATGACGTTCCCCAGTGTGGAGGCCACTGCTGACCAAAAGGGTCTTAGTTTGGGACGAGACCAGACCATGTGCCAGAAAGTACCCGCCTCCTGTCTGCATCTCTGACAGTTGGGATCTCTTTGGTGGTATATGCGCGCCAGTCTCTGAGGGGTGAAATACGCTCTGTGAAGGAACTTGAATTGTATGAACCTATCCCTTGCAGCGATCATGGAAGGAATGTAGGAGATTAAACACTCCTTCCACTCCTCCTCATCTAAAGAGGGGATGTCAACTCTCCACTTCTCCCATGTTCTAGTTAATTTCACATCGTACTCCACCGTAAGGTATAAATATAGTGTTGAGAGAGGCTTCCCCATCACGCTGGAGGTCAGGAGCCTTTCAGTGGAGTCTGATTCCAGAGTGAGGGGTTCAGGGAACTGAGCCTCAAAGGCATGCTTCAGCTGCCTGTATCTGAATTGGAAGGAGGTTGGGATAGCAAAGGATTGCCTCAGTGCTTGGAAGGTCATGAGCCTGCCATCTTTAACTATATGTTTTAGAGTGAGGATTCCCTTTTTTGCCCAGAGAGAGGGGTCCGGAATAGTGTAAAAGTGGGAGAGCAGAGGGTTACCCCAAAGGGGCATGTGGGGTGAAATGCAGTTGGGTTTCCTATAGATTTTCCTAGCCTCCTGCCATATCTTCACAGTGGTTCGCATCAGAGTCGTCATGGACAAATTGGCCCTAAGACCGCGAAACGGGAGATTGCTCAGGGCAGCAAAGGAACCCAAAATGGCTGCCTCCAAAGTGACCGCTGGATTCTGCGTGGGCTGGGAGAACCACCACCGAATCGTGACCAAGACAGCTGCCCAGTAGTAGATTTGAAAATTTGGTAACGCCAGTCCTCCCCCCGAAAGTGGGAGATATAAGATCTGCTTGGCCACCCTGGGTGGCCTCCCAGCCCAGACAAACTGTATCAGCAGACTCTCCAGCCGTCGAAAAAAAATCCTAGGGATGGGTATGGGTGTGTTGCGGAAGAAGTATAGGTATTTTGGGAGGTATATCATTTTTAATAAATTGACTCTGCCAACAGGGGTCAATGGGAGGGAACGCCAAACCACACACCTGGCCATAAGCTGTGCCATGAGTGGACGCAAATTGTTATCGATGTAGTCTTGGACTTTAACACTTATTTTTATCCCCAGGTATTTGAAGTCATCCACCCATTTTAGCTGTGGGTGAGGTATTCTAGGGGTCGAGGAATGGAGAGGGAAAAGAACCGACTTGTCCCAGTTAATGCGAATCCCCGAGTAGCCGCCAAATTGGTTAATCAGTTCAAGTGCAGTCTGCAAGGAGGACGACGCATCCGCTAAATAGAGCAGAGCGTCATCCGCGTATAGTGATAGCTTCTCCTCAATGGGACCCACCTGGATTCCCCTTACCCCAGGGTTGGCCCTCAACAATATAGCCAGGGGCTCCATCGCCAATGCAAATAGACCCGGGGAGAGGGGACACCCCTGTCGTGTGCCTCGAAACAGTTGGAATTTTCCCGAGAGGCTTCCATTAGTACGTATTCTAGCTGAAGGACAATGATATAACATGCGGAGCCATTTCGTGAAACCCGGGCCGAACCCGAATCTCGAGAGCACTTCCCATAGGTAGCCCCACTCGACGGAGTCGAAAGCCTTCTCCGCGTCGAGCGAGGCCACCGTTCCATTGGCCGCCTCGTCCGCCCTGTCTATGTGGGTGTGGAGGCGTCTGATATTAATGTCAGTTCCTCTCCCGGGCATGAAGCCTGTTTGATCCCTGTGGATGAGAGCAGTAATTACCAGGTTGAGCCTGTTGGCCAGAACTTTTGCCAGTACCTTTGCATCCACATTCAGAAGGGATATAGGGCGGTACGAGGAGCACAACGTGGGGTCCTTCCCCGGCTTGGGGATCACTACTATGATCGCTTCGCTCATGGTATCCGGGAGTTTTCTGAGACGCGTCGACGCAGAGAAGAGGCCCTGAAGTTTATCCACTAGTTCCGTAGCGTATTGTTTATAAAACTCTACAGGGACGCCATCGGGTCCCGGAGTTTTCCCTGTCTGCATTGATTTAAGAGCCTGTATTATCTCTAAGGACGTAATTGGAGCATCAAGCTTGTCACGGTATGTTACAGTAAGGGTTGGGATATCTATGTCGTCTAGGTACGCCACCAGATCCTCCCCTCTATAGTCTACTCTGGTCCCATAGAGGGATTCGTAGTATTCCGCAAAACAGCGGTTGATCCCCTCCGGGGTATGGATTAACTGTCCCGAGGAGTCCATAATATGTGAAATGCTCATCCCACCCACCTGTTCCCTGGAGAGCCAGGCCAACAGGCGACCCGACCGCTCCCCCTGCTCAAAAATCCGTTGGGATTGAGCCAACATTTTCTTCTGTGTAAGAGAAGTACGGAGACGAACCACCTCCTTCGTCATGTGTTGTAGATGTGAATAGTGCGCAGGATCCCGAGTACGAACAAAAAGAGCCTCCGCACTATTCGCCTCCCCCTCGGCCTTAATCAAGTCTGCCCTGCGTTCTCGTCGGACTCTGGCAATAATGGTCTGGTAGCATCCCCTCGTCGTGGCTTTAAAAGCATCCCACACAACTACGGGGTCAGCCGAGCCCTCGTTTGTAGCCCAAAAATCAAGCATTTCCATTCTAAATTGGGAGTCCACTGCAGTGTCTGAAATCCAAAATCTGGAGAGTCTCCATATCCTTTCTACTGAGCCAAGGGAAAGGTCCAGTGACAACAGCAAGGGTGCGTGGTCGGAAATTACCCTAGGCAGTATTTGTATGTCTAAGACCCTTGGGAGGACCCGACCCCCCGCGAAGACTAAGTCTATGCGGGAGAACGTTCTATGGGAGGCCGAGTGGCATGTGTATGCCCTGGTCTGGGGGTGTCGCCACCTCCAGACATCAGTCAGACCATAAGTGTCCGCCCACTCAGCCAACCCAGAGCAATGATGTCCCGCAGGAGTCAACCTATCAAGATCCGGGTCAGGAACCAGATTAAAATCACCCAATATAACATTGTTGTCTGATGCAAATTCGGCTATCCTGCTGGTGATCTGATTGAGCACCAGCAGGGAGGCCGGGGGAGGCAGATATAAGCCCACAATGGTCCATGTTAGAGAATATATTTTAGCATGAATTATTACGTACCGGCCATCGGGGTCCAGGGTCAAATCCAAGAGCCGAAATGGAAGTGACTTCAATACCAGTATAGTGACACCTCTAGAGAATGAGGAGTGCGTGGAGTGGTAGTGGTGTCCCACCCATGGTTTTTTAAGGGCCAAAACCCTGCGTCCTGTGAGGTGTGTCTCCTGAAACACACATATATGTGGGTTATAGGTTTTAATGAATTGGAACACCAGGGAACGTTTGACTGGGGAGTTCAGTCCCCTGGTGTTCCAGGAGATGATGTTAAGGGAGGACATGGCCACCTGGAATATGAAGAGTGTTAGGATCAGTAGAATGCACGGCTCACGGACCGGACCCCGTCACCCGAAGTGGACACATCTGTAGATAATGCAATGCTGATGAGTCAATATTTTTAGTACAAATATCAAACAAAAACAAAACCAAACTAACAACCGGTAAAGGATGCCTAAATCTAGAGTAGATGGAACTAGCCCCCTTATGGGAACATACCCCACCCCCCACCCCACCCAACCCCCCAGAACTGGGGCGGGTTTCAATCCCCAACTTATTCAGCTCGCCGGCTGCAACAGGGGGTCCGTGGAAGAGGCGAACTTACCCCCCCGAGACTTCACACGGGGGAGGGAAGTAGTAGTTCAAGCGGCTTGTGTACGTGAGATCTCCACTTGTGATACAATAGGCTGTGGGAACTTAGTAAATATAACAATGGGAAGTAGTCCATGATGCGACCCCACAGTGAATTCGATCCATCTTTTTGATGAAGATACCAAACCAGAAGTCCAGCATTTCTCAAGGAAACAAGCTTATTTAGAAGAAACTTTGTAGTTCAACAGTCTCCTGACCAAGTTCTTTGGCAGGGGTGCTATCTTAGAAATTTTCCTGGTAGGGATTATCCTGCCATAAGTCTGCAGACACCATGGATAGAACTGGGCAAAACTTGTGCAACATAGTAAGTCATCCATGTAAAGGTTCGTGAGTTAACGCAGACCTGGGCCCAGGCTATGGTAAGTAGATAACAAAAGGGGATACACAGTACGTACCAGGTAGATCATCTTCGAATCTGTGGTAGCGAATCCAGCCAGGCAGAAGCTTCTCTCGGAGTGGTGAAGAAGCGAGTTGTCTCGCCGTCCTGGACTCTTAGGCGCGCAGGGAAGAGTACACTGTAGCGAATGCTGCGTGAGCGCAGGGCCGCCTTAACTTGGTCAAATGATTTCCTGAGTTTCTGGGTCTCTACGGAGTAGTCGGGGAATATCATCAACTTCGTGTTCTGGAATTTGAGGTCCCCTACACTTCTAGAGGCACGGAGGACTTCGTCTCTGTCTCTAAAATTGAGGAGACGGAGGATGAAGGTGCGGGGGGGGACCCAGGAGGCCCCGGCTTAGGCGGGATGCGGTGGGCCCTCTCCACCGTGAAGTAAGGCGACCAGCGGGCCTCGGGTAAAAGATCACGGAGCAGATCCTCTATAAAGGAGGTAGGGTTGTTTCCCTCCGCCCCCTCTGGTAATCCAGCAATGCGAAGATTATTGCGCCGGTTTCTGTTCTCCGCATCTTCAGCTCTGTACTCTAGGGCCTTTACTTTAGTTTGAAGCGTACGGAGTGATGCTGCATGTTCCTCAATGGTGTCTTCAGAGGTACTCAGTCTTTGCTCTGTCTCAGTGATTCGCGACCTGATTTTGTCAATATCTTGGCGAATTAGACCCATATCCAGCTGGACTGCTTCAATCTTTGTTGTTAGCGCGGATTGGCAAGTGGCTATGGCCGCCATAACCTCCGCCAACCAGGGGGGACGAGAGTCGTCCGACTCCATAGCTGTTGTCTGCGGAGCCCTTTGGGTGCTGCGTGTATGGGGGGTCTCCGGGGGGGGACAGTTGGGTGTCTGAGGGGAGTCCGGTTGTGGTGGGAAGGTCAACCTCCTACCCCCTTTGTTGTATCTAGCGCTGGAGTTCCTGCGCCCCATTCAGGTGACAGCGGCCCAGGTCTGGGCAATTATCGACAGCTGGCTGTGGGGGCCTGTCCGCAGATTGAGGGGTACTCAGGCAATAGTTAGGGTAGAGTGAATGTCCCCTTTGGTAATTCTCCCCCCACCTGCAAATGTATGGTGCAGCAGCTGTCTGGTGCAGGCAAACACTGTCCAGGGATGAGATGAGAGGGATAATCAGCCCATCCACCTCCCTGCACAAGCAGGATGGGAGGGATGTGGGTGCTGTGGGATCCGGTCCTGCTGTCAGGTAATCCTCCCCAGCCGCCCCAGGGTGACCTCTATCAGGGCAGGAGGATCTGAGAGTCCTGCAGACGGGCCGGTGGGTCGGAGCTCCAGGAGAGGCCGCGGCCGCGGCCTAGTAGAACGTGGGGAGGGGAGGAGGGACGGTCAGGGCCAAAGCACAGTCAATCTATCCCCAAGAGTGAGCTCACCCGCCTCCATCCATAGTCCGCGGCCTCCGACAAGGCCGGGCAGAGGATCCGACCGCGGCAGAGGTCCCTCGTCCCGCCGCGCGGGCCGCCAGGAGAGGCCGCGGCTTCGGCCTACTCGTCCGCGGCAGGCCGGGAGCCGATCGCGAGCCAGGAATCCAAAAATTTCGTCTGTGATGGACAGACAGGGAGTCTCCCAGTCCCCCCCAGTCAACCGAGGTGCAATTGCTGGGGTCTTGGAGCCGATGGATCCGGATTTTGGCAGCAGAATAGCGGAGCTCACTGAAAAAGCGTCCGCTCACGGCGCCATCTTGGCCACGCCCTTGGCCACACTTTTAGTGTGTGCTTTTAAATTGCTGCTATGGATATATTTGGATATATGGGCAATAGAAATATTGACCTGGCAGGTCTATTCAATCAAGAACTAGTTAGTCACACCCATGATATGCAAGGCTTAATGAAGCAATTGAGACTAGGCATGTGCAAAATGAAAAAATTTGTTTAGTTTCGTTTTGTTTAAATTCGTTATTTAATTAATTTAGTTTAGTTAGATTCGTTAAATTCATTAAATTCGTTTTACAAATCAGTTTAGTTTTCGACCGAATTTGAAAATCGGTCGAATTCGAAAATATTTCAACCGGATTCGATATTATTTCCTTGTCATAAGAAGTTTATTGAGTATACAATGTTATAAAGATACATAAAGTAAGTTTACAAGGATCTATAAAGTAAGCTCATTGTTTTACAGTAGGGTTTATATAGGTAAATATCATGAAATTTCAAATATTAAACATTGGGTTCACGTAAACCTAAATTAAAGATATATATCATTTCCTTAGTTACTTTTGTAGGTATTTAAATGATTTATGCCTACTATACATATTGTTTACAAGTAGAGTGTATATAGGTCAAATAAATTCTGATAATGAGCTTTAATCGTAAGGTGGAGAAAAGGAAAGAGAAAGAAGAAAAAGGGTTGAAAGGTAGAGGTATGGTCCACAAGGTTGTCCCGCTCGTCAGTTTATTATTCTTTTTAGTTCTCTTTGAAGCCTTAGAATGGGTGTCTCTGTAAGTCATTTAATCTGTTACCATGGCAACAGGACAGAGTCATTGAAATTTGACAGGAACTGTTGTTTTATCCAAGGGTGCCAAAGTTTTTCAAATTTTGGAATTTGATTTTGATCGATGGCTACCATCTTAGCATGGGACATTGTATTATTCATTCTGTGAATTGTTTCTGCTAGTACCAATGTTGGAGATTTCCATGCCTTGGCCACTGTTTGTTTTGCAGCCGTTATTAGTTGGATCATAAGTTTGAATTGAGAGAGTGTTAACCATTCCGGTTTTAAATTAAGTAAAGTTAAATATGGATCTGGTTGTATTATCTTTTTAAATATTTTAGATGCAATCACGAAAACTTCCTTCCAGAAGGTTTGGATTACTGGGCACGTCCACCATATGTGTAAATATGTGCCTATTTCTGGGCATCCTCGAAAACAAAGAGCTGAGGTATTAGGTGAATATTTTGCCACTCTAGCGGGTACAAGGTACCAGCGAGTTAGGACTTTATAATTTGTCTCCAGTGCTAAGATGTTGGGTGAAGATGACTTAGATGTGAGCCATATGTTAGACCAGTCCGTGTCTTCTAAAGTTCGTCCCAGGTCCTCCTCCCACCTCTGAACGTAAGAGGGTCTATTAAGATTTGCTACTCCATATAATTGATTATAAAGTGATGAAATTGTACCTTTAGCAAATGGATCTTTTGTACAGATTGATTCAAAAATGGATAATTGGGATAATGGTGTATCCCCCTTTAGGAATGGTGTATAGAAATTTTTGATTTGGAGATATCTAAATATCTCAGAGTTTGGTAGATCATATTTTTCTCTAAGTGATGGGAATGAAAGGAATGATTTAGATGCTATGAAGTCATTTAGTGTCTGAATGCCTGATGTTGTCCAAGCTTTAAAAGAATTTGGGTAGATCCATGCTGGATAAAAGGCCGGATTTCTGATAAAAGAAAGGAGAGGATTGTGTGGAGATTGTAACTGATATTTGGTTTTTAGTTTATCCCAGAGAGATAAGAAGTGTTTAGTTATGGGATTATGAATTTTAAAGCGGTCTTTAGGATCAAGCCATAATAAATTTGATATTAATAGAGGGTCATTTTCTGAAGCCTCTATAAATACCCATAGTGGGATTTCCTGTTTTGCATGGTATTTGGACAGACTGGCCAAATGTGCTGCTCTGTAGTAGTTAGTAAAATTAGGGTATCCCAGGCCTCCTTTATTTTTGGGAAGATGTAGTGTGTGTATAGGTATACGTGGTTTAGAAGAGCCCCATATAAACGAAGTTGCTCTTTTTTGTACTATTCTCAAAAAATAGGAAGGAATTGGAATAGGGAGGACTCTGAATAGATAAAGCAATTTGGGTAGAATAGTCATTTTGATTGCATTAATTTTCCCTATCCAGGATAAAGGAAGTTGCGACCATTGTTTTATTAGATTTGTGATCTGTCTTAATACAGGAGGATAATTGGTTGAGAATAAGTCAGAATGAGATGCTGTTAAATGAATTCCAAGATATGGGATTGATTTTTCTGCCCATGTGAATGGGAGTGCAGCCTTAGCCGGGATCAATTCCATGTTTGTGAGTGAAATATTAAGCACTAGGCATTTCTTAGGATTAATTATAAGGCCAGATAGGGCTGCAAATCCATCAAGAGCTGGTATTAAGTTAGGACCAGAGACCTGTGGTGATGATAGAAAAAGTAATATATCGTCTGCAAATATACATAATTTGTGTGTAATACCTCCTACTTCAATGCCAGTTATAGTTTGGTTTGTTCTGATGTATTGGGCCATGGGTTCGAGTATAAGGGCAAATAATAAGGGAGATAATGGGCAACCCTGTCGGGTACCTCTTTCGATATTAAAGGCTTCAGATTTGTATCCAGCATATTTTATATAGGCTTTGGGTTTATTATATAATGCTTTGATCCATGTTAAAAAGTGGGGTCCAAAACCCCATTTTTGTAATAAATATTGCATATATTGCCAGGATACTGTGTCAAATGCCCTCTTAATATCGAGAGATAGAAAACATAAAGGGATTTTCCGTTTTTTAGCAATATGTGCCAATAACACTGCCCTGCGTATATCATCGCCTGCCTGTCTATTTGGCATGAAGCCTACTTGATCTCTATGTATTAATTTTCCTATAATGCTATTGAGGCGTTTTGCTATTATTTTTGCTAATAATTTAATATCGAGGTTTAACAGAGAGATAGGCCGATAATTCACACAGGAAGTATCATAAGAAAGGGGTTTTGGGATCATACAAACAATTGCCATTAGTGTTTCTTGCCGAAAAGAATGTCCATCTAGAAGTTTGTTAAAAGTTTCAGTGAGAATGGGAGAGAGTATTTCTGAGAATGTTTTATAGTATAAAGCCGAGTAGCCGTCTGGGCCTGGTCTTTTGTTAAGTTTTAGGTCTTTTATGGCGTTAGCAACTTCATCTATAGTTATAGGCTCATCCAAACTGCTTTTTTGATTCTGAGATAACTCAGGTAAGTTTATTTTTGAGAAGAAGGATTCAGCTTCTGTAGGATTAAATTCATTGTTTGTCTTGTATAAAGTTGCGAGATGTGAGTGAAATTTATGGACTATTTTAACTGGATTACAAGTGTAAACATTTTTTGATAATTTCAAACGTATTGGTTTGAAAGATTTGTTAGTTGAATTTAATGCCCGAGCCAAGTATGTACCTGGTTTGTTTGTATTCATGTAGAAATTGTGTTTGGAGCGTTTGAGGGATTTATCAACTGACTCAGTGAGAAATAGATCGTATTCCAATCTAGATTTTTCCAGATGAGATTTTGTACTCTGAGATGGATTATCTTGAAATGATATGTAGGCTGCATTAAAATTGAGTTCTAGTTTTTTTGCTAGATTTTTGCGTTCCCGTTTAAATAGTGCCATTTGTCTTTGTATTGTACCACGCAAGACAGGCTTATGAGCTTCCCACAGTGTTATTGTGGAGATGTCTGTTGTATTATTAATTGATATGTATTCCTTTAAAGCTTGTTCAATGGCCACCTGATGTAGTGGGTGTTTGAGCATTATGTCCGGTAAGTACCACGTTGGGTCATGCGCTTTTGGTATGGCTGAGGCTATAGTAGTGTATACTGCATTATGGTCAGACCACGGAATCGGAATTATATCTGATGCAATAATTTCTGGTATCATTCCTATTGTTAGAAAAATATGATCTATTCTGGTGAAGGTTTGATGAGGGTGCGAGAAATAAGTGAATTTCTTTTTCATTGGGTTACTTTCTCTCCATGAATCTACCAGATTGTATTTGGAAAGAAGTTGAGAAAAAGGTAATCTAGAGGTTATTTTGGATGGTGTAAAAGGTGATTTATCTATAAATGGGAGAAGGACCTGGTTTGAATCCCCACACATTATCACTGTTCCTATTTTGTGTGTATTAATCACTTGTAATATATGTGAGAGGAATGGTGTAGGTTGTTTGTTAGGAGCAGAGTAGGAAATCACCGTGATTGCTGTATCCATTATATAACCCATGAGTATCAGGTATCTACCTTCTGGGTCTTTAATTTCTGATGATAAGGTGAATGGTGTGGATCGGTGAAATGCAATTAGAGTTCCCCTTTGCTTGGTACAGGCAGAAGCCGTGTAAATTTGTTGATAAAAAGGAGAAATATATTTTGGAGTAGAATCTTTGGTGAAGTGTGTTTCTTGGAGGCATACTATGTGAGCCTTCTTGTTATGGAAAGTACGGAAGGCTTTGGTCCTTTTTTGAGGGACATTTATTCCCTGAACATTCAGGGAAAGTATATTCAGTGGTGCCATGGCAATAGATCAAATAGTTTTGACTTACTTTTTGTTATGCAGAGCTGAATGCGCAGATCAACCTGTGTGGACTGAAGAGATGAATAGATAGAAAAGAAACCAGTGAATTCTGGAGTAAAGAGTAAACAAAAAACATATGAGATTAAATGATACATTGTATAAATTATTTTTTGCAAGTAATCACAATTTACCCGTGAAAGAGAGTAAATATCTCTCTCAGGGGAATAAGTACCTTCGTCACACTCCCACATAATATGATTGGGAGAATGAGGAGGGCTAATGGGGGTACACGGATCTTCCGCTTACAGGAGAGAAGTGCTATGTCAAAAGACATCAAAATGATGTTTCATTAATTGGAGTGCAGAATATAGTTTTTGCTGAAATTATTTTTTTCCAGGGTGGTTGTATATGGTTAGTCTTGCCCTAGGCTAAATAATTCAGTTAGAAAGGTACTGTTAATAACTTTGGTATTGATGAAGATAGTTTGAATCATTTTGGGATTTTAACCCTTTTAGAGTAAACAATTACATATTTTATTCATATGCAACTGTTTAGATATGTTAACTCATAAAATTGAGGTTGTATTGCTTCAGATTAGAATAAACAAAAACATAATTCTAGGGACTAGTTAAGTAATAATATATTTGTTTTAAGAAAAGAAAGAAAAAGCTTCCATTACTTCTGGATTATTGAACATATTTGTCCTAAAAAGTAATAAATCTATTGTTATTACCTGATAATATATAACTGAACAAGAATTTCCTTATTTCACTTATATATTCTAAGGCTATATGAATCACAAGTAATAAGAAATATAACTGGAATGTAACATGATCCCACACAGTGTGTGACTATCAGAATGCAGTTACATTCAGTTATAAATATAGGTTTTTTAAAGAGAACCATCTCTTAGTATAATAAATGAAGAGATATCAGGAATTAGGATGTCGGTCCATTGAATCTTCTTGGTCCATGGATGATGTGGCATAACGGCCTCTTTTGTGAGAATGATGATTCCCATTTTGTTCTGAAATTTTCTGGGTGCTGCCTGAAGGTGAAGATGACGCCATTCTTCTGTGTGTGGGAGAGTTGCTGCTTGTGGGTTCTGTCAGATTTAATTTTAAAAGGGTTTGTTGTAGTTCATCTGCTGATCTGCTTCTGTAAATTGTACCTTGGTAGTTAAATCTGACTGAAAAGGGGAAGCCCCAATGATACATAATGTTGTGGCGTTGCAGTTCCATTAGTTGGGGTTTCATGGATCGTCTTTTAGTAATAATAAGTTGGGATAGGTCAGCAAAAATTTGATAATTGTGTCCTTGAAAATTAAGTTCCTTTTTTTCTCTTGCAGCAATTAGTATTTGTTCTTTCGTTCTGTAATAATGAAATTTTGTGATTATATCACGTGGGGGTCCATCTTTCTTTTTGGCTGTGAGGGCTCTGTGTACTCTGTCCAGTTCTAAACGTTCAATAGGGATATCTGGCTTTAGTTCTTGTAATAGAGCAGTAATAGTAGATTGCAGGTCTGTCACAGTTTCAGGTATTCCCCTTATGCGCAAGTTTGAATGTCTGGCTCTATTTTCATAATCTTCGAGCTTAGTTTGAAGTATTAAATTCTCTTTTTTTAATTGTTCCAATTCTGTTATATTTTCTTGGGTTGTAATTTCAATTTCATCCATTTTTATTTCTAAGGCTGCGGTGCAGTTTCCCAGCTCTCTTATTTCTTTGGTTAGGCTTTTTGTTATTTGGTCTGAGGTTTGTTTTAAAGCCTTATGAAGCATCTTTTCAAATTGTAATAATATTTCTGGGGATACTGAGGAGGCTTGTGGAGAAGTTTGTGAGAGGATTTGTTCTGTATCTGACTCAAATGGAGAGTCTTGCTGTGACATTTTCTGTCTGAGAGAGTGCCCTGATGCTGTATATTGTGAGGTGACTGGAGCTGCTTCAGCTGCAGTGAGTGCCTGTGAGCTCTTTGTGAGGTGATTTTTATTTCTGCCACGGTTTCCTCCCAGTACCATATTTCCTGCCCAAACTTTCACAGTTTGTTCCCTGGGACAAAAAGGTTCAAATGGATACCTTTTGAGCCTGCAGGCTCCGCTTTGTCCTTCTCTTCTCTCCTCATCGGTGTGGAGCTCTAACAATGCATGTCTGCTCTGCTAGGCTCCGCCTCCTGCCCTCCAAGGATTCGATATTATTTCAACCGCATTCGAAAATATTTCAACAGCATTCGAAATTATTTCAACTGTATTAGAAATTATTTCAATCGCATTCGAAAATATTTCTATTTTCAAATTTGATAATATTCAGATAATATTCAGATAATATTCCTCTTCAGCAAACCAGAAGAACGCTGCATGGTTTCGGGTCACCATGGCAGTAAAAGCTGTGAGAGGGATTGAGCGCACCCCAGACTGCATCCGTCATCGGTGAATAAAAATGATTACATTCTCTCTCTCTCTCTCTCTCTGTGTCTCCCAGAGGCGTATCTAGTGAAAATGGCACCTATGGCAAGCACTGAAACTGCGCCCCTGTCAAAAAAAAAACCAGCCAATAAAACTACAAGTCTTTAACCACTTCAACCCCAGAAGAATTTGCCCCCTTCCTGACCAGAGCACTTTTTGCGATTCGACACTGGATCGCTTTAACTGACAATTGCGCGGTTGTGCGACATGGCTCCCAAACAAAATTGAAGTCCTTTTTTTCCAATAAATAGAGCTTTCTTTTGGTGGTATTTGATCACCCCTGCATTTTTTATTTTTTGAGCTATAAACAAAATAAGAGCGACAATTTAAAAAAAACGCATTATTTTTTAGATTTTGCTATAATAAATACCCCCAAAAAATATATAAAAAAACATTTTTTTCCCTCAGTTTAGGCTGATACATATTCTTCTACATATTTTTGGTAAAAAAAAAATCACAATAAGCGTTTATTAATTGCTTTGCGCAAAAGTTATAGCGTTTACAAAAAAAATTTTAATAATTATATATATATTATTATTTATTCTATTCTGTTCTATTGTTACTCTATTCTATTCTATTTTTTCTATTTAAATTTGAATTCATTCTATATGAATTTCAAATTTCAGAAGATGGCTTCTAAATATTCTATCTTCTATTCAAATTTAAATAGAAAAGATTAGAATAGTAAAGAATAGAATAGAATAAGAATAGACCAGAATAGAATAAAGTATTATGTATATATATATATATATATATATATATATATATATATATATATATATATATATATATATATATATATATATATATATATATATATATATATATATATATTAGATATTTATTTATATATAACCATCTATTGAAATTCGAAATTCATATAGAATGAATTCAAATTCGAATAGAAAAGATTAGAATAGAAAAAAATAGAACAGAATAGAATAAAATATAATATATATACACATTATATTTTACTCAATTGTGTTCTATTGTTTTTCTAGTCTATTTTCTATTTCTAGTCTAATCTTTTCTATTTGAATTCATTCTATATGAAATTCGAATTTCGGAAAATGGTTATATATATAAAATATAAAATATTTATATATATAACCATCTTTTGAAATTCGAAATTCATTTAGAATGAATTCAAATTCGAATAGAAAAGATTAGAATAGAAAAAAAATAGAACAGAATAGAATAAAATATTATATATATATAAAATATTTTATTCCATTCTGTACTATTTTTTTTCTAATATATATATATATTCCATTTCAATTCAATTTCATTCTATATATATATATATCTCATCTCATATATCTCATATATCTATATATATATATATCTCATATATCTTTTGATGGTTCATATAGAATGAATTCAAATTCGAATAGAAAAGATTAGAATGGAAAAACAATAGAACAGAAAAGAATCTAATATATATATTATATTTTATTCTATACTGTTCTATTGTTTTTCTAGTCTATTTTCTTTTCTTTTCAAATTCATTCTATAGAATAGAATAAAATATAATATATATACACATTATATTTTACTCTATTGTGTTCTATTGTTTTTCTAGTCTATTTTCTATTTCTAGTCTAATCTTTTCTATTCGAATTCGAATTCATTCTATATGAAATTCGAATTTCGGAAAATGGTTATATATATATATATAAAAAATATTTATATATATAATCATCTTTTGAAATTCGAAATTCATATAGAATGAATTCAAATTAGAATAGAAAAGATTAGAATAGAAAAACAATAGAATATACATATTATATTTTATTCTATTCTATTGTTTTTCTAGTCTATTTTCTTTTCTATTCGAATTCGAATTCATTCTATAATAAATTCGAATTTCGGAAAATGGTTTTATATATATAAAATATTTATATATATAACGATCTTTTGAAATTCGAAATTCATATAGAATACGTTTCAAATTTGAATAGAAAAGATTACAATAGAAAAACAATAGAATAGAAAAGAATCTAATATATATATTAATATATATATTATATTTTATTCTATTCTGTTCTATTGTATTTCTAGTCTATTTTCTTTTCTTTTCTTTTAAAAATTCATTCTATATGAAATTCGAATGTCGGGACATGGTTTTATATATATATATATATATATATATATAATTTTTTTTCCTGATCTGTTCTATTGTTTTTCTATGATATTCTTTTCTATTATTTTCTAATCTATTCTAATCTTTTATATTCAAATTAGATTTCATTCTATATGAAATTGGAATTTCAGAAAATGGTTATTTATATATATATATATATATATATATATATATATATATATATATATTTTTTTTTTTTTTCTGATTTGATCTATTTTTTTTTTCATATTATTTTCTATTCTATTTAAATTCAATTTCATTCTATATGAAATTCAAATTTTGGAAAATGGTTATATATATATATATATATATATAATGTATATATATATGTTAGATTAGAATAGAAAAAAAAATAGAACAGAATAGAATAAAATATAATATATATACACATTATATTTTACTCAATTCTGTTCTATTGTTTTTCTAGTCTATTTTCTATTTCTAGTCTAATCTTTTCTATTCGAATTCATTCTATATGAAATTCAAATTTCGGAAAATGGTTTTATATATATATATATATATATATATATATATATATATATATATATATATATATATATATAAAATATTTATATATATAACCATCTTTTGAAATTCGAAATTCATATAGAATGAATTCAAATTCGAATAGAAAAGATTAGAATAGAAAAAAAAAAGAACAGAATAGAATAAAATATTATATATACACATTATATTTTACTCAATTATGTTCTATTGTTTTTGTAGTCTATTTTCTATTTCTAGTCTAATCTTTTCTATTCGAATTCGAATTCATTCTATATGAAATTTGAATTTCGGAAAATGGTTTTATATATATATATATATATATATATATATATATATATATATATATATATATAAAATATTTATATATATAACCATCTTTTGAAATTCGAAATTCATATTTTCGAATGAATTCAAATTCGAATAGAAAAGATTAGAATAGAAAAACAATAGAACAGAAAATAATCTAATATATATATATAATATTTTATTCTATTCTGTTCTGTTGTTTTTCTAGTCTATTTTCTTTTCTATTCGAATTCGAATTCATTCTATATGAAACTCAAATTTCGGAAAATGGTTATATATATATATATGTATGTATATAATTTTTTTTTCCTGATCTGTTCTATTGTTTTTCTATGATTTTCTTTTCTATTATTTTCTAATCTATTTTAATCTTTTATATTCAAATTCGATTTCATTCTATATATATATATATATATATATATATATATATATATATATATATATATTTTTTTTTTTCTGATCTGACCTATTGTTTTTTTATGATATTATTTTCTATTCTATTTAAATTCAATTTCATTCTATATGAAATTCGAATTTCGGAAAATGGTTTTATATATATATATATATATATAAATGTATATGTATATATGTATATATATATATTAGATATTTATCTATATATAACCATCTATTGAAATTCGAAATTCATATAGAATGAATTCAAATTCGAATAGAAAAGATTAGAATAGAAAAAAAATAGAACAGAATAGAATAAAATATAATATATATACACATTATATTTTACTCAATTGTGTTCTATTGTTTTTCTAGTCTATTTTCTATTTCTAGTCTAATCTTTTCTATTCGAATTCATTCTATATGAAATTCGAATTTCATATAGAATGTATATATATATATATATATATATATATATATATATATATATATATATATATATATATATAACCATTTTCCGAAATGAATTTCATTTCATTTCATTCCATATAGAATGAATTTGAATATATATATATATATATATATATAAATTGTTATTTTCCAATCTATTTTCAAATTCAAATTTATACTATTCGAAATTTGAATTTCAGAAGATGGTCATATTCTGTTATATTTTAATAAATTCTATTAAATTCTATTCTATTCTTTACAATTCTTTTATGTTTATTCTATTGTTTTATTATTTTATATTCTATTTTATTGTATTCTTTTTTAGAAATCAATTTATATTTTTTCTAATTTGTTTCGAATTTGTTTTCGAATTCGAGTCGAATAGATTTCGAATTTGTTTTCGAATAGAATATATTTCGAATTTGGTTTCGAATTCGATTCGAATTCGATTCGAATTTTGTCCGTGGTTTTTTCGATTCTAAACATTTCGGATTCGTTTAAATTCGTTAGTATTGTAATTCGGTATTTTGGATGCATCCGAATGTCCGAATAATGAAAATTTTGTCCGAATTTCGATTCGGAACTAAACAAAATGCACATGTCTAATTGAGACATACCATGGAAAAACAATTAAGAGTATGGTGGGACATAGCCACCCTAGATAACTACATCAATGCTAAAATGGCACAGAGGAGACTCAGGTGGGATATCAATCTAAATGATGGCATTGAGGATCCAGAACTCATGGAGGAATGGTACTCCTTTTGTAATGGTTGTGAAAATGAACTACTACATAAGATCATTAAAAGAAGACAATTCAAATTAAAAGGGGTTGAGACACACCTAGCTGAAATTAAAAACCAATTATTACCTTTTGAAAATCAGAGGGAATACAAAGATAAAGAAAAGGAGCTTCAAGATATCCTCAAAAAATATGATACTAGCATACAGACAAAGAAATTAAAGAAATATAAACGAGACTTGGCAGATTACAACAATATGAAAGTTTACAAATGGCAAATTGCACAACTAGAGGTGGAAGATACACCAATGGATAACACAATGGAAGATGGGGATGCCTCTTTGGATACATCCTTGGATGAACCAATCTTCAACACCCCACATCCCAGGATTAGAACTTATTCTAGGCCTACGAACCCCGTAGTGTATAGAAAACCTAATCGACCTCCAAAGAGGTGGGAGAAAAGAAGAACCTACCACCAACCTATTAATGAATATGGAATTTCACATACACCCAGCTATAATGTACCCACGTACAATAGATATTCAACGTTAATGGAGCGAGATTACCCCCCCAACGGGAGAGAATATGGGGACTATGAAGAAATTCCAGACAGGAGTTATTATGCAGAGCAGAGGGGTTTTCCCAGGCGAGGCCGCAAAGACCAACCACCAGGAAGGTGGAAAGCCCACGTCCCCTACAGAAATCGAACATGGAGAGGAAGAAATGGAAACAGGGGAGGACACGAGCACCCAAGGGAAGATCACCATGCGGAGAATACCCAGGGAGGAGAACATATGGAACCCCCGGGAGAATCGAGAACTACCAACTAGGAAGGAATATAGGAACAGTTCAAAGACCCATGGAAAGAGAAAGCAGACTAGTGGAACAAGAGGGGGGAGAAAGAAAAAGAAGAAGGGAGCATTAGGCATGGGAATTTTTAATTTAAGTTCTGTCCAATTTACCGATGAAGAGATGACGGTTCTTGACTTGGGACTGAAGTATGCACCAGAGAAATCTCTGAACAAATTTGAAGCCTATATTGATTTGCAAAAATTTATGCGTAAGCTTAACCTCAAAAAACATTTTGCGCTAAATGAAGACCTGCAACCTAAGGAGGAGTCACTATATGTACACACCCAACTCAAAAACAAGTCTATCTACAATCCTAACACTCCGGGCAACCAATGCCTTCAGCCTTCAAAAAAATGGTGGAAGAAGATTTAAGGAAGCTTGATAAAAGAAGCAACCACAAAGCTAAAAGTATTTGGAAAACTATTAACACACTAAGCAAAAATAAAAAAGTTGTCATCCGTCCAGCAGACAAGGGGGGAGGATTGGTTATCCTCAACAAGGATGACTACGAAGAAGAAATGGAGAATCTGTTAAAAGTGGAAAATACTTATAAAAAGTTAAAAGGGAACCCTAAGAAGATATATCAAAAAAGATTGAAGGCCTATGTGAAGAAAGGCAAAAACATCGGAATATTAAATACCTTAGAGGCGGAATACCTAGTGTCTAACTCCACGAAGACTCCGATAATCTACTATACCCCAAAAATTCATAAAAGGTTGGTAAAGCCCCCTGGAAGACCCATTGTCAGTGGGATAAATTCCATTTTTTCAAGGCTAGGTGAATATCTAGACATATTTCTAAAACCATTGGTATGTACAGGCAAATCATATTTACAAGACAGCTCACAACTCCTACAAGATCTGCAAGAACTGGACGGAGTTCAGAATTACATATTAGCCACGGTTGATGTAAACTCTCTCTACACCAGTATCGTACAAAATGACGGATTACTGGGAGTACAGAAAGCTTTGCATGAACAAACCAACATGAGGCAAGCACAAATTGACTACATACTGGAGGGCTTGAAGATGGCTATGAGCTGCAACTATTTCTGGCACAATCACAGCTACTACGTCCAGCAAAAAGGAGTTGCAATGGGGGCACGGTATGCACCCAGCGTTGCAAATTTGCTTATGAATATGTGGGAGGAGGAATATCTGTACGGAAGAAATATCCCCCAACTCAAATTCTATCGGAGATATATCGATGACCTGATTATCGTTTGGGATGGCACACCTGAAGATCTGGAAGAATTCTTTAAAAACTTGGATGCCAATAAGTATGGGCTCACCTTTACAGGTAAATGGAGCCATGAAAAAATCGAATATCTAGATCTGGAAATCTTCAAAAATGGAGAGGTTATACACCAAAACCTACTTTAAGGCTACAGATAAAAATGGGTACATACCCACTACCAGCTGCCACCACCCACAATGGAAACAAAATATTCCGAAAGGCCAAATGTTAAGGATACGCAGAAATTGCGACATCATGGAGGACTTCTTAACACAAGCAGACAGGTTGATAGTACAATTCCATGAAAAAGGCTATGATATGGAAAAGCTGATACAGACAAAAATGGAAATAGCAGGCATGGACAGACACCAACTGCTCAGGAAGAACCGGAATAAAGATAAACCAATGGACATAGCATTTATAACAGGTTACAATAACCAATACAGAAATCTAGAACACATCTTTAGAAAATACTGGCCGATTCTTAAGGAAGACAGAGTACTAACTAAAATACTTCCCAACAAACCAAAATTCATCTACAGGAAGGCTCCCACCCTCCGTGATCACCTGGTCCACAATGTCATCAATCCCCCTAAACAGATACAGATCTTTCCAAACCTTAGAGGGTTTTAGAAATGTCAAAAATGCTTACCCTGCAGGGTTAGTAAAAAACAGCCCTGCAAAAAAGACACATTTAGGTCCAGGGTCGACCAGGAAGAATATAAGATAAGAAATCTGATCACTTGCCATAGTACTCATGTAACATACGTTATAGAATGCCCTTGCCACCTCCAGTATGTGGGTAGAACCACAAGGCCCCTTTATGTCAGGATAAAGGAGCACATTAAAAATATCAAGAAGGGCTTCCCTAAGCACAACTTATCACGGCATTTTGATCAGGTACATAATAGGGACCCATTGGGCCTTATATTTTATGGTATCGATTCCATTCAACAGCATTGGAGGGGTGGTAACAAGACTACCCTAATCTCGCAAAACGAAACAGCATGGATATATAGGTTGGGGTCCCTAGCTCCCAGGGGCCTCAACCTAGACATAGACCTCAATTGTTTCATTGCCAACCCATAGTATGGCTCACGGGCTCTCCACTTTCGGGTATAAGATATCTAAGTTATTGATATAGACCCCATTGGTCTCACCGCCAACCCAGAGTTTGGCTTTTGTACTCTCCACTTCCTGATACTAAGTCACCAGGAAAAGGGTACCCAGGTTATATATATATATATACGGTCCTGGTCATTTTTTATATACATTTTTTGACTTCTGGAGGATAATAACATACCATTTCTATCTGAGTAGTGGGGATGACCTACCTCCACACACTTTATCATACAGCCACACCTCACTTCTTCCCTGATGAGCCTACCACGTTGATGCATGGAGTAATCTAATGCATCAACATGTTCTCACCACTAACTATTCACCTTCACACTGCCCTGAAGCGCACTTACAACACATACACATTAAGTGTCAAATGAACCGGTAAATAAGTGACCCTCGGCATAACACAGGGTCTACATACACACTATGCACATACAATTATGATCGTTTATTATATATAGCCACTCCCTAATTAGGTTATTTTAGATACGCTGTGTAACCACAAATAGTAACATGTCTTTATGTCTTTAAATCAATATGATCATTGACATGTAAAACAGCCCCTAAGCTTTACCACCCATGGCCACTGGGGGCCTTTCCATCACTAACTTTATTCCCACTTCTAATTTATTATGCCTACTCTTCCCTCTCCACCTGCACATAACCGTATGACTGACCCTGGGAATGCTGGGACTGGTAGTTTCTAGACCTCCCCCACATTCCCTTGTATATGGTTGCACTGGGACGAATTTACATCCCCCTCAATGATAACTTCTTGACCCGCCCTTCCCCCCTCCCCGGTATTGGAATGAAAAGCGGGGATTGGGTGTGATCCTCTAGAGGGGTGGGGTATAACGAACGATCCCTTTGCATATATATCTGTAATCTGCAGCTGCGTGGTACCGCCGCTGAAGACCTCAGATGACGAAGCGCGCACGACGGACCAACGCCTACACATCACTTCCTGGCAGAACAGTGGGAGGAACGTATTACATCTCCAGCTGACCGCTACTTCCCCCACTTGTACCTGCTTTGGTTACAGTGACTGAGCAACCAAACATCAACAAAACCTACACTCGAGTGATATCTCTCCCCAGTGGCCAAGGGGCGAGTGAACGAACGGTACCTGTTGGATGTTTACAATTTTACAACTTTTTATTTATATTTTGTCTTTTATACTACTTTTTAAATAAATACTTTTGGGACTATATTATACTATGGAAGCCTTTTTCTTTCCCTGATATGAGGGTTAATTGCAACATGATCATCGGAACCATCTGAAGCATCACAGCAGCAGCAGTCTTCCATGTAGCATTACAGGCCTGATACCCCTGCAGGGGTTCCGACATCTGGTGAGTGAGCAATCTGAGGGGGATCACAGAAGTCACCATTCTACCCTGTACACACCAAGTCACTTTGGGGAAAATATCAAGTCTGATTGCCGCATGAAATACATGAGACTATTACATATCTGTGCTATCGCTACAACATATGAACTATACGTATATTGAGACACAGAGATACTGTTATGATACTGTGTATGGAATCCTTTTCCCTATAGGAATTAACATAAGTGGATCCATGCATGTTTCATGCATTTTTGTCGCTATACACAATATGTCTTTATTTTGTACTAAGTGCTGAATGTGTGTTGTGGTGGGAAAAAGTATACTGTCCTATTAGGATCATATGATATTTTGGCATATACAAAGTTTTTTCTGACTATATATTAACATCCATGCAGGATGCATGTGATTATATACTGATCCACACATATGTACTTTAGCCAATTTATTGCAACTCTTCAGCATTTGTTTTCCATCTAATTACGGTATCTTTTCACTCATATTAGTTTGAAACCTTGTGATATATATAAAATTACGTTTATATAACGTTCCCTGTATAGGCTGAGCCAAACAGGTCTCTCGGGTAGCGCCGTTTTTCCCTATTATCTCCTAATACTTTTATTGCTGTGATAAAATGCTTTCCCAATTTCCCAATGGCGCTGTTTACATCCGGCGAAATCTAAGTCATGAAATGCTCATAGCTTCTGGTTTCTTAGGCCATAGAGATGATTGGAACCATTCTGGTCTCTGATCAGCTCTATAGTCAGCTGGCTGAATCACCGGCTGCATATTCTGGCTCTCCTGTTGGGACAGGAGAGCCAGAGAAAACCATGGAAGACGGTGGGAGGGGGGGACATTCCCTCCCATTGCTTGTAAAAGCAGTCTAGAGGCTAATTAGCCAACGTCCGTCGGAAAAAATCCTAGGATTTTGTTGTCGGAATGTCGGATCAATGTCATTGATGGCATTAGACTTACCATACCTGAAAAGCAAATACAAAAAAAATAGCAAAAAATAAAACATTTTTTAACGCAACCTGTGCCTAAAATATATATATATGCAGAAGCATGGGGGCATTCACCCGCAAAAGGTAGGAGCAAATCGCTTCTCCGCCCCTTCTGCCCCCATGCTTTGGCATATTTACTCTTTTTTTTAACTGTGGTGGCGAAATCACCTCTGACAGTGCTGGAGTCACGGCTTTATGTATCGTGAAAACAAACGCTGTTGCTTTCAAGATGAATAAATCCGCACTGCAGCTGAATGGCGTACCTGAAAGCAAAAAAATGGTTAACAATAAAACACAGTAAACAGTAAAGTATAAAAAAAATTACATACCTGAAAAGCAAACATAATAAAACATAATAACAATAAAACATTGCAGAATAGAATACAGTAAAAAAGAGTTGAACAATAGAGAGAGAATAGAGAGAGAGAACAATAAAACAACAACTATTTTTGCTTTTTTTATTTTATATTTTTTTGTGTTTTTTTTTTTTTTTTATAACTGTAACTTTTGTAACTGTAACCAGTTCCAGGTTTGGGTCTCTCAAAATGTGATGGCATCTTGGGAGACCTTGTGAACGTGTGCCTATTCTGTGCAATGCTGTACCCTACGCTAAAACTCAATTAGTGTATGGTAGCACTCAATACATTCACTAATGCAAAGACCAGGATTGTCAGGACAGGAGGGACAATAATAGCGGGTGTCGTGCCTATATCCGCACTTTCTACAGACACAACATTTTCTTTGGGGGGCTCATTGGGTAGGGGTACTCGGGAGAACATAAGTAAAATGCCTCTCATGCAGCTGGCTTACTGCATTTGGTTGGGGAAGGTGAGGTGGAGCACCGTCTGGAAACAAAAGGGGTCTGACAATCTCTTCTTGGGATTTAAGGAAGGATCCAGTCCGTCCTGAAGCTCTGTATAGCACATGAGCGTTCCGCAAACCCAATCAAAAAAGTATACAGACACTTTTTATACCAGCGTCTGGCCTTACGGGCAACTAAGTACGGCACCAACAACTGGGGTTGTGGTCCACCCCTCCCATATTTTGGTTATATTCGTGGACACAGAGGGGTTTCTCCACAACACCAGTCGCCGTAGTAATTTGGACAGTCGTGTCTGCATGAAGGGAGGTAAGAATGAAAACATTCTTATTATCCCTGCACTTCATAGCGAGCAAGTTATTACACTTCAAGCAGGCTCTCTCCCCCAGCCTAAGACGGGAAAAAAACTGTTAGCGATCGCAGGGATCAGGCCTGAATCTGCGAACGCTGCAGTTATGTGTGTTTAGTGTTTTGTAAGTGACAGTGATCGATCGATACTGCACTTGGGTGGGCTGGGCTGGGCGGAGGGGCAAAACGCAGGTGCTAGCAGGTATCTGGGCTGATCCCGCTAAAACTGCATTTTTGGGAACCCTAAACTGCTGGGGATGCTAGTATAGATCTGATCGGATCAGATATTGATCCGTTCAGATACTATACCACTAAGGGAGGTGTATGGTGCATGCGTGGGTGTTAGCGCTACTGGCACTAACCTGACGCTGCCTGGGGCGACGCAGACCCTATCTGAACCTAAAACCTAACTTATATTACCTGCCGGGTGATTAGGGGGTTAAAACTTTATTAGGTAATAAACGGTGGGTGCCCTGACACTATAAAAAATAAACTAACTAACCAGCGTCACCCGTAACAGTAATACGGTGATCACTAGTGAAAGGGTTAACTAGGGGGCAATCAGGGGGTTAAAACCTTTACTAGGTAGTATATGGGGGTTCCTGACTCTATAAAATGCTGACGGCGAACCTAAATACCTACCTCCCTAATTAGCGTCACTTAGGAAACTAATACAGTGATTAGAAAAACGATCGCTTGGTGACACTGATGACAGGGGGGGGTGATCCAGGGGTTAAAACTTTATTGGGGGGGTTAGGGGGGTACTCTAGACCTAAAGGGGCCTAACACTAACTGCCCTACCACTTATAACTGTCACAAAATGACACCAATGCAATAATCAGAAAAAAAAACTGCTATTGGTGTCACTGTGACAGGGGGTACAGGGGGGTGATCGGGGGGTGATGGGGGGGTGAAAAGTGTGCCTAGAGTGTTCTACTGTACGTGTAGTGTTGGTGCAGACCTACTTGATGTCTTCTCTCCTCGGAAGCCGGAACGAAAAGGCCTCACGAGGAGCGATGACATCACTTCCTCTGCCGCTGTTTACATTAAAGCAGCAGAGGAAGCATTCCATTCGCCAGGAGCGATCGTGAGGGGGTGGCCAAGAATCAGTGGCCTCCCCCTTACCTCGGATCGCTCCTGGCGATAATCCGACCGCCGCAGGCACCGGGGGGGTCCAATCAGACCCCCCAACCGTGGGCAGGCAGGGACGTATAGGTAAGCCCTTATGCCTGCCCATGCCATTGTGCCGACGTACATCGGCGTGCGGCGGTCAGCAACTGGTTAATCTTTAAGTGTTTAAGCCTAAACATATTGATCAAGGCTAACCATGTGGCGGGGAAAAATAATGATCTGGTGGATTCATTATCTCTATTTTAGATGGACCGCTTTTTCTGCCTATTGCCAACGGCGGATGCAGTGGGAATGGAGTGCCCATCCCATCTTTGAGATTTGATCTAAGTCTGATTGTTGATAATATGACAAATTCAGTGGCACCTGCTACCATGGCTATCGGTCAGCCTAGTTTCTATGGTCAGCCTGGTCAGCCTTTCTGGACTCCTTAAAGCGGGGTTCCACCCAAATTTTGAATATTATCTCTATGCATTCTCTTCCTTGCCTAGATGCTGACATGCTGTGTAAAAAAAATTAAATCGCCGTAATTACCTTTTTTTTTCTAATCTTCTTAGCACTTCCTGGTTTTCCTCCCATGGGAGTAGGCGTGTTTCTAGCCTCCCCCAGACCTCCCACAGTCCCCTGGGAGCTAGTCTCAGGCTTCCCAGCATGCATTGTGCAACAGCGTCATCACAACATCTCGGTGAATGCTGGGAGCACAGCATTCACCACATCCAGGAAATACATGCTTGTGGGCTTCAAATGCCCACAAGGAAGATGGAAACCGCCTTCAGTGAATTTTATAAGTTATTCTTTACAACGAAATCGGACACAGGCAGACTTATTACACAGAACATGTGAGTAGATAATCGTGAGAAGAAAAGTTTGTGAATGAACTTCAAAAAAAAAAAACGATAGATAGGTGGACCCCCGCTTTAAGCGAGAAACGTAGTGCTTTTTCTGAGAAATGAATACTTTTATTTTTAAATCATCTGTTTATACAGAATTATTCATGGTCTCATGTGAATAAAGTTATGTCTGGAATCTCTTTCTTTTTAAAATTGCAGAACTTACCTTCTTGTTCAAGTTAGGCAAGCCCTAAAGGGTTATAAGAAAAGTAATTTTAGTAAGGATAGGCAGAGGCCTATTACTCCAGATATTTTAAAAATGCTGTGTGATTCGACAGCTCAAGTGTGTTTTTCTAATTTTGAAGCGGTGGTGTTAAAGGCAGTCTTTTCAATTAATTTTTTTGTGGTACTCAGGGTTTCGGAGTTAGTCCCGCATAGTAAAACAGGTAAGTATGGTTTGCAATTAGCAGACATAATTATTACGGATGAGGTTTTGAAAGTTTTTATTAAACATTCTAAAACAGATCAGTTGGGTAAAGGAAGGTGGGTTAGTCTGCATGCCTATAGTGGCTCCTACATTTGTCCCGTTAGACTATTGGCAAATTATTTGCACATCAGGCCTCATTTAGGGCCTCTTTCTATACTAAATTTGCAGGAGCATTTTATGTCTCATTCTTTTCAGATCAGGGCAGCTACTGAGGCATCTAGAATTGGGCTAGAAACAGCTATCATAAAGTCAGTAGGGAGATAAAAGTCTTATGCTATGTACACACGATAGGATTTTCTGACAGCAAATGTTCGATGTGAGCTTGTTGTCAGAAATTCTGACCGTGTGTAGGCTCCATCGGACATTTGTTGTTGGAATTTCCGACAACAAAAATTTGAGAGCTGTTGTCCGTTGTCAGAAATTCAGATCATGTGTACACAATTCCAACGCACAAAATTCCACGCATGCTTGGAATTAAGCAGAAGAGCCGCACTGGCTATTGAATTTAATTTTTCTTGGCCTGCTATATGTGTTGTACGTCACCGCCTTCTTGATGTTTGGAATTTCCGACAACATTTGTGCGACCGTGTGTATACAAGACAAGTTTCAGCCAACATCCGTCGGAAATAAATCCACGGTTTTGTTGTCGGAAAATCCTATCGTGTGTACATAGCATAACAGTTGTAAGTTATAGGTCAGACCTAATTCTATCATTTGAATAATTTTAGGTTATACCAGGTTATTAGAAGCCTTGGCCACTCCTTTCTTTTTTGGGAACAGCGCAGAGCACCCGTCAGAGTATACTCTGAAAATTTAGGTTTGGATCTAACCAGATTTAAAGTTTTTTGGAGTGGGAGGAGAGGTATGGTGTAATCATTTTTCAGAGGTAGTTCCAAGGCTAAGGTGGTTGGAATCACCTTCGCTGAGGCCTCTCAAGAAAATTAGAAGAAGGGTGGACAGGGCTACTGAAAAATTTATGAATTCCATTGGAGAAATTACTTCCAGACACATAGAACTGGAAGGAGACTGTTCCGGTTTATACAGAGATGATGGAATACATCTGACTGACATAGGATTGGATATTTTTAATATGGATCTACAAAGTTGTATTGAACGGGCCGTGGTACAGGGTTTTTGTGACAGGTGGGTTTAGTCCCACCAGTCATCTGGGAAGTTCAATGTTTTAATTATTTATGTTACAGCTTGAGCCGTTTTTGAGTGTGTAAAATCCTAGGATTTTTTCCGACAGATGTTGGTTTAAACTTGTCTTGCATACACACGGTCACACAAAGTTGTCGGAAAATCCGATCGTTCTAAACACGGTGACGTAAAACACGTACGTCGGGACTATAAACGGGGTAGTGGCCAATAGCTTTCATCTCTTTATTTATTCTGAGCATGCGTGGCACTTTGTGTCGGATTTGTGTACACACGATCGGAATTTCCGACAACGGATTTTGTTGTCGGAAAATTTTATATCCTGCTTTCAAACTTTGTGTGTCGGAAAATCCGATGGAAAATGTGTGATGGAGCCTACACACGGTCGGAATTTCGGACAACAAGGTCCTATCACACATTTTCCATCGGAAAATCCGACCGTGTGTACGGGGCATTACTGTGTTATTATTTATTCGAAATATATTTTTATCTTTTAAACCAACAATAAATGGCTGTGGCCAGTTATTATTCAAACTCTGTGTCTGGTGTATTCTTTTTTGGTAAGTTGCTTTCCTATCTGTTGTACCATTACCTTTTTTTAACACACCTCTGTATTTCTTACTAGAATTTGAAGCTTCTTCGCATAAATTCTGCAAAGTTTATGCACATCAAATAGCATAACAAAGAAAGAAAATTCAATGATGAAAGTATTCATAAAATAGCCACACAACAACTGGTTCTGGATTATAATGGAACATCAGCTTAGTGGGTTGACATCCTAAGAAGATCTATGTATTTCCTAGGCATTTTTTGGTTTTAATTATGTAACATACATTTAAAATAATCTCATAAGTGATAGTGAATATATTAAGGTTTATTTGTAAAGTTTAGAGACACTTTCAGGTCTCTAAAGAATTCAAACAGATCCCTGCAAGAGCTCTTGATGGACTTAAATGTCACTAAAACTCAGCTAAACTCTCAAATAGAATTTGCAGTTGGAGTTTAGCAACAAAATAATTTGAAATTAAAATATTGTCATGGGGGGCGTGTCCAAGATGGCGCAGAGAGCGGTCGCTTGTTAACTCCGCTCTCCTCTCCGGCAGTAACATCCTGAGCGAATCCTGGTGTAAAAGGCTCGTCCTGCACGTCCCTTTAGGCGGCTGTTTGGGAGGAGGCTCGGGCGATGCCCGCAGGCAGAAAAGCAGGGTCAAAATCGAACGCTGCCACTCCTGTAAGCGCCCGACACACGTCGCGGCCTACTCCCCACGAGGCCTCGCACATGGAAACCCAGACAGACCCGCCGCCTGCGGGGGCCATAGAAGCGGGCTCAGCGGCATTTGAGGCTCTCATGACGGCAATCTCCACTTGTCAGGCTGCTCTGACAACAAAGATAGAGCATGTCCAGACCGAGATGGCGCTTATCCGCAGAGATATGGATAGATTTCGGGAACGGGTGACGGAAGTGGAGAGAAGAGTATCGGACACAGAGGACGCCCTGAGAGAGCAGCATGCGGACATCCGAGCGTTACAATTGAAGGTAAAACACCTGGAGAATAGAGCGGAAGACGCCGAGAACCGCAACAGGCGCAATAACCTGAGAGTTCTCGGCCTCCCGGAGGGGGCAGAGGGAGAAGATCCGGTGGGTTTCATGGAGGGCCTACTACCAACCTTGCTTCCCCGGGCTAAATTCTCCCCACATTTTTCGATTGAAAGAGCCCACCGCATCCCAGCTACCAGAGGGCCCCCTGGGAATCCACCTCGTACCTTTATATTCAAGCTGCTGCACTACCGGGACCGGGACACCGTGCTGCGGGCAGCCCGACTACAGGGCGAGCTGAAATTTGCAAACGGGAAACTGCTTATATTCCCCGACTACACGGTGGAGACACAGCGCCAAAGGAAAGCATTTGACCATGTACGAGGCATGCTTCGCCAGAAAGGTATAAAATATAGTATGCTTTTCCCTGCGAAGCTACGCATCCAAGATGGGGAACGTGTCCAGTTTTTTACCTCGCCAAGAGATGCCGTGGCGTGGGCTGAATCGCTACCTAACTGAGCCGCCATATGGTACGTTGCAACTTTTGTTTTTATGTTGTACTGCTGGTCTACACTTCAAGCTCCCAAACCTGAACTTGCTCAATAAGCCCCAAGTAAGAGGAAGTTGATGAGCTGCAGGGGTCTTGTCAGCACGGCTTTGGCGGGGGTATGGCGGCTGTACGCCCTTCCCCCCAATCTCCTGTATTCCTACGGAGGGAGATGAGACCATGATCTGAAACTAATTCTCTATCAGGACTGATCCTTGAACTGATCCTCCGAGCAAGTATGTTAGTTCGCCCCCGTTCATTCGGGGGGGGGGGGTCGGTGGCAGCGGCTCCCCTCTGACTTCTCTAAGTGGATGCGCTCCTGCTATGGCCTTTCCTCCTCGCGGGGTGCCGGTGGGGTTTTCGGGAGGGGATCGGTGATCATGGACCCTCATGGTTGCCTCCACCCCCCCTTGATAACAACTTTAGCCGCATCTCACTCCCACCCTGGGATATAGGAGGTCATGTATCCTGGAGAACTTAACTATCTGCTGTGCGTGGTTGGAGGCTGACGGGAAGTCCGAATCCATTACTATGCTGACATTCTAATCCGGGAACTTTAGCCAGAACCAGCAGTACTAATCTGGGGGGAGTCTCTTGACTTTGTTATGTCAGTATGTTCTATTTACCTCCCCCCGGGTCTGAAGAATGAGCCCCCGGGGATCCGGGTGATTTACACAAGTTAATCCTCCTCCTTTTTTTTTTTTTTTTGTTGTTTTTTGCTTCTACTTTGTTTTCTGCCGGACTGTTATACGCATATTGGTACAAAAGAAAGTGCGCCTTTTGCACACTGCCCTCAAGCTGAGCTAGACAGCTCTTGTTTCTACCTGGGGAGAGATGCCCTCCTGCTGTTCCGGGGGATGGGCGGGGTGGGGGGGGGGATTTACCGGCTATCTTGGTCTGCCGTTGCAGTCCCTGTGTTGGCCCTATTGTTTAAGTTTGTTTCACGTTTAACGGTTGTTAATTACTAATGGCATTGAACTATGGTATTCTGTCTCCTGTGTGAATTTTGCAGGGTCTAAGAGCTGGGTCGTGGAATGCTTTTTGCAAATTGGTCCTCCTAACTTACCCACTAGTCATTTAGATGTCTTCCCTTAGGATAATCTCCTGGAACACCAGAGGACTTAACTCACCTATAAAAAGGTCTTTGGTATTTCAATTTATTAAGTCCTACCGCCCGCACATCTGTGTGTTCCAGGAGACACATCTGATTGGTAAGAAGACGCTGTCCCTTAAGAAGCCATGGGTGGGCTACCATTACCACTCGACCTACTCCACCTTTTCCAGAGGGGTAAGCATTCTAATCCTTAAATCGCTCCCTTTCAAGCTCCTTGACCTAGCTCTGGACCCTAATGGTAGATTTGTGGTAATTCATGCCCTGATCCATCATGTACCCTGGGTGATAGTGGGCCTTTACCTCCCCCCTCCGGCCTCCCTCCAGGTTTTAAACCAAATTACATCGAAGATAGCTGAATTCTCCACTGACAATGTGGTCCTCCTGGGAGACTTCAACCTTGTCCCGGACGCAGACCTGGACAGGCTGTCTCCTGCTGGTACGACCCGAAAGGGGCTTGCGGACTGGGCTGACACATATGGCCTTGTTGACCTGTGGCGATGGAAATTTCCTCAGGATAGAGCATTCACGTGCCATTCTGCTTCCCATAAAACCTTCTCCCGCATTGACCTAGTCTATGCGGGCAGTCCGGTTCTTCCTAAGGTCCGCGAGGTTAAAATCCTTCCTCGGGGTATTTCGGACCACGCTCCACTCCTCCTAGAGTTGGACCTTTCGTTGACCCCCTCAGACAGACTCTGGAGGCTGTCGAGGTATTGGGTCTCGGATGTGGAGGTGGAACCGAAGTACAGAGAGGAACTAGACTTGTTCTGGGGGATAAATGCGGGTACAGCCTCAGCCTCATCCGTATGGGATGCTTTTAAGGCATTCTCTAGGGGACAATACCAAAAAATAATCATTAACGTCCGTCGTGCACGTAGGGAGGAACTCACCAACCTAGAAGCAGAGACTTCAAGACAGGAGGCATCATACATTAGATCACCGAGTCCACAGGCCTATACCAGGCTGCAATCCCTTCTGCGGGACACTCTCCTGCTGAGGACTTCTCTCACGCAGAAGAGGCTCCTGCACCAAACACAAAAAATATTCGAGCAGGGGGAAAAAACGGGACACCTTTTAGCATGGCTCTCTAGGGAGCAGACAGTGGGAATGTCTATAGGTCAAATCCGAGCCCCAGATAATTCACTACTGTCCACCCCAGCTGAAATCAACAGAGAATTCACCTCCTTCTACCAGTCACTATATACCTCTAAAGTGTCTTACGTAAGGGAGGAACTCACTGTATACCTTGATGCGGTTGACATTCCAACTCTCACCCCAACATATGCTGCTAAGTTGGATAGCCCCATTAAAGTTGAGGAAATATACAAGGCCATAAAAATGATGCAGACCGGGAAGACACCGGGACCGGACGGTTTCCCGGTGGAGTTTTATAAACTTTATGCCGAACAACTTGCCCCTAAACTCCAAACTCTGTTTACCGAATCACTGGAGGAAACTCGCCTCCCAGACTCCATGCATGAAGCAGTAATAATTGTCATTCCCAAGCCCGGAAAAGACCCTACCCTCTGTTCATCCTACCGTCCCATATCTCTACTTAATGTAGACACAAAAATTCTCACCAAAATTCTGGCAAACAGACTCAATTCGGTCATTACAGCTCTGGTTCATCCGGACCAGACGGGATTTATGCCCGGGAGGGGGACAGACATAAATATCCGGCGCCTACACACCCATATAGCGAGGGCCCCCTCGGATGGACGGGGAGTGGTGGCCTCGCTCGACGCCGAGAAGGCCTTCGACTCGGTCGAGTGGGGCTACCTCTGGGAGGTCCTCGGTAGGTTTGGGTTTGGTCCCAAGTTTTTAAAATGGCTCGGAATGCTTTACTCCCACCCTACTGCCAGAATCCGCACCAATGGGACACTTTCCGGGGCGTTCACACTGGGGAGAGGCACGAGACAAGGTTGTCCGCTCTCCCCGGCGCTGTTCGCCCTGGCATTGGAGCCCCTTGCGGCCCTTCTGCGGGCGGATGACTCGGTCGAGGGAATACGTGTAGGTCCCCTGATGGAGAAACTTTCATTGTATGCGGATGACTCCCTTTTATACTTAGCGGATGCTTCTGACTCTGACCTAAAATCGGCCCTAGCAATAATAGACAAATTCGGTTACTTTTCTGGAATTAGAATCAATTGGAATAAGTCAGTCCTCTTCCCCCTTAGTCCAACAATGCCCCTGGTAGAAACTGGTACCCCTTTAAAATGGACACAGGAACTTAAATACCTGGGAGTAAGAGTAGGTGGGGACTCTGCAGGCTACCTCGACAAGAATGTCTTCCCGCTACTTTTACAACTCCAACAAAAATGCTCCACATGGAAATCTCTCCCGCTGACTCCAGTGGCGAGGGGAAATCTCCTAAAAATGGTATACCTCCCGAAATTTTTATATTTTTTTAGAAACACTCCTGTAATAATCCCCAAGTCATTTTTTCGGCGGTTGGAAAGCATAGTGGTCTCCTTCATCTGGGCAGGAAAAGCCCCGAGGGTTGCAAAGAACATACTTTACCTCCCCCTGTCCAGAGGCGGCCTGGCATTGCCCAATTTTCAGATGTACTATTGGGCCGCTGTATTGGTAACGGTGACGTGGTGGTTCGCGCAACCCCAACTCAACCCAGCAGTCACCCTTGAGGCAGCCATAGTGGGCTCCTACGCAGCCCTGTCTAACTTACCATATAGGGGAGTAAAGACTGGAGTCGAAGTTACAGGCCCTATGAGGGCCACCATTCAGGTCTGGAGGTCATCCAGAGCAGCCCTCATAGAGGAGTCCTCTATTTCCCCGCACACCCCACTATGGGCTAATCCCATGCTCCCCCACCTCCTGACTATCCCAGATCCGGCAAGTTGGGCTAAAAAAGGGATTGTCAAATTAAAACATGTTATTCGCAGGGAGGGTATAATTCCGTTCCGCGACCTGGGACTGACCCATGCGCTGCCGCGGGCCTTCTTCTTCAGATATAGGCAGCTACACCACGCTCTTAGAGCACAATTCCCCTCCCGGGTAACCCTTGAACCAGACCCGATAGAACGTGTCCTAATTTCGGGAATGCTAGACAAACCTCTCTGAACTCTATACATGCACCTCACAGTGGCACACGATGTAAAAACAACCAGGTCAATGGTAAAGTGGCAAGCAGATATCCCCTCTATGGGGGAGGAGGAATGGGAGGAGTGCCTGACGACTTTTATCCCTACTATGATAGCAGCTAGAGATAGGTTTGTTCAAATAAAATTCCTCCACAGGGCGTACTACACGCCACAAAGGCTGGCTAATATATACCCAGGACTCAGTCCCAATTGTAACAGATGTGGTGTAGAGGTGGGTTCCTTTTTTCACATAGTGTGGTCATGCATTCAGTTACGCCCTTACTGGACCTCAGTGGCGGATATACTAGGCAACATATGTGGAATCAAAATCCCTCTCAACCCCCTTACTATGTTACTGAGTCACTTGGATGACATAGAGGGAGATCGCTATGTTAAACTCTGCCTTACATACTCCCTATTTTACGCTAGACGAGAAATACTCCTTAGGTGGAAACAAAAGGAACCCCCAACTATAGCAGCCTGGGAAAAGTCGATCAATGGTGTACTGCCCCTGTACAGGCTCACCTACGAAAGTAGAAATTGCCCACAGAAATACGACAAAATATGGTCAAACTGGGTGAATACCTGTGGATGACGCTGTTGGGGATTTATGACCCTTGTAGAAGAACGAACATTTGTGTTCCAGATGGTATAATGGGTTGTGGCCTCCGGACATAGGGCACCTATCTCTGCTAAGGTTCAGGGGGGTTGGGGGAAGGATAACAGTCGTACTTCTGAAAAAGTGTCGTTATGGAGGGTGTTTTCTTCCCCCTCCCCCCCCCTCCCGTCCCCCCCCGCGCCGTCCCCCTCCCCGGCCCCGCCCCTCCCCCCCCCCTTGCTGCCCCCCCCCATCCCACATCCCCTCCTATTCCCGCCCAGTTCTCCACGTTTATCCTTCCACCTCCCCCTTCTCTCTTCTGGGGACCTGAGGACGTAATATTATCACCCAGGTGGGAACTTCCCGACCCCTCTGTGCCTCGGTTTTCAGGTGTATGATTTTGCAGCTACCCCACCTGTATTAGAATGTGTAAACCTTATAGATCCCTTGGATACCAATAGGATGTTGTATTAACAACTGATTACTCATATAATGAAACATAAACATGCTGTTGCAAATACTGTATCTGTATTTAGTGATATTCCTTTGTATAACTCCTTCTAAATTTGTACTGTCTTATTGTTCAATAAAACTCTTTTCTGTTAAAAAAAAAAAAAAAAATATTGTCATACGTGTACAACCCTGCATGTTGGAGGCATTGGACAAGTACCATCGGTAGCAGCAAGCATATAAGCCCCAATGAAAGGGCTGCAGTTTATTGACTTTGTTGCAACAATGTATCATAAGTATCTGGGGTGGTTGATGAAATCAGTGAGCCTGTGTGCAAGATCATAAGCTGGGCTCCATTGCTTGATAAAAAATTAAAATAATAATATGGCATGCTTGGTGCATTATGTCAAAGGGTGGGCATGGTTTTCATTGTGGCTGGGGCAGTGCTAGGTTTGTAAAAAACCTGGGGCATGTTTGGGAACGCTTAGCGTGCTGCGGCAGATGGTGAGCTTGGCCAAATTGCGTTAACAGTGTGAGTGGCTTAAATGGGCTTGGTTAACTAAAACAGAAGTCTTCTTGTATCCATAAATTATGCTTACATTTCTGTGCATCAAGCAAGACCACAACCTCATTTAAAAAAAAATACAACTCTCCCAGAACCTTAGCTTTTGTGTACACTGAAAAGACCTAAAATAACTAACACTTTATATGAGCCTACCTTATAGAAAAACTTCTCTAGAATAGTCAGGAACTGCTCAACTACCAGCAACTGATACAATGAACATTTTTGTGAGAAGTATTTAATGTATAATATGGTGTATATAGTTCAGGAGTGAGTATGTTTTTACAGCCCCCCCATCCTCAGGCTTCATAGTCCCCCCATTCTCAGGCTCTATAGTTCCCCCGCTTTGAGGCTTCACATTTACACCTCATAATCAGGCTTCACAGTCATATCTCTATCCTCAGGCCTCTCCCCACCCATCCTCAGTCCTTACAGTCTCCCGGCATTTTCAGTTTTTTCAGCCCCCCATCCCCAGTCTTCAAGATCCCTCCCATCCTCAGGTTTCTCAGTCCCCCATCATCAGGCTTTTTAGCCCCCCACACCCTCAGGCTTCACAGTCACCCTATCTTCAGGCTTCACAGTCACCCCATCCTCAGTACTCACATTCACCCCCCATTCTCTGTCTTCCCAGCCCCCCTCCCTATCCTCAGTCTTCTCAGCCCCCTCATTCTCAGTCTTCACAGTTCCCCCCATTCTAAGGCTTCTCAGACCCCCATCCTCAGGATTCTCAGTCCCCCCATCATCAGGTTTTTCATTGCTCTCATCCTCAGGCTTCTCAGTCCCCCAATCCTCAGGCTTCTCAGTCCCCCCATCCATTCTCAGTCATCACAGTCTCTCCCATTCTCAGTCCTTACAGTCTCCCCCCATCTTCAGTCCTCACATCCCCCCCTGTCCTCAGGCTTCTCAGTCTTCCCACCCTCAAACCTCACAGTCTCCCCCATCCTCAGTCTTTCCAGCCCCCCCCCCAAGCTTAACTGCATGGTTCCCCTCCCTCCCTAAATTCACAGACCTCACATCAGCATCTCTCTCCAGTTTTCCAGTGGATAACATCAGCACCCCACCCCCCCAGAGAAGCAGTTCCAAGCCCCCAGCTCCAGCCGCTGTCAGCTCCCATAACAGGATCTGTGTGTGAGTGAGAATGGAGGCACACAGATTCCTCAATTAATGCTAAATAGCATGAAAAAATAAATCTCCCTTACTGGCTGTTATAGTCAGACAGCCAGCAGAATCCGCTTTCTAAATACCAAAACAGTGACTGCATCTGATTGGCCTAATTTACACTTGCATTGTGGACCAAACTTCAGTGAGCTAAAGATAGGCAGTGAGAAGGCATTGTATCATCTCCTCACCGCCCATTTTAACTTCCTTAATACTGGACAACTGCACTGCAACTGTGAATGTTCTGCTCGGTCATAGGGCGGTTGAAGATTAGCCCCATTCACTTGAATGGATCATGCTTGCCAGGAGGTACTACCCTCTGAGCACCACAGGGGGATATCAGTCTTGCCATGGTCATCACTAGGTATGGGTGAACAGTTCGGCCCGAGCATAAGTTCGGTGTAACAAGTAATTTTGCGCTGCCGTTAAGAGATAGCAGCTAACACAGCAAATTGGATAAATGGCAATGCAAAGGAAAACAAATAGTGTAGCGCTTTTAAAAAATGTGACTTAACACATGTATCAAACAGAGGGTGATAAACCCAAATGATCACTACTTAAAATTAAAACCAAAAAACATGTGCAGATATAGTGAACACTATAACAAATGCTGAATGACCAAGAAAAATCCAAGTGACAATATTTAAAATGTGGTTCAAAGCTTCATGTGAAATCAAAATATGGTTAGAAACACCATGTGCATATCCCAACCGTGAACCAGAATATATAACTAAAGTGAGAAGTACCACCACCAAAAACTGGGAGTCTTACCCGAGCGTTTGAACCCACAAGAGCATATGTTCTGTGAGTCAAACGGGCTTGGGTTGTGTAAACAACCAATGGGAATGGACACTGGAACCCTCAGATGGCTGGAAAGGGAACACCCGGATATCCTCGAGGTGGAAGATATCTATGGAGGTGTGTCTCATAAGAGACAGTGATCAGATGTCCATGGATGTAGTAAAGGTAATTAAAGGGGGAAGGACTCCACTGCCGCCATTTGTATTTAAAAAGCGCTGAATTTACCTTCTAGTCTTCCAACTTCATTAAAATGTATTTTGTACTTAAACAGAATTACGCTATGTGGCCCTTTCTGTTCTTCCCCCTTTATTTACCTTTACTACATCCATGGACATCTGATCACCGTCTCTTATGAGACACACCTACATAGATATCTTCCACCTCGAGGATAGCCGGGTGTTCCCGTTCCAGCCATCTGAGGGTTCCAGTGTCCATTCCCATTGGTTGCTCTTGCGGGTTCAAATGCTCTGGTAAGCCTCCCAGTTTTCGGTGGTGGTACTTCTCACTTTAGTTATATATCCTGGTTCATGGTTGGGATATTCACATGCAGCTTTGAACCACATTTTGAATATTGTCACTTGGATTTTTCTTGGACATTCAGCATATGTTATAGTGTTCACTATATCTGCACATGTTTAGTGTTTTAATTTTTAGTGGTGATCATTTGGTTTTTTCACCCTCTGTTTGATACATGTGTTAAGTCACGTTTTTTAAAAGCGCTACACTATTTGTTTTCCCGAGCATAAGTTCAGGCCAAACTTTCGTTGTTCAGTCGTTCGGCGAACAGCCGAACAAACGTGTCGTTTGTTTGCCCCCCCAAACCAACCACAGTGCATTGCAGCACTGAACAGTGCATGGTAAGCCCTGATTGGCTGAAGCAGTGAAAGCTTCGGCCAATCAGGGCACAGAGCACTGTCAGAGTCATGATTGGACACTGTCATCATGACTTTATCCAATCATGGCTCATTCCCGCCCCAATGTATAAGTATTCTTTTAATGACAGCCATTTTCAGTGTGATTTTGGTGTGGAGTGAGATAGAACGGGGCTCTGTTCAGTGCTATTAGTTAGTTAGTGTGCTATACTGTGCTATTTTTCTTCAATTGCCAGTGTAGAATATTAGTTTAGTGTCAGTCTAGGGATAGTGTGAGTGTAGTGAGAAGGACCATCATTCAGCTTTGCATAGTGTGCAGCTAGAGTAGGGACAGCTCAGATAATTTCCCTGTAGTGTAGTGAAACCGTGTCATTCAAACATACATTAGTGTAGAGTAGGGACAGCTCATATAGTTTCAGTGTAGTGTAGTGAGATTGTGTCAGTAATCTTTACATTAGTGTATAGCTAGAGTAGGGACAGCTCAGATAGCGTCAGTGTAGTGACAGTTGAACACCGTCTATTTGACTGCATTTACTTGTGTGTGTGTTACCGCCAGTTTAACGCTATATAGTTTTGTGCAATACTGCCAGTTTAACGCTATTTATTTTTGTGTGTGTTACTGCCAGTTTAACGCCATATAGTTCTGTGTGCGTTACTGCCAGTTTAACGCCATATAGTTCTGTGTGCGTTACTGCCAGTTTAACGCCATTTACTTCTGTGTTCGTTACTGCCAGTTTAATGCCATATAGTTTTGCGTGCATTACTGCCAGTTTAACACCATATAGTTTTGCGTGCGTTGCTGCCAGTTTAACGCCCTATAGTTTTGTGTGCGTTGCTGCCAGTTTAACGCCATATAGTTCTGTGTGTGTTACTGCCAGTTTAACGCCATATAGTTCTGTGTGCATTACTGCCAGTTTAATGCCAATTACTTCTTTGTGTGTTACTGCCAGTTTAACGCCATGTTGTTTTGTGTGCGTTACTGCCAATTTAACGCTATATCTTTTTGCTTGCGTAACTGCCAGTTGAATGCCATATAGTTCTGTGTGCATTACTGCCAGTTTAATGCCATTTACTTCTGTGTACGTTACTGCCAGTATAACGGCATATCGTTTTGCGCGAATTACTACCAGTTTAATGCCATATAGTTTTGCGTGCGTTACTGCCAGTTTAATGTCATATAGTTTTGCATGTGTTACTGCCAGTTTAATGCCATATAGCTCTGCGTGCATTACTGCCAATTTAACGCCATATCGTTTTGTGTGCATTACTGCCAGTTTAATGCCATGTCGTTTTGTATGTGTTACTGCCAGTGTAACACCATATCATGTTGTGCGTCTTACTGACAGTTTAACGCCATATAGTTCTGTGTGCGTTACTGCTAGTTTAACACCATATAGTTCTGTGTGCGTTACTGCCAGTTTGTACGTCATATAGCTTCGCGTGTGTTACTGCCAGTTTAAGCCATATAGTTCTGTGTGCATTATTGCCAGTTTAACGCCATATCATTTTGTGTGCATTACTGCCAGTTTAACGCCATTTACTTCTCTGTGTGTTACTGCCAGTTTACCACCATATTGTTTTGTGTGCGTTACTGCCAGTTTAACGCCATATTGTTTTGTGTGCATTATGCCAGTTTAATGCCATATTTTTTTGTTTGCGTTACTGCCAGTTTAACGCCAAATAGTTTTGCGTGTTACTGCCAGTTTAAGGCCATATAGATCTGTGCGTTACTGTCAGTTTAATGCCATATCGTTTTGTGTGCATTACTGCCAGTTTAACGCCATAAAGTTTTGTGCATTACTGCCAGTTTAACGCCATTTACGTCTGTGTGCGTTACTGCCAGTTAACGCAATATAGTTTTGCGTGCGCTACTGCCAGTTTAATGCCATAAAATTCTGTGTGCGTTACTGCCAGTTTAACGCCATATTGTTTTGTGTGCGTTACTGCCAGTTTAACGCCATATCATTTTGTGTGCATTACTGCCAGTTAACGCCATATAATTTTGTGCGTTACTGCCAGTTTAACGCCATTTATTTCTGTGTGTGTTGCTGCCAGTTAACGCCATGTAGTTTTGCGTGCATTACTGCCAGTTTAACGCCATATAGTTCTGTGTGTGTTACTGCCAGTTTAACACCATATAGATCTGTGTGCGTTACAGTCAGTTTAATGCCATATCGTTTTGTGTGCATTACTGCCAGTTTAACGCCATATAGTTTTGTGTGTTACTGCCAGCTTAACACCATTTACTTCTGTGTGCGTTGCTGCTAGTTACTGTAACGCCATATAGTTTTGCATGCGTTACTGCCAGTTTAACACCATTTAGTTCTGTGTGGGTTACTACCAGCTTAACACCATATTGGGGGTCATTTACTATAGAGTTGCGGCACTAATTAGCGCTAATTGTCACTAATTAGCGGTAATAGCAGTAATTAGCGCTAATTAGAGCTAAAACGGTATTCACTATAGCGCTGGTGAGAAAATACTCCCACAATCGAATTTACTATAGTTCCCTGAAAACTAATAGCTCCCAAACCCTAATGCCCCATACACATGGTCAGATTTTCCAATGGAAAATGTCCGATCGGAGCGTGTTGTCGGAAATTCCGACCGTGTGTGGGCTCCATCGGACATTTTCCATCGGATTTTCCAACACACAAAGTTTGAGAGCAGGATATAAAATTTTGCGATAACAAAATCCGTTGTTGGAAATTCCGATCGTGTGTACACAAATCCGATGGACAAAGTGCCACGCATGCTCAGAATAAATAAAGAGATGAAAGCTATTGGCCACTGCCCCGTTTATAGTCCCGACGTATGTGTTTTACGTCTCCGCGTTCAGAACGATCGGATTTTCTGACAACTTTGTGTGACCGTGTGTATGCAAGACAAGTTTGAGCCAACATCCGTCGGAAAAAATCCATGGATTTTGTTGTCGGAATGTTCGAACAAAGTCCGACCGTGTGTACGGGGCATTACTCTGCTAAAACCTGGAATACTGCACAAGGAAATAATATATAGAGCATGATAAAATTGCCTAAATGGTACTGAAATATGCGGCATATTATTTAAAGATAATCTGCTTTTAAACTGTGTGAAAAAGTGATTTCTACACTGAAATATCTTTAAAAGTCTGAGAAGTGAAAAATTCCCCGTTTTGTACAACTAGGTGCCAACACAACTGAGCATGCTCAGACCTGAAAATAACTCTCATTTTAACTCAAGTGTCTTTTTTAGCCAGCGCTAGAGTAAATACCAAAATAAGAGCTAATTAGAGAGCATTTTTTTAAGTGAAAATCTGCTCTATTCTAGTCCAAATCAAGTATTAGCCATTGATTCTAATGGAACAATTCTAACTTTCACAAAAAAAACCTTTTAATGTTGAGATGAAATGTATCTTTCTCTGAAATAAATTTTCCTTTGCAACATTGTTGCTTCTACTTAAAATATTTCGTTTTTAAGAATGCTAGAATGTGGAATGTTTTGATGTTTTGGTAAAATATATTTTTCTCTGTCACTTTCACTTGTTAATCTCCATCTCACAACAATCTTTACCCAAACTCACACAGGTGTCTTTATAATCCACAAACAATACCATTGCTGATGCAAATTTAAAATGAATCACAATTTTTTGTGCTTTTTATTATTTCCAAATATTCATAATTTGAGCCCAAAAAATGTGATATGTGTACCAACATCAGAAAGCAAAATGTAATTCCTAAAAACTTGAGGGTAATATTCTACTCTCACCCACAAAAAACACCAAATATCACAGAATAAATCAAGAAGAATAACTCTTGAGTAATGTAATTCCATCACTTGTATGTCCAAAGAAATGCAGTATTTATGTGATTTTATGTGTAGGAGGTTCTCACACGTGGCAGCTCAGTGGCTTGGAGGTTAGAACTTCTGCTTAGTATCCCTGAGTGTCTGGGTTAAAATCACAACCATGTTACTGCATGTAGAGAAGTTGTCTCATCTCCCAAGTCCTATAACTAGGTCTAGATGTAGTATTTATGTGTAGGAGGGTTCCACCACCATTGTAAGTCTTTTCCAGATACACTATTTAGCCAAAAGTATTGGGATGCCTGCCTTTACACACACATGAACTTTAATGGCAGCCCAGTCTTAGTCCGTAGGGTTAAAATTTGATTTGGCCCATCCTTTGCCGCTAGAACAGCTTCTGGGAAGGCTGTCCACAAGGTTTAGTGTGTCTATGGGAATGTTTGATCATTCTTCCAGAAGCGCATTTGTGAGGCCAGACACTGATGTTGGATGAGAAGGCCTGGCTCGCAGTCTCTACTCTAATTCAGCCAAAGGGTGTTCTATTGGGTTGAGGCCAGGACTCTGTGCAGTCAGGCTAGTCAAGTTTCTCCACCCCAAACTTGCTCATCCATTTCTTATGGACCTTACATTGTGCACTGGTGTGCAGTCATGTTGGAACAGGAAGAGGCTTTCCCCAAACTGTTCCCACAAAGTTGGGAGCATGAAATTGTCCAAAATGTCTTGGTATGCTGACACCTTAAGAGTTCCCTTAACTGGAACTAAGAGGCCAAGCCCAACCCCTGAAAAACAATCCTACATCATAATTCCCCTCCACCTAATCATTTGGACCAGTGCACAAAGCAAGGTCCATAAAGACATGGATGAGTGATTTTGGGGTGGAGGAACTTGATTGGCCTGGACAGAGTCCTGACCTCAACACAACAGAACACCTTGGGGAGGAATTAGAGAGGAGACTGTAGGTCAGGCCTTCTTGTCCAACATCAGTGCCTGACCTCACAAATGCATTTGGAAGAATGGTCAAACATTCCCATAGACACACTCCTAAACCTTGTGGACAGCCTTCCCAGATGAGTTGAAGCTGTTATAGCTGCAAAGGGTGGGCCAGATGAGTTTTGAACACAATACTAATACTGGAATGCCATTACAGTTCATGTGCGTTTAAAGGCAGGTGTCCCAATACTTCGGCCAATATATTGAGCATGGCTATGGACTTAGGGCTGGTTCACACCACAGAGATGCAGAGAACATGTGTGAGGCTGCCTGGTGGCTAAGTGGGTAGCAGTTCTGTCTAGCAGTACCTGGGATGTTGGTTCAATTCCCCAACATACTAATCCTTGTGTTGAAGTTTATATGTTCTCCCTGTGTGGGTTTCTCACCACAATCTAAAGACATGCTGGCACCTTATTTGTCTCCTGTCGAAATTCTAATGTAAGAAAGTTAATTTTGGACTTTATATTGGAAGCTCATTGCAGCCAGGGACTGATGTTAATGTTTATTAGCACTAATCATGCCCAGGGACTTGGACATTTCAAATTTTAGGGTTTACACTGCACGGGTACATGTGCTTAGAAAACTGTTGCTTTGTTTATGTGGATGCAAATGGACTTTGATCTTTGTCCTGCAGTTGGAGATTTGATGCACATAGCCAAGGGCTAACACAGTTGCGAATAGTATTATGTGTTCCTGCCCATCAGGTACAATCACTTTAGACATACATGAAGAGACAGATTGAAAGATACTGGTGGGTGTGTACTTCTATTGGGTGTGTCAGTGTGCTAACAATACAACCTCTCTTATATAAAGGCCTGCAGTAGGGGGTTTGTTTGGCCTGAGAAGGTCAGGTTTTTTGCTGTGATTTGTGGGGGAGAAGGAATGATATTGTGCATATTGACAAATGCCCAACTAGGGATATTTGATGACATTCTTGTGCATTTCTTCAATCAAAAGTGGGTTTATGTGGCCATGCTGTCAATGTTGTGCGTGTATTGTTCCTGTCTGATCATGTAAACATTGTTTGGAAGCATCTGCTGACCTACTCTTTTTGATCTCATTGTTTAATCGTGTACACTGAAATGCAGCTTCCAGCAGAACATGGTCACCAATGTATGTATGTGTGGATTGTGGGCTGGTGGTGGGTGTTTTGAATAAGTCTTTTTTGTAATATTATGTTGGAATGCTTTGTAAGAATGACTGTTAAGTATGTTTCTATAATCTTGCAGATAAAAAATGTGATGTGTTGCCCATTATACATTGAAATTTCAGCTGTGTCCAGTCTAAGGTTTTGTCAAATTTTAGATTGTAAGCTCCTATGAGCAGGGCCCCTAAAATCCCATTGCTAAATGTAGCACAATATATTCTGTCCAAATTTATTTGAAGCTAGTAAATGAATGTACATTTTTTTTATGCTGGTAAAATAAAAGTACATTATTGAGCTTTGTTGTGGTGTTTTTTTCTTTCTCTTTAGTTTTTGTGGGTGGTGGTTTTGGGAAAGTGCAATATCTCTTATAATTTATTTAAAAATGTATTTGTGCACCAAAAAACTAATCTCTTTGCCCTGGTTCACATTGATACTACTTTGAAATCACGCTACTTCACTTGAAGTAGCACGATTTCAAAGTAGCAAGGTCAGCGCGATTTCAGATACTAGTTGATAGACATCTGTGTGGCTTCATACACGGATGTCTTGAAGTCGCACCTGAAATCGGCAAAAGTAGTGCAGGAACTACTTTAGCAAATTGGTGCGGTGCCACAAAATTAGTGTTGCATCGACTGGAACAGTGCCATTGCTGCTAATAGTTATGCGATTTGATCTCTCAAATCGCATGAAAAATCGCTCCAATGTAAACCTAGGCTTCTGTACACCTGCAAGTAAATGATAAAAGTGGAATCTTTAGATATAACAGCTGTGGAGAATTGCAGGTAATGAATTCAGATGGTGGATAGGCAATGTTGTATGTGTCAGCTTTTGTTCACATTGGTGCAATTTGACATGTCAAAGCGGTGACAATTGCACTGTTTTAAGCAGTGCGACTTTGGGGTACAATTTGTATTGATATCAGTGCAGAAACCTGCACAGATGTATCTGAAATTCCCCCTGCAGTCAGGACTGACATGCGGGAATGAAATTGTGTGATTTCAGCTGAACGGTTTCCTCCCTCTGTCAGTGTGAACCAGGGCTTAAACTGGGCCTTTTGTTTTTGTCGTTCACCTGCTGCTAACCCAGGGACACCATTTCTTATCGAACGCCTTTAAATATCATAAGTAGAAATACAAATTTGCATATCTGCAAATAAACAAAAATAATAAAATTCGAATTGTGGTTGCGGTCAAATATTCGCAGCAGCGATCAAACGAGTGTGGTTTCGCCTTCTGACCCAGAAATAAGTCATTGTAATCACCCGGAAGTTCCTGTGCTGGTCAGGATCTCCATCTAGGTGGACATGGCGAGGTCCCTCTTTAGCAAAGAGGAGGTGCTGCTCATTTTCTGGATAAGGGTATGATATGTACTTGTGCTTAATCGATGCGTGGGTGGATGTGGTAGTTAGATTTGGTGTGGGTGGGGTTTATTGATTTGTTTGGCATCCCCACACATTTGCTTCTCGCCCATGTGCACACATCACTTCCTGCATTTGTTCTGCTGATGTAAATGAGAGCTCCTTTCTATTAAAATGGCAAGTTGTACCCCATGATTCTCAATGATAACTAGGGATGGGCCGAACATCCCCCCTGTTCGGTTCGCAGCAGAACATGCGAACAGACAAAAAATTTGTGCAAACACCGTTAAAGTCTATGGGACATGAACATGAATAATCAAAAGTGCTAATTTTAAAGGTTAATATGCAAGTTATTGTCATAAAAAGTGTTTGGGGACCTAGGTCCTGCTCCAGGGGACATGTATCAATGCAAAAAAAGTTTTAAAAATGACTGTTTTTTCAGAAGCAGTGATTTTAATAATGCTTAAAGTGAAACACTAAAAGTGTAATATTCATTTAAATTTCGTACCTGGGGGGTGTCTATAGTGTGCCTGTAAAGGGGTGCATGTTTCCCGTATTTAGAACAGTCTGACAGCAAAATTACATTTCTAAAGGAAGAAAAAAGTCATTTAAAAGTGCTAGTGCCAATGTTCTGCCGAGAAAGTTCCCCCCAGTGGATAAGGACTCCCTTGTACTGCGTAGGAGCAGCGCTTGAGCAGTACGAGCCGCCGAAAATAGCCGAATCGCCACGATTCGCTCGCCACGCTTTGGGCACGGCCTTGCTTCATTCGGCATATTTTGTCCACTTGGATGGTGGGGCTTGAACCTGGACTCAAGGCAGAATGTAGTGCGCAGGCGCCGTGTAGAGCTGGCGATCAGCTGTTCAACTTTTGAGACTTTCGGCGGCTCCGTAGTCGTTCGTACTGTGCAAGCGCTGCGCATGCGCAGTACAGGGGGGTCCTTATCCGCCGGGGAACTTTCTTGGCAAGACACCAGCTATTAATGAATTGTCGGTCCCGACAATACACCTAAAAGTTCATTGAGAAAAGGCCGGGATACCCCCATAGTCCATTACCAGGCCCTTTGGGTCTGGTATGAATATTAAGGGGAACCCCAAACCAAAATGTAAAAAAAAAATGGTGTGGGGTCCCCCTCAGAATCTATACCAGACCCTTCAGGTCTGGTATGGATTTTAAGGGGAACCACGCGCCAAAATTTAAAAAAAAATGGCGTGGGGGCCCCCCAAAAATTTATACCAGACACTTATCCGAGCATGCAACCTGGCAGGCCGCAGGAAAAGAGGGGGGACGAGAGAGCGCCCCCCTCCTGAACCGTACCAGGCCACATGTCCTCAACATTGGGAGGGCGCTTTGGGGTAGCCCCCCAAAACACCTTGTCCCCATGTTGATGGGGACAAGGGCCTCATCTCCACAACCCTTGCCCGGTGGTTGTGGGGGTCTGTGGGCGGGGGGCTTATCGGAATCTGGAAGCCTCCTTTAACAAGGGGACCCCCAGATCCCGCCCCCCCTGTGTGAAATGGTAAGGGGGTACAAAAGTACCCCTACCATTTCACAAAAAAGTGTCAAAAATGACAAGAGACATTTTTTGACAATTCCTTTATTTAAATCAGCGGTTCTCAACCTGGGGGTCGATTGCCGTTTCGCCAGGGGGTTGCGAATGCTGGCCGAGACGGACCTGACGTTAATGCCGGAGTCTGTCCGTCTCGGATAGCAAGATGTCCGTTCCTGGAGAGGAGAGACCGCACGGAAGTGACGTTCCGTCGCTGCCATCTTGGTACTCTTGTCCGCAGTAAGGCTACACTTAGAAGTCGGCAAGCTGACATCTTTTTACACCCACTGAAGTCCGCTTGCTGTGGATGAGTGTACCAAGAGGGCGGCGACAAAATATCACTTGCTGAATCTAAGAACACCTGTGACTTTTGGTAAGTCAGAAACACAGTAAATGCTGACATGACAACTTTTTTTTATTATGGTACATATCATTTATATATATAAACGTCCCAGTTGGTTCCTCAAAAGTGGTTATTCTGTGGCAGAATATATAAATCAGTGTTGGGGGCACAAACAAACTGAAAAAATCTGAAAATAAACCCCATTAAAACGCCACCACTGTGCCATCAAATGCAGCCACTGTGCCCATCAATTGTCACCACTGTGCCAAACGCAGCCACTGTGCCCATCAATTGTCACCACTGTGCCAGCAAACGCTGCAACTGTGCCATCAAATGCAGGAACTGTGCCCTTTAATTGTTGCCACTGTGCCAAACGCAGCCACTATGACCATCAATTGTCGCCACTATGCCAGCAAACGTCACCACTGTGCAGCCACTGTGCCCATCAATTGTCGCCACTGTGCCATCAAACACAGCCATTGTGCCCATCAATTGTCGCCACTGCCAGCAACGCCGCCACTGTACCATCAAATGCAGCCACTGTATCCATCAATTGTCGCCACTGTGCCAGCAAACGCCACCACTGTGCCATCAAATGCAGCAACTATGACCATCAATTGTCGCCACTGTGCCAGCAAATGTCACCACTGTGCAGTTACTGTGCCCATCAATTGTCGCCACTGTGCCATCAAACACAGCCACTGTGCCCATCAATTGTCGCCACTGCCAACAACGCCGCCACTGTACCATCAAATGCAGCCACTGTGTCCATCAATTGTCGCCACTGTGCCAGAAAAGGCTGCCACTGTGCCATCAAACGCAGGAACTGTGCCCTTTAATTGTTGCCACTGTGCCAAACTCAGCCACTGTGCCCATCAATTGTCGCCACTGTGCCAGCAAACGTCGCCACTATGGAGCCACTGTGCCCATCATTTGTCGCCACTGTGCCCAACAATTGTCACCACTGTGCCAGCAAACCGGGTGGCCCCGCCCTCCGTTATTTAAGAACCGTAAGAAGACGAGAAGCGTTACACAGCGGGAGCCTCCCATCATGGTGGATGCGGAGCGGCCCAAGAAGAAGAAGGGAAGAAGACGCCATGGTGGAAGATGCCAGATGAGAACACCGGAGGAAGAACCAGAAGAAGAAGAAGATGGAGGAAGAAACGGAAGGAAGATAGAAGAAAGACCCCCACAACCACCGGGCAAGGGTTGTGGGGATGAGGCCCTTGTCCCCATCAACATGGGGACAAGGAGTTTTGGGGGCTACCCCAAAGCACCCTCCCAATATTGAGGGCATGTGGCCTGGTACGGTTCAGGAGGGGGGTGCTTTCTCGTCCCCCCTTTTTTTCTGTGGCCTGCCAGGTTGCGTGCTCGGATAAGGGTCTAGTATGGATTTTTGAGGGGACCCCACGCCATTTTTTTAAAAATTTTGGCCCGGGGTTCCCCTTAATATCCATACCAGACCAGAAGGGCCTGGTATGAAATTTAGGGGGACCCCCACGCCATTTTTTTTACATTTTGTTTTGGGGGTCCCCTGTGAGGAATTCCCATGCCGTTTTTATCAATGAACTTTTATGTGTATTGTCGGACCGGCAATTCATTAATAGATGTGAGTAGTATTAAATGACTTTTTTTCCTTTGAAATGTCATTTTGCTGACTGTTCTAAACACAGGAAACATGCACCCCTTTACAGGCATACTATAGACACCCCCCAGGTACAAAATTAAAGTACTATTAAATTTTTATTGTTTCACTCTAAGCATTATTAAAATCACTGGTCCCCGAAAAAACATCCATTTTTAAATTGTTTTTTGCATTGATACATGTCCCCTGGGGCAGGACCCGGGTCTCCAAACACTTTTTATGGCAAAAAACTTGCATATAAGCCTTCAGTGAGAACTTTGGATTTTGCCGGTTCGAGCCCCATTGACTTCCACTATTCCAGCATATGTGATCTGACAGGCATTATTGCCGGCAATAGCGTTGCTTTTTATTTGCATTAGCGCTGACTTTCTGAGAGTTGAAGTCTTTCTGGCCTTTTTTGAGAGTTATTTTTTGGTACTGCAGGATAATTTTTTGGCGCTATAGTAAATGACCCCCATTGTGTTGTTTCTGTTACTGCCAGTTTAACGCCATATCGTTTTAGTGCGTTACTGCCAGTTTAATGCCATATAGTTTTGTGTGTTACTGCCAGTTTAACGCCATATAGATCTGTGTGCGTTACTGTCAGTTTAACGCCATATTGTTTTGTGTGCGTTACTGCCAGTTTAACGCCATATAGTTTTGTGCGTTACTGCCAGTTTAACGCTATTTACGACTGTGTGCGTTACTGCCAGTTAACGCTATATAGTTTTGCATGTACTACTGCCAGTTTAACGCCATATAGTTCTGTGTGTGTTACCATCAATTTAACGCCATATAGTTTTGTGTGCGTTACTGCCAGTTTAACGCCATATCATTTTGTGTGCGTTACTGCCAGTTTAACGCCATTTACTTCTGTGTGCATTACTGCCATTTTAACGCCATATCGTTTTGTGTGCATTACTACCAGTTTAATGCCATATAGTTCTGTGTGCGTTACTGCCAGTTTAATGCCATATAGTTCTGTGGGTGTTAGGGAAGGAGGATGAGGGGGAGGAATCTGGCACTCTCATAGGCTTCGAAGAAGAGGAAGACATGCGTCAATCTGATAGCGATGGCTTTCCAACCCCAGGACCCTCGGGAGTAGTATGTGGCTGGGAGGAGGAAGTTCCAGGTGCTGTTATCTTGAGTGACCCAGAGGAGTCTGCTTCTCAATCCTCAGCAAATTTGAGGCGAATGAGCAACCTGATGCTTCAAAACCTGTGAAAGGACACAAGAATACTTAGTATAAAGGAGAAGGATGATTACTGGTTGGCAAGCCTCCTTGACCACCGTTATAAGGGGAAGGTCTCAGAATTCATTCCTGTGCATTTTGGCATAATGGCGAATATTATAGACAACTTAAGGGCATAGGAATGGGTGCCAAATATGCACCTAGTGTTGCCAATATCTCCATGGCCAAATGGGAGGAGCAAGTGATTTATTCTAATGTGCCAGAAGATTTAATTCTCTATAGGAGATTTATTGATGATTGTATCCTGATATTGAAAGATGATGAAGATAGTCTAAGATGTTTTGATAAATTAAACAACAATCAGAAGAATATCAAACTTACCTATGAGATCAGCAATAGTAGGGTGCACTTCCTGGATTTAACAATACAACTGGACAAGGGTGCTATAAATACTCAAATAGGGATTAGCTGAACACCCCCCAGTTCGGTTCGCACCAGAACCTGCGAACAGACCGAAAATTCACACGAACGTTAGAACCTCATTGACGTCTATGGGAATCGAACGTTCGAAATCAAAAGTGCTCATTTTAAATTCTAATTTGCATGGTATTGTCCTAAAAAGTTTTGGAGACCCGGGTCCTGCCCCAGGGGACATGTATCAATGCAAAAAAAACTTTAAAAACAGTCGTTTTTTCGGGAGCAGTGATTTTAATGATGCTTAAAGTTAAAAAAAAGTTAAATATTCCTTTAAATATCATACCTGGGGTGTGTCTATAGTATGCCTGTAAAGCGGCGCGTGTTTCCCGTGTTTAGAACAGTCCCTGCACAAAATGTCATTTTTAAAGGAAAAAATCTCATTTAAAACTGCTTGCGGGTTTAATGTAATGTCGGGTCCTGGCAATATGGATGGAAATCAGTGAGACAAATGGCATGGGTACCCCCCAGTCCATTACCAGGCCCTTTGGGTCTTGTATGGATATTAAGGGGAACCCCGCACCCAAATTAAAATAAGGAAAGGTGTGGGGCCACCAGGACCTACATACTCTGAACAGCAGTATACAGGCGGTGCAAACAAGACAGTGACAGTAGGTTTGTTGTTAAGTAGAATCTGTTTGTAATTTTGAACGGGTACATTTTTAACGTGTTTAGCTCCAGCCAAAAAATCTTTTTTAAGCTTTTTGGAAAACATAGGGAAGGGTTATCACCCCTGTGACATTTGTTTTGCTGTCTGTCTTCCTCTTCAGAAGATTTCACCTCACTTTTTGTCCCAATGACAAAACCCAATTTTTTTTTGAAAATTTGGGTTTTTTTGTGGAACAAGGATTGGAAAGCATCAGTGGAAAGGAGAAATGTTTTTCCCATATTAACTCTTACAGGAGAGAATTTCCCTTCCTAGGGGTAGATTTCATCCTAATTCCTGTTGTCTCCTTCCCTTTGCAAGCAGGAGTCGTTTGTAAGTTAGATGTTTGAAAGTAGGGGCCTGCCCTATATACTCAGCAGAAATTTGGGCCTTAGGTGTTATTGTGGCCACAACACTGTAAGCCCTCACAGGGCCCTGCTGTGAAATATTAGATCAAGAATTGTAATTACATGCCCCTGTTGAAAAGGGGCAGAAAAATTGGGCCTTTGGTGGTGGTGGTGGTGCTGGTGCCACAACACTGTAAGTCCTCACTCGCTCTTGGTGGGCGCAGAAATGGGCCCTGCTGTGAAATATTAGATCAAGAATTGTAATTACATGCCCCTGTTGAACAAGGGCAGAAAAATTGGGCCTTTGGTGGTGGTGGTGCTGGTGCCACAACACTGTAAGTCGTCACTCGCTCTTGGTGGGTGCAGAAATGGGCCCTGCTGTGAAATATTAGATCAAGAATTGTAATTACATGCCCCTGTTGAACAAGGGCAGAAAAATTGGGCCTTTGGTGATGGTGGTGCTGGTGCCACAACACTGTAAGTCCTCACTCGCTCTTGGTGGGTGCAGAAATGGGCCCTGCTGTAAAATATTAGATCAAGAATTGTAATTACATGCCCCTGTTGAACAAGGGTAGAAAAATTGGGCCTTTGGTGGTGGTGGTGCTGGTGCTGGTGCCACAACACTGTAAGTCCTCACTCGCTCTTGGTGGGTGCAGAAATGGGCCCTGCTGTGAAATATTAGATCAAGAATTGTAATTACATGCCCCTGTTGAACAGGGGCTGAAAAATTAGGCCTTAGGCCCTGGTGCTGGTGCCACAACACTGCAACCCCTCACAGACACTCTAGTTGGAACGCAGGAACGAGCCCTGCTGCAAAGTATTGCATCAAAAATTGTAATTACACGCCCCTGTTAAACAGGGGCTGAAAAATTGGGCCTTAGGCACTGGTGCTGGTGCCACAACACTGCAACCCCTCACAGATACTCTAGTTGTAATGCAGAAACGAGCCCTGCTGCAAAGTATTGCATCAAAAATTGTAATTACACGCCCCTGTTAAACAGGGGCTGAAAAACTGGGCCTTAGGCACTGGTGGTGGCGCCCAGAACCAAAAATGTTCTTACAAGCTATCAGCGTGATCATTGAGGAGGAAGAGGATAATTACTCAGGGATAGCCACTCAGCATCAGCATAGGCAGTCTTTGAAGGGATCTGACATTTCAAAAAAAAAATTCGGTTACATCAGCATCAGGAGCTTGGTAGCTGGTGGTGATCCAAGACTGATTCATTTTTTTGAAGGTCTGTCGATCGACCGAGTCGGTGGACAGACGCACCCTGTGATCGGTTACAAAGCCTCCAGCAGCACTGAATGTGCCGCTCGAAAGAACGCTGGATGCAGGACAGGCCAGTAGCTCAATTGCATACTGTGCAAGCTCTGGTCAGTGATCCATCCTCAAGACCCAGTAACCCAGAGGATTTTCGGTGGGAAAGGTGTCCAAGTCAGATCTTGCCCCTAGGTATTCCTGCACCATGTAAAACAGACGCTGGCGATGGTTGCTGGAACCGATCATACCTTGGGGCTGCGGACCAAAAAATTGTCTGAACGCATCGGTCAGACGGCCACCTTCTCCACCGCTCCTTCTTTGACTGACCGAAGCCTCAGCAACACGTTGTCCAGAAACAGGAGTTTGTAACCTCCCAGTCTCTGGGAACGCGTTGCACAGACCTTTCTGCAAGGCCTCCCAAAGATGTTTCATCCTCTGCTCCCTCTGCGATGGCAAGATAAGGTCCGCAACCTTACCCTTGTAACGTGGATCAAGGAGGGTTGCCAGCCAGTATTGGTCCTTCTCCTTGATACCACGAATACGCAGGCTTTGCAGGATCAGGGAGGCCATGCAGCGTAGGTTTGCTGAGGCATTCGGTCCGGAGTTCTCTGGGTCACTAAGGACGACATGGTCCGCAGCCACCTCCTCCCAGCCACGTACAAGTCCATGTGTTTCTTGGGACTGATCCCTTAAAGACTGCTGCTGATGCTGAGTGCCAGGCTCCACCTCCATACTGACACAATCTTCCTCCTCCTCCTCCTCCTCCTCCTCTTCCTGTGTAATCGGCGGGCATGCAGGAACACTGTCTGGATAAAGGGGGCCTTGAGAGCTAAGGAATTCCTCCTCTTCTTGCCTCTGTTCTGCCTCAAGTGCCCTGTCCATTATTCCATGCAGCGTGTGCTCCAACAGGTGGACACGGGGGACAGTGTCACTGATGCATGCACTGTCACTGCTCACCATCCTCATGGCCTCCTCAAATGGTGACAGGACAGTGCATGCATCCCTGATCATGGCCCACTGGCATGGGGAAAAAAAACAAGCTCCCCTGACCCTGTCCTGGTGCCATAGTCACACAGGTACTCATTGATGGCCCTCTGCCGCGTGTGCAGCCGCTGCAGCATGGTCAACGTTGAGTTCCACCTGGTGGGCATGTCAAAGATTAGGCGGTTCTTGGGCAGGTTAAACTCCTTTTGGAGGTCCACCAGCCGAGCACTGGCATTATATGACCGGCGGAAATGCACACAGACTTTCCTGGCCTGCCTCAGGACATCCTGTAAGCCCGGGTACCTGCCCAAGAACCGCTGCACTACCAAGTTAAGGACGTGAGCCAAACAGGGCACTTGGGTCCCTGTCGGAGGGCAGAGAGGAGGTTGGTGCCATTGTCACAAACCACCATTCCTGCCTTAAGTTGGCGTGGCATCAACCACCTCTGAACCTGCCCCTGCAGAGCTGACAGAACCTCTGCCCCAGTGTGGCTCCTGTCCCCCAAGCTCACCAGCTCAAGCACCGCATGGCATCTTTTGGCCTGCGTACTTGCGTAGCCCCTTGAACGGCTACAGAGCACCGCTGGTTCTGAGGACAAAGCACAGGAAGAGGCCATGGAGGAAGAAGAAGAGGAGGGGGTGGAGGAGAGAGGTGTGTCACAATCATTAGCATTTTGGAGGCGTGGTGAGGCAACCTCCAACACTACTGCACCTTGTCCTGCATCCTTCTCAGCTGCCAGCAGAGTCACCCAATGCGTCGTGAAACTTAGGTAACATCCCTGTCCATGCCTGCTGGACCATGAGTCAGTGGTAATATGCAGCTTACCGCTGACCGCCCTGTCCAGCGAGGCATGGACATTGCCTTCCACATGCCGGTAGAGAGCCGGAACCGCCTTCCATGAGAAAAAGTGGCGTTTGGGTACCTGCCACTGAGGAACTGCACATTCCACAAACTCACGGAAGGGGGCAGAGTTTACCAACTGAAAAGGCAGCAGTTGAAGTGCTAGCAATTTTGCCAAGCTAGCATTCAACCGCTCGGCATGTGGATGGCTGGGAGCAAACTTCTTTCGGTGGTGCAGCAGCTGGGGCAGGGAAATTTGCCTGGTACAATCTGACGTTGGTGTACCAAAAGCAGATTGCCCACAAGTACTTGGCTGTGACACACCTAATTCTACACCTTCATTCCTCTCAGTGCAGGTCTCAGAGAGGACTGTAGGTATAGTAGGGTTGGAGATCTCAGCTGATGAGGAGCAAGGAGAGGTCCTCTTTGTTCTTTGGTTTGGGTCTTTTAGATACGCTTGCCAACGAACTGCATGGCAGGTCAACATATGTCTGGTCAAGCATGTGGTACCCAAGCAGGAGATGTTTTGGCCACGCGAGATACGCTTGAGACATATGTTGCAAATAGCAGCAGTGCGATCTGATGCACTCGTCTCATAAAAGGCCCACACCAAAGAACTTTTTGAATAACGCGCAGAGACTGCAGCGCCCTGCACATGTGGAGCTTTGGGGTGTGATGCAGTCAATGTGCTGCCCTTAGGCTGGCCCCTGGAGGGCATCCTGTCTCGTTGGTGATGTGCCACCTCCTCCTCCTCCTCCTCTCTGCTATTAGGCACCCACGTTGAGTCAGTGACCTCATCATCCCGTCCCTCCTCATCACTGGAGCAAACCAGGCAGTATGCTGCAGCAGGGGGAGCATGACTGCCAGATTGCTGTCCTTCTTGGGCACCCCCTCTGTCCGTGCTCATGTTACTGCCTTCATCGAGCTCAGTATCATCATCAGAGCCTTCCAAACGCTGGGCATCCTCTTGGAGCATGTACCCAACACTGTGGTCAAACAGTTCGAGGGACTCCTCAGGTGGACATGGTGGGGCTAGGGAAGGAGTCACTGATGACATTGAGCCGAGGGAAGAGGCCGCTGCTTTGCCAGACAAAGTACCCTTGGCATGGGTGAGAGAGGATGAGGACGGCTTGGTCATCCACTCGACCAAGTCTTCCACATGTTGCGGCTCAACACGGCCAGCTGCCGAAAAAAAGGCCAAGTGTGTCCCACGGCCACTTGCTGATGAGGATACACCGTCTCCAAGACCAGCACTAGACACAGAGCCTGCTTGCCCTCTCTTATTGGCTTGTGACTGTCTGCCACTCCTTCTTGGCCTTCCAGACATACTAATGGCCTGTGGCTGCACTAAGCTGGGATATATATATAACCTTCTACAGGTAGCTTTAGCTGAACACTATGCAGAGCTCGCAAAAAACAAACTTGTAGCTTTTTTAGCTGCCTGCAGTAGTGATAGGATCAGGAAAGCACCACCAACTTTCTACAGGTAGCTTTAGCTGAACACTGTGCAGAGCTCGCAAAAAAATAACTTGTAGGTTTAGCTGAACACTGTGAGGAGGACGCACCATACTAACTTGTAGTTTTAGCTGAACATTGTGAGCAGGACGCACTGCACTAACTTGTAGCTTTAGATGAACACTGTGCAGAGGTCTCACTACACTAACTTGTAGTTTTAGCTGAACACTGTGAGCAGGACGCACCGCACTAACTTGTAGTTTTAGCTGAACACCGTGAGCAGGACGCACCGCACTAACTTGTAGTTTTAGCTGAACACCGTGAGCAGGACGCACCGCACTAACTTGTAGTTTTAGCTGAACACTGTGAGCAGGACGCACCCCACTAACTTGCAGTTTTAGCTGAACACCATGAGCAGGACGCACCGCACTAAATTGTAGTTTTAGCTGAATACTGTGAGCAGGACGCACCCCACTAACTTGTAATTTTAGCTGAACACTGTGAGCAGGATGCACCCCACTAACTTGTAGTTTTAGCTGAACACTATGAGCAGGACGCACCACACTAACTTGTAGTTTTAGCTGAACACTGTGAGCAGGACGCACCCCACTAACTTGTAGTTTTAGCTGAACACTGTGAGCAGGACGCACGCCACTAACTTGTAGTTTAAGCTGAACAATGTCAGCAGGATGCACCGCACTAACTTGTAGTTTTAGCTGAACACTGTGAGCAGGACACACTACACTAACTTGTAGTTTTAGCTGAACACTGTGAGCAGGACACACTGCACTAACTTGTAGCTTTAGATGAACACTGTGCAGAGGTCTCACTACACTAACTTGTAGTTTTAGCTGAACACTGTGAGCAGGACGCACGCCACTAACTAGTAGTTTTAGCTGAACAATGTCAGCAGGACGCACCGCACTAACTTGTAGTTTTAGCTAAACACTGTGAGCAGGACACACTACACTAACTTGTAGTTTTAGCTGAACACTGTGAGCAGGACACACTGCACTAACTTGTAGCTTTAGATGAACACTGTGCAGAGGTCTCACTACACTAACTTGTAGTTTTAGCTGAACACTGTGAGCAGGATGCACCGCACTAACTTGTAGTTTTAGCTGAACACTGTGAGCAGGATGCACTGCACTAACTTGTAGCTTTAGATGAACACTGTGCAGAGGTCTCACTACACTAACTTGTAGTTTTAGCTGAACACTGTGAGCAAGACGCACTGCACTAACTTGTAGCTTTAGATGAACACTGTGCAGAGGTCTCACTACACTAACTTGTAGTTTTAGCTGAACACTGTGAGCAGGACGCACCGCACTAACTTGTAGTTTTAGCTGAACACCGTGAGCAGGACGCACCGCACTAACTTGTAGTTTTAGCTGAACACCGTGAGCAGGACGCACCGCACTAACTTGTAGTTTTAGCTGAACACTGTGAGCAGGACACACCCCACTAACTTGCAGTTTTAGCTGAACACCATGAGCAGGACGCACCGCACTAAATTGTAGTTTTAGCTGAATACTGTGAGCAGGACGCACCCCACTAACTTGTAATTTTAGCTGAACACTGTGAGCAGGATGCACCCCACTAACTTGTAGTTTTAGCTGAACACTGTGAGCAGGACGCACCACACTAACTTGTAGTTTTAGCTGAACACTGTGAGCAGGACGCACCCCACTAACTTGTAGTTTTAGCTGAACACTGTGAGCAGGACGCACGCCACTAACTTGTAGTTTTAGCTGAACAATGTCAGCAGGATGCACCGCACTAACTTGTAGTTTTAGCTGAACACTGTGAGCAGGACACACTACACTAACTTGTAGTTTTAGCTGAACACTGTGAGCAGGACACACTGCACTAACTTGTAGCTTTAGATGAACACTGTGCAGAGGTCTCACTACACTAACTTGTAGTTTTAGCTGAACACTGTGAGCAGGACGCACGCCACTAACTAGTAGTTTTAGCTGAACAATGTCAGCAGGACGCACCGCACTAACTTGTAGTTTTAGCTAAACACTGTGAGCAGGACACACTACACTAACTTGTAGTTTTAGCTGAACACTGTGAGCAGGACACACTGCACTAACTTGTAGCTTTAGATGAACACTGTGCAGAGGTCTCACTACACTAACTTGTAGTTTTAGCTGAACACTGTGAGCAGGATGCACCGCACTAACTTGTAGTTTTAGCTGAACACTGTGAGCAGGATGCACTGCACTAACTTGTAGCTTTAGATGAACACTGTGCAGAGGTCTCACTACACTAACTTGTAGTTTTAGCTGAACACTGTGAGCAAGACGCACTGCACTAACTTGTAGCTTTAGATGAACACTGTGCAGAGGTCTCACTACACTAACTTGTAGTTTTAGCTGAACACTGAGCAGGACACACCCCACTAACTTGAAGTTTTAGCTGAACACTGTGCAGAGGTCTCACTACACTAACTTGTAGTTTTAGCTGAACACTGTGAGTAGGACGCACTGCACTAACTTGTAGCTTTAGATGAACACTGTGCAAAGGTCTCACTACACTAACTTGTAGTTTTAGCTGAACACTGTGAGCAGGATGCACCGCACTAACTTGTAGTTTTAGCTGAACACTGTGAGCAGGACACACTGCACTAACTTGTAGCTTTAGATGAACACTGTGCAGAAGTCTCACTACACTAACTTGTAGTTTTAGCTGAACACTGTGAGCAGGATGCACCGCACTAACTTGTAGTTTTAGCTGAACACTGTGAGCAGGATGCACTGCACTAACTTGTAGCTTTAGATGAACACTGTGCAGAGGTCTCACTACACTAACTTGTAGTTTTAGCTGAACACTGTGAGCAGGACGCACCGCACTAATTTGTAGTTTTAGCTGAACACTGTGAGCAGGACGCACTGCACTAACTTGTAGCTTTAGATGAACACTGTGCAGAGGTCTCACTACACTAACTTGTAGTTTTAGCTGAACACTGTGAGCAGGACGCACCCCACTAACTTGTAGTTTTAGCTGAACACTGTGAGCAGGACGCACCGCACTAACTTGTAGTTTTAGCTGTACAATGTCAGCAGGATGCACCGCACTAACTTGTAGTTTTAGCTGAACACTGTGAGCAGGACACACTACACTAACTTGTAGTTTTAGCTGAACACTGTGAGCAGGACACACTGCACTAACTTGTAGCTTTAGATGAACACTGTGCAGAGGTCTCACTACACTAACTTGTAGTTTTAGCTGAACACTGTGAGCAGGACGCACGCCACTAACTAGTAGTTTTAGCTGAACAATGTCAGCAGGACGCACCGCACTAACTTGTAGTTTTAGCTAAACACTGTGAGCAGGACACACTACACTAACTTGTAGTTTTAGCTGAACACTGTGAGCAGGACACACTGCACTAACTTGTAGCTTTAGATGAACACTGTGCAGAGGTCTCACTACACTAACTTGTAGTTTTAGCTGAACACTGTGAGCAGGATGCACCGCACTAACTTGTAGTTTTAGCTGAACACTGTGAGCAGGATGCACTGCACTAACTTGTAGCTTTAGATGAACACTGTGCAGAGGTCTCACTACACTAACTTGTAGTTTTAGCTGAACACTATGAGCAGGACGCACCGCACTAACTTGTAGTTTTAGCTGAACACCGTGAGCAGGACGCACTGCACTAACTTGTAGTTTTAGCTGAACACCGTGAGCAGGACGCACCGCACTAACTTGTAGTTTTAGCTGAACACTGTGAGCAGGACGCACCCCACTAACTTGCAGTTTTAGCTGAACACCATGAGCAGGACGCACCGCACTAAATTGTAGTTTTAGCTGAATACTGTGAGCAGGACGCACCCCACTAACTTGTAATTTTAGCTGAACACTGTGAGCAGGATGCACCCCACTAACTTGTAGTTTTAGCTGAACACTGTGAGCAGGACGCACCACACTAACTTGTAGTTTTAGCTGAACACTGTGAGCAGGACGCACCCCACTAACTTGTAGTTTTAGCTGAACACTGTGAGCAGGACGCACGCCACTAACTTGTAGTTTTAGCTGAACAATGTCAGCAGGATGCACCGCACTAACTTGTAGTTTTAGCTGAACACTGTGAGCAGGACACACTACACTAACTTGTAGTTTTAGCTGAACACTGTGAGCAGGACACACTGCACTAACTTGTAGCTTTAGATGAACACTGTGCAGAGGTCTCACTACACTAACTTGTAGTTTTAGCTGAACACTGTGAGCAGGACGCACGCCACTAACTAGTAGTTTTAGCTGAACAATGTCAGCAGGACGCACCGCACTAACTTGTAGTTTTAGCTAAACACTGTGAGCAGGACACACTACACTAACTTGTAGTTTTAGCTGAACACTGTGAGCAGGACACACTGCACTAACTTGTAGCTTTAGATGAACACTGTGCAGAGGTCTCACTACACTAACTTGTAGTTTTAGCTGAACACTGTGAGCAGGATGCACCGCACTAACTTGTAGTTTTAGCTGAACACTGTGAGCAGGATGCACTGCACTAACTTGTAGCTTTAGATGAACACTGTGCAGAGGTCTCACTACACTAACTTGTAGTTTTAGCTGAACACTGTGAGCAAGACGCACTGCACTAACTTGTAGCTTTAGATGAACACTGTGCAGAGGTCTCACTACACTAACTTGTAGTTTTAGCTGAACACTGAGCAGGACACACACCACTAACTTGTAGTTTTAGCTGAACACTGTGCAGAGGTCTCACTACACTAACTTGTAGTTTTAGCTGAACACTGTGAGTAGGACGCACTGCACTAACTTGTAGCTTTAGATGAACACTGTGCAGAGGTCTCACTACACTAACTTGTAGTTTTGGCTGAACACTGTGAGCAGGATGCACCGCACTAACTTGTAGTTTTAGCTGAACACTGTGAGCAGGACACACTGCACTAACTTGTAGCTTTAGATGAACACTGTGCAGAAGTCTCACTACACTAACTTGTAGTTTTAGCTGAACACTGTGAGCAGGATGCACCGCACTAACTTGTAGTTTTAGCTGAACACTGTGAGCAGGATGCACTGCACTAACTTGTAGCTTTAGATGAACACTGTGCAGAGGTCTCACTACACTAACTTGTAGTTTTAGCTGAACACTGTGAGCAGGACGCACCGCACTAATTTGTAGTTTTAGCTGAACACTGTGAGCAGGACGCACTGCACTAACTTGTAGCTTTAGATGAACACTGTGCAGAGGTCTCACTACACTAACTTGTAGTTTTAGCTGAACACTGTGAGCAGGACGCACCCCACTAACTTGTAGTTTTAGCTGAACACTGTGAGCAGGACGCACCGCACTAACTTGTAGTTTTAGCTGTACACTGTGAGCAGGATGCACTGCACTAACTTGTAGCTTTAGATGAACACTGTGCAGAGGTCTCACTACACTAACTTGTAGTTTTAGCTGAACACTGTGAGCAGGACGCACCGCACTAATTTGTAGTTTTAGCTGAACACTGAGCAGGACGCACCCCACTAACTTGTAGTTTTAGCTGAACACTGTAAGCAGGACGCACTGCACTAACTTTAAATAGTCTAGCTGCCTGACTGTGGTACTAATAGGATCAAAAGAACACCAGCAATTTTCTTCATGTAGCTGTAAATACTGTAACAAAACAAGCCTGCCTGTCAGTAAGAAGATAACAAGAACGGATCTAGCTAAACTGAATACAGTGTTTATACATATATATGCAACACCTGGGATGCATATATATACACAATACACTGTAAGTACAGCTAACTCACTGATTGTCCTGCCTAATCTAGCTAACTCAAATGAAATGACACTGTCTCTCTGTCTACCTATCTCTCTTTCAACGCCGGAACACACACTACACAGGGCCGCCGTGCAGGCGGCCTTATATAGTGTGGGGCGTGTTCTAAACCCCCTGAGCCATAATTGGCCAAAGCCACCCTGGCTTTGGCCAATTACAGCTCTCTCTACTGATGGCGCTGTGATTGGCCAAGCATGCGGGTCATAGTGCATGCTTGGCCAATCATCAGCCAGCAATGCACTGCGATGCCGCAGTGAATTTTGGGCCGTGACGCGCCACACGAATTTGGCGCGAACGGCCCATATAGTTCACAATTCGGCGAACGGGCAAACAATGTTCGAGTCGAACATGGGTTCGACTCGAACACGAAGCTCATCCCTATACTCAAACCTTTTTTAAGCCCGTGGAAAGAACAGCTACATCCCAGTAGATAGCTGCCACTATGATCCATGACTAATTAATATCCCGAAGGTTCGAATGGTACGTCTCAGAAGAAATTGTTCTGATGACAGTATCTATCTGTAACAGGCCAAATCATTGGGCAAAAAGTTTGTATTGAAAGGTTATAATGAAAACTTCATCGAGGAGAAAATACAAGAAGTTTATCGAATCCCAAGAGATTCACTAATCCAGGATAAAGAAAAGCAAATTTCCAAGTTTCCTGAAATTCCACTTATATTGAATTACAACACTCAATATAGAGAAGTTGAACAGATTATTATTAAACATTGGTCACTCCTCAAGGTTGATAAGCAATTAAAATCAATCTTGCCCAATAGACCTCATTTTGTCTATACAAGGGCTCCTACCCTTAGGGATTTGGTAGCTAAGAATATCACGGATCCTCCTAAAAGATCTAATGAATTGTCTTTTTTACAGGGAAAGGGATTTTTTCCCTGTAAAAGGTGCTATGCTTGCAAAAACACAAATTTTAGTGGTCAAAAATGTACAAGTCTTGTATCCACTAGTACTAACAAGGAGTATCAAATTAAAGATTTTATTTCCTACAGAACTGAAGGGGTCATGTATATGCTTCAGTTTTCATGTTCATTGCAATATACAGAGAGAACCAAACGCTCCATGTGGAAACATATAAGAGAGCATATACAGAACATCAGGAATGGTTTCCCTAAACACAGTGTATCACGTCATTTCACTTCCCACCACAATAAGGATCCAACGTTGCTTACATTTTGGGCTATAGATAGATATAAGCCTCATTGGAGGGGGAGTAATAAAATAAGTGAACTCAGCAAAAGTGAATCCAGATGGATATTTGAAATTGATACTTTTGCCCCCAGAGACATTGAATTTGATTTAAATTGTTTTATTTCTGATTTTTTTTTAAATTTTATCCAAAAAATGTATTACCTAAAGAATTTTTTATCTAAAGAAAGATTTTTTACCTAAATAACATTTTTTTTACCTTTTTCTATTTATTTTATAAATATGTATTGTGTAATTATCTTATTGTATATATACACAGGTAGATATCCCGTAGTATTGAGTATGTAACAGTATTGATCTGTGTAATTCATTTGATACAATCCCCTGTTGATATCTCCATTCATTATTAGTGTCAGAGTCTATATGCTGCAAGCTGACGCAATTACATTAGTTGACCACTGGAGGGAGTAGCTAGTTAGCAGCCCATTGTTAGTAATGGAAGAGCAAGTTTTTGGTTCACATCTTAAGTTCATACTCTGGTTAAGTTTTTAAGTGTCTATTTGATTGTTTTATTAATGTGATGTGTCTATATTATCCAATAAAGCTGTTGAGCGCTGAATCAACATGATGTTCCAATGACCACCGAAGTCACTATGGCAACCGTCACGCTATAACAAGTATAAATATGGAGTCTTGCGGTCACATGGCTACCCTTGATAAAGTCACGTGACATGTGACGCAACGCGTCGGGATTAGCCAGTGATGTCATCCGATGTGCCTGTTTATTAGACACAGCATACGGTGCGAGGAGTAAGATCGCAGTGAGCGGTCTGTTACTTTTGTATCTCATGTGAGTGTAAACACTTATGCTTGACAAGGAGAGTACTATAGTGGTTTGTTCATTGCGCAATGATGTTCTTCTTTTTGGTTACATGAATGAAACACATGACTGGAGGAATATAAAACAACCAGCCTGGTTTAGCAGAAGTGCAGGGGAGAGACTTACAGTTAACCAAAAAAGAAAGAAGAGAGAAAACGAGTTCTGCTAAACAAAAACCCATGAAGGGGTGGTCTATATAAATCCTATTGAAGTTTACCTGAGTACGGTACTGTTGCTGTAGTCAAAGAATCAATGCAAACAAACAGGTAGATCCTGGTATCCCTATCAGGATCAAAAAGCAGCTACTTCAGCAAAAAAGTCTAACCTGGGTGTGTTTCTTTAAATATGCCAAATTTTATTTTGCCCCCTTGGGACTGTATTCCAAAAGTTAATAAATTACACCTTAATTGACTATACAGCTTCACTATGTATCCTCCTCAAGGTTCTTACAAGGGGAGATGCCTCACAGGAGGGTGAAGTTCTAACACCATTCAGAAAAAGAAAAAGAAAAAAACATACATAAAGACAAAAACATGAAAAGACATATAAAAACCTCCAACACAGGTAGTCTGAACACCAATCCACCATTCACAGTGAGATTGATATGCGATAACCTTGCATGTATGCACCAATGCATGTATATGTAAGGAACAAGGAGCCCATATTCAAGTGTCATATAAGACCTTTCTTCAATTTCACTGCAAATGCCCCCCCAGGGGCTCTCATGGAGCATTAATTCACACACTTACTTGATATAATTTCTGCTGGAAAAATTGTTGTAAAAAGTATTGCTAACTAATGAACTGTGGGCACCGCTATCTGGATTATGTATATATCATTATAAGGGATGATCGTTTTCAACTAGAATAATTGCCATTATGAATAGTCAATATCACTCCCTGGCTGTTGGTCATCTTAGGCTGAGAGATTTGCCATTGCTCTCTCGAGTTATAAGCATGGATGTAGCATAGTTTGTATCAGTGAAAAGACTATGAAACTATGTGTCTCAATATACCAGTTCAAGCGTCATGTAGCAGCAGCTGTATCTCAGCTGACTAACAAGTGTCCCGCAATGGAGTGATAAACAATGTTTCAAATTCAATAGACTTATAGGTGGTGTCCATAGTTTCACATGTAGCATAGCAGCTGTGTAACTATTGGGAGACTGCTAATTAGGGATGAGCCGAACACCCCCCTGTTCGGTTCGCACCAGAACATGCGAACAGGAAAAAAGTTTGTTCGAACACGCGAACACCATTAAAGTCTATGGGACACGAACATGAATAATCAAAAGTGCTAATTTTAAAGGCTTATATGCAAGTTATTGTCATAAAAAGTGTTTGGGGACCTGGGTCCTGCCCCAGGGGACATGGATCAATGCAAAAAAAGTTTTAAAAACGGACGTTTTTTCAGAAGCAGTGATTTTAATAATGCTTAAAGTCAAACAATAAAAGTGTAATATCCCTTTAAATTTCGTAGCTGGGGGGTGTCTATAGTATGCCTGTAAAGGGGCGCATGTTTCCTGTGTTTAGAACAGTCTGACAGCAAAATGACATTTCGTAGGAAAAAACCCATTTAAAACTACTCGCGGCTATTGCATTGCCGGTCTGACAATACACATAGAAGTTCATTGATAAAAATGGCATGGGAATTCCCCACAGGGGAACCCCGAACCAAAAAAAAAAAAAAAGACGTGGGGGTCCCCCTAAATTCCATACCAGGCCCTTCAGGTCTGGTATGGATATTAAGGGGAACCCCGGCCAAAATTTAAAAAAAAAATGACGTGGGGCCCCCCCAAAAATCCATACCAGACCCTTATCCGAGCACGCAACCTTGCAGGTCGCAGCAAAAGAGGGGGGGGCGAGAGAGCGCCCCCCCTCCTGAACCGTACCAGGCCACATGCCCTCAACATTGGGAGGGTGCTTTGGGGTAGCCCCCCAAAACACCTTGTCCCCATGTTGATGAGGACAAGGGCCTCATCCCCACAACCCTTGCTCGGTGGTTGTGGGGGTCTACGGGCGGGGGGCTTATCGGAATCTGGAAGCCCCCTTTAACAAGGGGACTCATAGATCCCGGCCCTCCCCCCTGTGTGAAATGGTAAGGGGGTACTTACCCCCTACCATTTCACTAAAAAATGTTAAAAATGACAAGAGACAGTTTTTGACAATTCCTTTAATTAAATGCTTCTTCTTTCTTCTATCTTCCTTCATCTTCTGGTTCTTCTGGCTCTTCTGGTTCTTCCTCTGGCGCTCTCGTCCAGCATCTTCTCCGCGGCATCTTCTATCTTCTTCTCCTCGGGCCGCTCCGCACCCATGGCATGGGGGGAGGCTCCCGCTCTTCTCTTCATCTTCTTCATCTTCTTCTCTTCTTCTTTTCTTCTCTTCTTCACTTCTTCTCTTCTTCATTTTCTTCTCCGGGCCGCTCTGCATCCATGCTGGCATGGAGGGAGGCTCCCGCTGTATGACGGCATCTCCTCATCTGACGGTTCTTGAATAACGGGGGGCGGGGCCACTCGGTGACCCCGACCCCCTCTGACACACGGTGACTTGACGGGACTTCCCTGTGATGTCACGGGGAATGCCACAGGGAAGTCCCGTCATGTCCCGTGCGTCAGAGGGGGTGGGGTCACCGGGTGGCCCCGCCCCCCATTATTTAAGAACCGTCAGACGAGAAGACACCGTCACACAGCGGGAGCCTCCCTCCATGCCAGCATGGGTGCGGAGCGGCCCAGAGAAGAAAATGAAGAAGAGAAGAAGAGAAGAAAAGAAGAAGAGAAGAAGATGAAGAAGAAGATGAAGAAGATGAAGAGAAGAGCGGGAGCCTCCCCCCATGCCATGGGTGCGGAGCGGCCTGAGGAGAAGAAGATAGAAGATGTCACGGAGGAGATGCTGGACGAGAACGCCGGAGGAAGAACCAGAAGAACCAGAAGAACAAGAAGATGAAGGAAGATAGAAGAAAGAAGAAGCATTTAAATAAAGGAATAGTCAAAAACTGTCTCTTGTTATTTTTAAAATTTTTGACAGTTTTTTAGTGAAATGGTAGGGGTAAGTACCCCCTTACCATTTCACACAGGGGGGGCGGGATCTGGGGGTCCCCTTGATAAGCACCCCGCCTGCAGACCCCCACAACCACCAGCCAGGGTTGTGGGGATGAGGTCCTTGTCCTCATCAACATGGGGACAAGGTGTTTTGGGGGCTACCCCAAAGCATCCTCCCAATGTTGAGGGCATGTGGCCTGGAACGGTTCAGGAGGGGGGGGCCCGCACTCTCGTCCCCCCCTCTTTTCCTGTGGCTTGCCAGGTTGCGTGCTCGGATAAGGGTCTGGTATGGATTTTTGGGGGGACCCCACGCCGTTTTTTTTTTTTTTTGGCGCTGGGTTCCCCTTAAAATCCATACCAGACCTGAAGGGTCTGGTATGGAATTTAGGGGGACCCCCACGTCATTTTTTAAAAAATTTTGGCCGGGGTTCCCCTAATATCCATACCAGACCTGAAGGGCCCTGTGGGGAATTCCCATGCCATTTTTATCAATGAACTTCTATGTTAATTGTCGGACCGGCAATGCAATAGCCGCGAGTAGTTTTAAATGGGTTTTTTCCTTCGAAATGTCATTTTGCTGTCAGACTGTTCTAAACATGGAAAACATGCGCCCCTTTACAGGCATACTATAGACACCCCCCAGGTACAAAATTTAAAGGGATATTACACTTTTATTGTTTGACTTTAAGCATTATTAAAATCACTGCTCCTGAAAAAACGGCCGTTTTGAAAACTTTTTTTTGCATTGATCCATGTCCCCTGGGGCAGGACCCAGGTCCCCAAACACTTTTTATGACAATAACTTGCATATAAGCCTTTAAAATTAGCACTTTTGATTTCTCCCATAGACTTTTAAAGGGTGTTCCGTGGCATTCGAATTTGCCGCGAACACCCCAAATTGTTCGCTGTTCGGCGAACTTGCGAACAGCCAATGTTCGACTCGAACATGAGTTCGACTCGAACTCGAAGCTCATCCCTACTGCTAATATAAAGTTCTGCAAATGTGGTAGTTGGATATTCTGGCAGTCTTTCCAAAACAGGCACAAAATTGATTTGTTGCACAGACTTATTCAACCAGCGCTCTTTGGGTGATTTGAGAAAATAGGAGGATAAGAGGATAAGGCTTCAGTGCATTACCATAGCCAACCATGTCTATATTTGTTCCATTTTATCCTTGTCCTGGTCGAAGTCCACGTTGCTCTCTTCCTGGTGGCTCACGTATGGTGGGACGATCGCATTCTCTTTCAGTGATGTCAAAGCAGTCATGTGACGCCAGTCCAGCTGATGATCCACTGACTTACTGGGTCATGAGAATAGACCACTGGCCAGAACTTACCCAGTATACTGTTGAGTTGTTGGGCTGCCCTGCATCCAGAGTGCTGTCAGAACAGACATTCAGTGCTGCAAGAGGTTTAGTTACTGATCATAGAACGCGTCTTTCCACAGACTCCGTGGACCGTTTGACTTTTATAAAAATGAATCAGTCCTGGATTACCAGCTATGAAGCCCCTGATGCCGATTTCACTGACTAAGTCTTTTTGAGATGTGAAATCTCTGCAGGACTTCGAGGCTGCCTAGCTTTGAGGGTGTTCAATCATTTCATCTGTAAGAATGTTTTTGGTATAGGTTTTATGGGCACAATTAACACTCAAAGACCATTTTTTCAGCACCTGTTTCACAGGTGCATATCATTGCAATTTTTTACAGCAAGGCCAATTCTTGCTTTCATCAAGAGTACCTCTATAGGGATACGGTGGGAAGGCACCAACGACACCCAAAGAGTAATTTTTCTACATCTGTTTGACAGGTGCATATTATTGCAATTTTTTACAGCAAGGCCAATTCTTGCTTTCATCAAGAGTACCTCTATAGGGTTACAGTTGGAAGGCGCCACCGACACCCAATGACCAATTTTTTTGCACCTGTTACTTCTATCCAAAGTCAAAATGACACCAGAATGTATCCAATAAATCTCTAATCTTGTTCCCAGTGCACTATACTGTGGCCTCATCATACACACTGGCTCCCTAGCTGTTGCTGAGCAAAATAAAGGCAGCTTGTAGGGAAAATGTCATTTTTTTTGGCTTTATAAATGGAATTATTGCTGCAGCATATTCTAGACATGGTACAGATCTGCCACTTTACAGGTAGACTAAGTGGACCCCCAGGCACTATGTTGAAAGGATTTTTTCATTTTTATGCTTCACTTAAAAAATCACTGCTCATTTCAAAATTATGTTTTTCACAAACGTTTTTTTAGTTATTGATACAAGTCCCCCAGGGCAGGCCCCCTATAACTATTGTATGCCCAATAACTTGCATATAAGCTTTTAAAATGGGCACTTTTTATTTTTGACGTTTGGGTCCCATTGACTTTAATGGAGTTTGTTATTCGGGTTCGAACTTTCACGGTGTTCAAAATTTCTGGTGCGAACCGAACAGGGGTCCATTCGGCCCATCCCTAGTCATCACATATGTACACTCCTGGCTGCTGTCTCAGCAGAAAAAAGGGTGGGCAGATGACGGGCGGTAGACATTTTTGTTAAGCTGATGGGTGCCTCCCATGGCTGTAATTTTGTCTGATTCAGCAGGAATCAGCTAAAATCAAGCCATAACAGGCAGGCTCTAGATACTTAACTTTAATCACTGATGAGGATTTATTTTTCACTTCAGAAATTGTAGCATACAAAACACCAGTTAATATAATTAATCTAAAATAAATATTCTAAGGAGCAGAGACTTTGAACAGGTTGATGAATATTATTTGTCAAACTTAAAAAAAAATGAGTCAAATGTGGAATAATTAACAGTACCAATTTCTCTCTCCATGAATGAATGAATGAATGAATGATTTGTAAAGCGCTGCAAATGCGAACTGAATCGCCTCAGGGCGCTGGATGTATTTTCTGATGTCAGCTTTCTCAGAAGAGGAAGGTCTTTAGTTTTTTCCTGAATGCCTGGTGGTTTTCTTCCATGCGGATGTTAGTTGGAAGAGCATTCCATAGTCGAGGTCCTTGGACTGCGAATCTTCGTTTTCCCTTTGCTTTGTAGCGGTATTTGGGAACGGTAAGGAGGTTTTGGTTAGCCGATCGAAGACTGCGATTCGGTGTGTAGTGTTTTATTTTCTCGCGGAGATATGGTGGGGCGTTTCCTCGTACGCATTTGTGGGTGAGGCAGAGGGTCTTGAATGTGATCCGATTCTTCACGGTTAGCCAGTGAAGGCTCTTTAGGGAGGGTGAGATGGATTCCCAGGGTTTTTTTCCTGTTAACAGTCTTGCCACCATGTTTTGGATGAGTTGTAAGCGCGCAAGCTGATATTGGGGTAGTCCTACGTAGAGCGAATTTGCGTAGTCGAGTCGGGAATTGATGATTGTTCCCACAACTGCCGCTTTGTCCTCTTCTGGGATGAAGGGGATGAGTCTGCGTAGTTGACGGAGGAGATGGTGGGATCCGCTCACCACTGATCCTATTTGTGTGTCCATTGTCATTCCTGAGTCAAAAATGACTCCGAGACTCTTGGCTTTGGTGTTTGGGGAGATGGTCTGTCCAAGGATGGTGGGAGGTGTCTACGGAGTCTTTATTTTGGAATTTTTGTTGGCATGTAGGAGAAGAAGCTCTGTTTTTGATCCGTTAAGTTTGAGGGAGCTGGTGGTCATCCAGTCATCTATTAAGGTGAGACATTTCTGTAATTGCTGATGAAGGTCTTTTTGTCCGTTGATGCGAAGGTAGAGTTGGGTGTCGTCAGCGTATGAATGGAAGCAGAGGTCGGTTTTCCTGATGATATTGAGAAGTGGGCGCATGTATATGTTGAATAGTACTGGTGACAAGGGTGATCCTTGAGGGACTCCGCAGGAGATTGCCCGGGTTTCCGAGGTGAATGTTCCTAGTTTCACTGTCTGGGAGCGTTTCTCTAAGAAGGATGTGAACCATTTTAGAGCAGAATCTGTAGCTCCTGCTACTTCAGCGAGGTGGACAAGTAAAGTATTGTGGTCCACTGTATCGAATGCTGCGCTGAGGTCTAACAGTACCAGGAGACTCTGTTCTCCGTCGTCTGCTGCTTCAAGGGCGCCGTCCCATATTTTGAGAAGTGCTGTTTCTGTGCCATGGCCTGGGCGGAAGCCTGATTGCAGAGGGTCCAGGAGGAGGTGTGTGTCCAGGTGGTGTTGTAGCTGCTGTACTACTGCTTTTTCCATGATCTTGGAGATGGCGTTGAGGCTAGTTATTGGTCTACGGCAGTTAGGGTCCTTAGGGTCGAGATTGGCTTTCTTTAGCAGAGGTTTGATGATGCCTTGCTTGAGGGGGGATGGGACAGTCCCTTCTTTGAATGATTGATTTATCAGCTGTGTTAGGATGGGGGCCAAGATGTCAGAACATTCTTTAAGCAGTTTAGTGGGGATGATGTCGTTCGGTGATGTGCTGTCTCGAAGGCTTCTGATGATGTTTTTAGTTGTGTCTATGGTGATTGGGGACAAAAAGAATTTCGGTGGTTGAGTGATGTTTGTGTCGATATCCTCTTTTTGCTTTGGTTGAGTGAGGGTGATAGTTGTTTTCTGATGGATTGATTTCCGAATGTTGTCGATTTTGTCGATGAAGAAATCTGATAACTCATTGCAGAATTCTTGAGTATCGTTTCCTGGGGGCTCCAAGCAGGTCGGGTTCATAGACTGAGCCACTATTTTGAAAAGTTCCCGCGGACGGTTTAATGCGGATGAGATGGTGTCTGAGAAATGTTCTTTTTTGGCTTTGAAGATTGCCTTGTGGTATTTCCCCGTGAGTGCTTTGTAGTTAGCAAGGTTTTCCTTGGTAGGATTTCTTCTCCATGCTCTTTCCGCTCTTCTACGTTCTTGCTTGAGTAGGGTGAGAGTACCATTGAACCAACTTGAGTTTTTTTTGCGGATGAGTGTTCTGCGTTTTGGCGCCACGGAGTCTGCTGTTTGTAGTAGTACATTGTTTAGGGAGTTGAGCGTTTGTTCTGTTGAGAGGTTTGAGTTTAGCAAAAGAATTTTGCTCGACAATGTGGTTTTGAAGAGATCAGAGTGAAGTTTCTTCTGAGATCTATTCCAGTGTGTTGCTGTTACGAGTTTCTGTTTTTGGAGGATGGTGTTAGTGGTGATTTTAAATTTGATAGCATGATGGTCCGTCCATGGTAACGGAGTGTTGTCAGATACGTTGATGTCCATATTCTGTTTGAAGATGAGATCTAGGGTGTGTCCTGAACCATGCGTGGGAGAGTTTATCAGTTGTTGAAGGCCAAGTTCTTCCATTTGGTTGAGGCAGGCGGTTGCGGTGGGGTCTTGGGCAGAGTTTGCCCACAGGTTAAAATCCCCAAGTACCAGCAGGTTTTTGGTTTTCAAGGTGTGTATCGAGAAAAATTCAGTGAGCGGCGTGAGGAGATTGGTCTTTGGTCCTGGTGGTCTGTAGCATAGTAGTATGTGAATGGTGTCTTGAGGTGTTGTTTGGAGGTGCAGTGAGAGTGTTTCCATGAAAGGCACTGAGTTCTGTACGTTAGGTTTGGTGAACCCAAGATGAGATTTGAAGATCACTGCTAGGCCTCCACCTTTTTTCCCGATTCTATGCTCGGTTAGGATACTGTAGTTCTCGGGCACCAGTTCCGTTAGGATGGTGTTGCAGTCAGGTGTTAGCCAGCTTTCTGTAATGAAGAGGCAATCTATGTTGTTTTCGATGATGAAATCGCGGATTTCCAGCCTGTGCTTGACTGCAGATCTGGTGTTGATCAGGGCGCATGCTAGTTGTTGTGGTTGGATCGGTGTCTCCTTGCATTTCCTGGTTGATTGTGGGTTGGTTCTTAGTATTTGTTCTTTTTTTAGTCTTTTTTGAGTGGCGATCGGTAAAGTTGCGGCGGTGTTTCTTAGCCTGTGGATGGTGTCTGCTGTGTATTTAAAGTTGCACATGATGAGGAGGATGGTGTTGCTGGTAGGAAGGGTGTTCTGATGGTAGAATTGATGTGATGGTGATCCACTTGCGGGGGGGGACGGAGGGGTCTACTGGCTACCCGCTGCTTCTGAAGTGGTGTGGCGATGGGCTGGTGAGGGTGCAAGGTACTTAAGGAGGGTACGTATGCCTACCCCCCTGTCGTTGATCCAGAGGAAGGCGAAAAATCCCTAGCTGCGAGGGCCAATAATGCAGCAGAGGAAAAAAATTCCTTCCTGACCCCCCGAGGGGCGATCGGGGTGGCCCCTGGATCAACAGTTGGAGTACCCCTGGTGGCTTACCTGTAGGATGGTCCGGCGGACGACGGGGGGATCAGACACTACTTACTGGTAGGTGGTGCGGTGGCTGCGACTAGGATGATTGAGTTGGAGTAGCCTCCTGGTGGGGTGATTCAGGAGTCGGGGGGTGCGGGCTCTGTAGGAAAAAAAATGGGAGGGGGGATGAGTGGCTGGCTGCAGGAACCAAGCCGCAGCCGTAGTCTGTCCCACAGAGTCTAGCAGCTAGTCTATAGTGATTAGACTGCGGCTGCGGTGGTGTCCCGGGAGGGTGCCAGACGGAGGGATCAGGGATGGTGGGTCCAACCGGGGGGGGGGGGACCCGGCTAGGGGCTGGTGGCCTCAGAAGCTGCACCGGGGGTGTTCAAATTGCTGCACCGACTGCCTGGGTGTGCCAATATGGCCGCCGGCTAGGTCTGAGCCGCGGCTGGACGGCGGGGGAGTACCAAGATGGCCGCCGGCCAGGCCCGAGCCGCGGACTTTTCTGCGGTGTATCCGGAGGTCCAGCGGAGGTGTGCGGGAGAAACCGGTGTGAAGGTAAGCAAGGATGAGGGGGGGGAGCCCGCCGGTCGGCAGACCGGTCGGGGGGGCGGTGAATTGCTGCCTGCTGGCAGCCGAGCTAGGCAGCCGAGCTAGGCCGGAGCCGCGGAGTATCCTGTGCGGCCGGCCGGCTGGCTGAGGCGGCGTTAGGGGGAATGAGGTGGGTGGGGGGTCCGGTGGTAAGTGTGAGGGGGGCTGAGCCGGACCGCGGAGTTGCCTGGCGGCCGGCCGGTTGACTGGACGGGGCGGGGGTCCGAATGGAGGACCGTAGAGAGCGGGGAGGGGGGGTCCTGGAGCTGCTACAGAGGGAGCCGCTCGGACCCGCAAAGAGCCCCGAGCGGCCGGCTTGCTGCTAAGTTGCGAGGGGAAGGGGGCAGGTGAGCTACCGCAAGGGGGTCGGGATGAATCAGGACCCAAGGATGGGAGCTGGGTGGCCGGAGCTGCTTACGAGCCGCTGCAGCAGGCTACAGCAGAGGTCTGCTCTCCACAATGTCAGCAATCACACTGACAGTCACCGTCATGTGCTGTATGTGTGCCCACATAGGGTACATGGGCTGCTGACAGAGTAGAAATACCACATAGTTGCTTCCTTGTAAGATATCAAACCATATGCTTGGTTTGCAGAGTTTGTTAGTAGTTACATTTTGAAAAAAAGAATAAAATGTGGAAATGTTCACTGTGAGGACAAAATCCTAGTTGGATTTCAAAGAACTTTGTTTTGGCAGTTTACCAAGACATAACTCCTTTTAAAGTGTTTGTTAACCCCCCAAAAAATTGATTTCCTGGTCCTTTGTGCTTGTGCTGTGTAATCTGCCCCCCTCTAAACTGTAACGCCCCCTCCCAAATCTGCCACTTCCTGTATGGCCTCTTTAAACAGACCACGAAAATCAGGGCTGGGCACTGTGGTCAAAGTGCGTCCCTCCCTTATGCGCTGTCCTCTCTATTCTCCTCTCTCCCCCCTCACCCCCTCCTTCCTGCCTGTCATCTTGTGTCTGTGTGTCTCCATCTCCGCCCCCCCCCCCTCCGCCACTATTAGTAAAATGAAAAATTGTAAATAGACACTGCCAGCCCCTCTATGATATCCTGGCATACCACTTGTTGTATAAAAACAAGCGCTGTAAATACCGTTTTAGTGCTGTCTTCAGGCTGGTCAGATGACTCTCAGCCAGGTTTCCAGAGTCCCCATTGAGAACGTCCTTTTGATGACGAAACGCGTCTGGGTACGCACGCAGCGACGCTACCACGAGACCAGGAAGTAGGACGAGCTTCGCTTCCATGTTTGTATGCCGGCCGGCGACTTATACTCTATGCGATACAAGTGTTTTTATCCTGTAAGTGCATTACTTTACTTATTAAACTCGATTTTAAACGTACTTCACCATGGAAAGCTTATGATTTGTATTCTGGGTTGTGTACTGATGATGTGGACTTCGGGCTAATGTGGATGAATCAAAGTGTTCCTTGCCAACTTTTGATCCGCTTCCAACTCAGTATAGAGCCTGCTTATCACCGTGAGTCGGTAAGCACAATCTACAGCCACGGTGGTGGGGTTTTTTTCACTTCCCTCCCCTCCTTTTTGGTTGTTGTTATGTGCACACCAGGGTGTTTAGTATGTCTGTCTGTCCATGCCTAACATTTAATATACTACACTATGGCCAGTTTTCTTTTGTTTGTTTTTTCTCCTGCATCCATTGAGGGGTTTTTAATTTGAAAACGGACGGTGCTGACTGGTCTATCATTTCAAAGGCCCTGGCAGGGTTTTTTGCCATCCGCTCATATCACTGAAATTTCTGGTAAGAGCAATCATAGCTCAATTTGGATTATTATTCACATTCAAACTGAACATCCTACCATTTTGAAGATTTGGACTTTATAATATTTCTTAAATATTTGCTGATGTTAGGTTATACTACTACTTTACTTCAAACATAAGATTTTTGTTTAGCGCAGTTTATAATTTTCCTTGTTCTGATTGGTGTTGTCGCACTGTTTACTGCTGCTTATCTTTATGCTTCTAGCGCGGAATTTTTTTGTTATATTCCAGAGCTACTGCAGGAGAGGGTGAGCAGCCACGTGATCTTCCCTACTGACGTCAGAGGAAGATCACCGCCCCTCCTGCAGAAGCCATCCATGGGATGTATACAGCGGCCCCGAGTCATGTGACCGGCCTGAAGATCGCTGTAAATCGTGCTCTGCCAGGCTCTAATAGAGGGTCTGGCAGTGTTTGTATTCTATGGGTTAACAAACACTTTAATACTTCAAAGTCTGGTATTGCTATTTAATACCATTGCAAATTTGTTCAGGCAGGTTAAACAATACATTACAAAGTCGCATATCTGACTATGACATATTTTCCAGTTCATGAACTTATTTCCGAGAATGCTTCCATCTTGTTCACATAAATAAAATGTTCTTGCTCTTGCACAAATTTGCAATAAATCATTCATAACACATTAATATTTCATTGGTGCATTGAACATATCTATCATTCAGCTACTCGTAAAGTGACGGACAGTGTCAGAATCAAGACACAGTGAGCAGAGTGACGAGAAAGGCAAATCCCCATGTACTTTGTTGTCGCTGAGTATAAATCAAGTGAGTATAACAGTTGCTAGGAACATTCCAAAAAAATGTATACCTGAGCTTACATCAACTGAAGTTATAGATATACTGTATTAATGGAAGCAGAAAGGCAGTGGACAGAATAAATTCACTTTACTATTCGCTGTGGGATTTCCCATATTGCTAAAACAGGTTTCACAGAGATATATGATGAAGATAAAGACATGCCACATATACAACCTGTCCACTTTGTTTGTTAACGTTCTGTTCTCAAGATTTTTCTGCCTTCACTATAGGGAAATCAACAGGCCGCTAAATGCCTTCCTATTGCTCCTATTGAAGACAGTGTGAAAACTTGGAAGCTCTTTTGACAGAAAGCAAGGTGAAATGAATGTGGGATAAAAAGGCAATATCACATGCAAAATAGAATTTCCCATTGTATGCTGCAACTTACTATCAATGTCATACTGTAAATAAAGAACAGCTCTGGCAGTGTAATGCCCCGTACACACGGTCGGATTTTCCGATGGAAAATGTCCGATCGGAGCGTGTTGTCAGATATTCCGACCGTGTGTGGGCTCCATCGGACATTTTCCATCGGATTTTCCGACACACAAAGTTGGAGAGCAGGAGATAAAATTTTCCGACAACAAAATCCATTGTCGGAAATTCCGATCGTGTGTACACAAATCCGACGGACAAAGTGCCATGCATGCTCAGAATAAATAAAGAGATGAAAGCTATTGTTTTACGTCACCGCGTTTAGAACGATCGGATTTTCCGACAACTTTGTGTGACCGTGTGTATGCAAGACAAGTTTGAGCCAACATCCATCGGAAAAAATCCTAGGATTTTGTTGTCGGAATGTCCGAACAAAGTCCGACCGTGTGTACGGGGCATAAGCACACCAGTCCATGTTTGTGTATATTACCAACATTATTTAGAATGAAATTTCACTTTTGCAGTTCAAAGAATAAAAACAAATCATACATATATGTTTATAAAGTATGTGCTGAATAAAGATGAGCAAACAGGTCTGCAGTAGGGTTGAGCTGAACATCCCCCGGTTTGGTTAGCACCAGAACATGCAAACAGACCAAAAATTTGTGCGAACATGCGAACACCATTAAAGTCTATGGGACACGAACATGAAAAATCAAAGGTATTCATTTTTTATATGCAAATTATTGCCAAAAAAGTGTATGGGAACCCGTTTACTGCCCCAGGGGACATGTATCAATGCAAAAAAAAGTTTTTAAAACGACCGCTTTTTCAGGAGCAATAATTTTAATAATGCTTAAAGTGAAACAATAAAAATGAAATATTCCTTTAAATATTGTGCCTGGGGGTCCTCTTATTTTGCCTGTAAAGTGGCACATCTTTCTCATGTGTTTTACTGTGCCGCAGCAAAATGTCATTTCTAAAGGAAAAAATTTCATTCAAAATTGCTTGCGGCTGTAATGTATTGCCGGGTCCCGGCAATAAAGATAAAAATCAAGGAAAAAATCAGAGTTTGTTCCCCCCCAGCCCTGTGGGCCTAATATGGATTTTAAGGGGAACTCCACACCAACATTAAAAAAAAACAGCGTGGGGTCCCCCCAAAATCCATACTAGACCCGATTTTAGGGGGAACTCCATGCCAAAATAAAAAAAATGGAGTGGGGCCCCCCCAATATCCATACCAGACCCTTATCCGAGCAAGCAGCCTGGCAGGCCAGGAAAGGGGAGGACGAGCGAGCGCCCCCCCTCCTGAACCATACCAGGCCACTTGCCCTCAACATGGGGAGGGTGCTTTAGTACCCCTACCCATTTACATAAGGGGGGCGGGATTTGGGGGCCCCCTTGCAAAAAGAGGCTTCCAGATTCCGATAAGCCCCCCGCCCGCAGACCCCCACAACCAATGGCCAGGGTTGTGGTTACGAGGCCATTGTCCCCATAAACATGGGGACAAGATGCTTTGGGGGGACTCCAAAGCACCCTCCCTATTTTAAGGACAAGTGGCCTGGTATGGTTCAGGAGGGGGGGTGAACTCGCTCGTCCCCCCCTATCCTGGCCTGTCAGGCTGCTTGCTCGGATAAGGGACTTTGGGGGGCCCACGCCAATTTTTTTTACATTTTGGTGTGGAGTCCCCCTTAAAATCTATGCCAGACCCAAAGGGTCTGGTATGGATTTTGGGGGGAGCCCCACGCCATTTTTTTAATACATTTTGGTGTGGAGTTCCCCTTAAAATCTATACTAGACCCAAAGGGCCTGGTATGGACTGCAGGGGGGGCATGCTTTTTATTTTTTTAATTCTAACATAGAGTTTCCCTTAACCACTTAAATACACTATGTTATAAACTGTACACTGCACTATATACCCTGCACTGCATTATACATACACTACACTGACTGCACTATATACTCTGAACTGCAGTATATATACTATATGGACTGCACTATATACTCTGCAGAAAAATTGGGCCTTAGGAGTTAGTGGTGCCAGAACACTGTAACCCCTCAAAGTTAATCTTGTTGGGTGCAGGAATGGGCCCTGATGTTAAATATTATTTCAAAAATTTTAATTACATGCCCCAGTCAAACAGGTGCAGAAAAATTGGGCATTGGGTGTTGGTGGTTCTAGAACACTGTAACTCCTCACAGTTACTCTTGTTGGGCGCAGGAACAGGCCCTGCTGTTAAATATTATTTCAAAAATTGTAATTACATGCCCCAATCAAACCGATGCAGAAAAATTGGGCATTAGCTGTTGGTGGTTCCAGAACATTGTAACCCCTCACAGTTTCTCTTGTTGGGCACAGGAATGGGCCCTGCTGTTAAATACTATTTCAAAAATTGTAATGACATGCCCCAGTCAAACAGGTGCAGAAAAATTGGCCCTTGGGTGTTGGTGGTGCCTGAACACTGTAACTCCTCACAGTTACTCTTGTTGGGCACAGGAACGGGCCCTGCTGTTAAATATTATTTTAAAAAATGGCAGGTCTATAAAAATTCAGAGAAATATGTTCAGAATATGAGTGAAAAGAGACAGGAATAATAGAAGGAAAAGAAGCAAAGACAACAGATTGGGGGGTGGGATAAGGAGGGGGAGGGGGGAAGGGATAGGGAGGGGGAGGCGGGAAGGGAAGGGAGAAAGTTGAGGAAAAAGGGAAAAGGAGGATGTATGATAAATTTTAATATATATAGAACTTTGTGTATTTTGTAAAGGAAAAATTCCTCAATAAAGATTAAATTAAAAAAAAAACAACATTTGTGCAACCGTGTGTATGCAAGACAAGTTTGTGCCAACATCCGTTGGATATAAATCCAGGATTTTTTTGTTGGAATGTCCGATTGTGTGTACGCAGCATAAGACCCCATACACACTATTAGATTTTCTGCAGATTTTTGTCTTCAGATTTACCAAAACCAATGTAGTGCAGGGGCCTGTCTGATTGCATACAAATTGAAACTCTTATGCCCCGTACACACGGTCGGACATTGATCGGACATTCCGAAAACAAAATCCATGGATTTTTTCCGACGGATGTTAGCTCAAACTTGTCTTGCATACACATGGTCACACAAAGTTGTCGGAAAATCCGATAGTTCTGAACGATGTGATGTAAAACACGTATCTCGGGACTATAAACGGGGCAGTAGCCAATAGCTTTCATCTCTTAGTTTATTCTGAGCATGCGTGGCACTTTGTGCGTCGGATTTGTGTACACACGATCGGAATTTCTGACGGATCGGAACGGATTTTGTTGTCGGAAAATTTTATAGCAAGCTCTCAAACTTTGTGTGTCGGAAATTCCTATTAAAAATGTGTGATGAAGCCTACACACGGTCGGAATTTCCGACAACAAGGTCCTAGCACACATTTTCCATCGGAAAATCCTATCGCGTGTACAGGGCATGAAGGTTTGACCTCATATTATATGGTTTTGGTAAATCTGAAGACAAAAATCTGCAGAAAATCTAATAGTGTGTATGAGGCTTTAGTTTCACGTTCCTACAAAAATACAATGACTGCGACGCATAGGAGGTCCGCTGCAGTGGGTTCTAATATATTACTACATACAAACAATGAGAAGACTAAAACATGAGACAAACATTTAGATACAAATGTGAGGGAGATATTTCATAGTTTCCAAACCAGAAATAAAAAAAGCAACCTGACAGAATGCTGCCTTCACTCTTTTAACAATAGAAAAAATGACAATGGGAAAACACAAGAGCAGCTTTAAACCTTGCATGGGCCAGCCATACAACGTTGAAAAACAGGCGGGAGATTTTTAACCACACAAGCGTGTACTACACATCCAACCCACTCATCATTACAGATTTCTGAAGCCACAGCTGAGCTACTTCCAAAGTATTTTTATTCTGGAGTCTTGTACCTCCAGACATCAAAAGTACCTTCCAAAGGAATACACCTTGCTGTACCCTCTGACCATATATGACAATCTTTAAGGAGTCTCATGTCTGGAGCCTCAAACCCAGACCTCATGTACTATGCAGCTGTCTGACTGGTGGGGAGCCTAATTTTTTTCCTCTCACGCATTGACGGAAAACATTACCCATGACTAAGGATGGGCCGAACGGACCCCTGTTTGGTTCGGAACAGAATTTTCGAACACCACGAAAGTTCGGACCGGAATAACGAACCCCATTAAAGTCAATGGGACTCGAACATGAAAAATCAAAAGTGCCCATTTTGAAGGCTTATATGCAAGTGATTGGGAATACAATGGTTATAGGGATCCGGGTCCTGCCCTGGGGGACATGTATCAATAAAAAAAAAGTTTGTGAAAAACGTCATTTTTAAATGAGTAGTTATTTTTTATTTTTAAAGTGAAAGCATAAAAATGAAAAAATCCTTCCAATATAGTGCCTGGGGGTCCCATTAGTCTACCTGTAAAGTGGCAGATCTTTACCATTTCTAGAATCTGCTACAGCAATAATTGCATTTATAAAACCCAAAAAAATGACATTTTCCCTGCAAGCTGCCTTTATTTTGCTCAGCAACAGCTGGGGAGTCAGTGTGTATGATGAGGCCACAATGTAGTGCACTGGGAACAAGATTAGAGATTTTACACTCTGGTGTCACTTTGACTTTGGATAGAAGAAACGGGTGCCTTAAAATTGGTCTTCGGGTGTCGGTGGCACCTTCCCACCATAACCCTATAGAGGTAATCTTGATGAAAGCAAGAATTGGCCTTGCTGTAAAAAAATGCAATGATATGCACCTGTCAAACAGGTGCAGACAAATTACCCTTTGTGGACAAGGAGGCAGGTTTATCCACTCTGGCAACTGCAGGGGACTGCACACTTGTCTCTGTTTGCGTGACATAGAATGAGGAGGACGAGGAAGGTTTAGTAAGCCAGTCCACCACCTCCTCTGCATGCTGTGGCTGGATAGCATGGGCAAACTTATTAAACAGAGGAAATTATGTCCTGCTGAGGACTGATGACCACCACGTCCACCTTTGCCTGTGGACACATTTGTTGCTGGCCCCCTTACAGTGCCAAGGGGACATCTGCCTCAAATTGTTGTCCTCCCAGACATTATTGGGAGGCAGGGGGTGGTGCTTATAAGCAAATACAGTCAGGTCCATAAATATTGGGACATCAACACAATTCTAATCTTTTTGGCTCTATACACCACCACAATGGATTTGAAATGAAACTAGCAAAATGTGCTTTAACTGCAGACTTTCAGCTTTAATTTGAGTGTATTTACATCCAAATCAGGTGAATGGTGTAGTGTTGCAGCATGTCCAAAATATGGAATCTGACAGACTTCTATCTGACACATCCACATATAAAAAATTGTCTACGGACCCTCTACCCAACCTTCTACTTGAAGCTCATGAATTGGTTCAAAGAGGTCTGGATAAAGGCATCATCACCAGATCGGAGGCTGCTTTTCTTCAACATGACTTTTATAAAAGGCCGTATTTCTACCACCTCCCAAAGGTTCATAAAGATCTCATAAATCCCCCGGGCAGGCCAATAGTGGCTTCTATGGAAAGCGTTACCAGCTACTTTTACATATATCTAGACCACTTCCTGCAACCGATAGTCTGCAACCTCCCCTCATTTATAAAAGATAGTATACATCTTTTGGACATGTTGCAACACTACACCAACTTACTGTTGGCTCTCATTGGATGTAGTATCCCTGTATACTTTAATTCCACATGAGGTGAGCCTTCAGGCTATAAAACACTAAATCTAAATGAAGATCCCTTGTTGAATTCACATCAGACAGAATTCTTGTTAGATATTCTCGAATTTTGCCTGACACACAACTACTTTGAGTCCAATGGCCAGTATTACATCCAAACCCATGGCACGGATATGGGGGCAAATTTTGCCCCCAGCTACGCCAATCTGACAATGGGTCAATGGGAGGACACATATATTCAGAGTAACAACCCCTTTGCATCCCATCTGGTTTTCTATGGGCGGTATATTGATGACGTGGTCATCATTTGGGATGGCCCTGACTCGCTTACCCCTGCCTTTTTACAACACTGCAACAACAACAACATGGGGCTGTCTTTTACCTCTGTTACCGATAGAAACAAGTTGTCATTTTTGGATCTAGAACTATTTCACCATAACAAAACAATCTGTGCACAGAACTATACAAAGCCCACGTCAGGGAACTCGTATCTACATTACAAGAGCTGCCACCATGCTCGGTGGATTAATAACATCCCCAGAAGCCCATTTTGTAGGCTTAAACACAATTGTACCCATGAACAAGACTACATATCCCACAGTGAGTTACTCAAAACAAAGTTCCAAGAAAAAGGCTATCCAGACGAAATTGTTGAAGAAGCATTCCAGCAGTACCTCCATAGAGATGTCAATGTCGATAAAGAAGTCAAAACCACAGACATTTATTTTTACAAAAATATTTGTACCATTAATTCCCATTCTTTTTTTCCCATCAATTATCATTATTATATTTAAATATTTTATATATTTTTATACATTTTTTATATTTATCTTCACCCACCAACTGTACATTCACATAACGGCCACCAATAATTAGAGCGTTTACATTTCATCAATTTCCATATAATATTCCACTATCCATTGTCCATTTTATCTGCTGCACTTCCCTTATCTCTCCCTGCAACCCATTCCTGCTATATTGACACCGATCACTAGGCTGTTATCCCGCATTGCATACATTTCTAACACTCCACTCCTTATCTTTCTCCACTTCCGCTTTTTTCTATGTATAATGTTGCCATAGTAACGAATCATGTGATTGTGGGGGTATATTTAGCCATACCAAATATGGCCGCCATTGAAGCCTAAAGAAGGGGCACACATGTCCAGAACGCAATGCACCTCCCGCTGACCCGACTCAGAAATGACGTCCGTCTCTGTGACCAATACATGCCGCTGACTGCAGTCTTGCATACCCGGAAGGCAGTGTAAACCAGCACTGCAACTGGACACAGGACAGCACCGTGGAGCCACAGCAGTTACATCCCTATCGGACCTTCCTTCTCCTTTACCCGGATGTCAGAGCGGATGATAATACATGCCTTATTGTATTACACTTTTGTGAGTGGTTTTTAATCCTATTACTTCTATTAAATTAGTTTGGTTACTACACTTAGAGGGCGCTGTTCATTTGTCTTTTATCCTTTTCAGAGTTCTTGTGCATTATCAACTCAGAACTGGCAGTCCTCCATGGACAGCTTTTTATTGCTTTTAATAATCGACTGCTATTCCTTACATGGACTAACTATTAATAGATTATTTTTATACCTTCCTAGTTCTCCCCCTTTTTCCCCTCCCCCCTCCTTGATAATTTTAAGTGTGTTGTATCCTGAGTGCGCCGTATATCCAATTGTTTTTATTCTGCACACAGAAGTAAATGGCGTTGAACTGGCAGTAACGCACCCAGAACTATATGGCGTTAAACTGGCAGCAATGCGCAAAAAACTATATGGCATTAAACTGGCAGTAACGCACACAAAACTGTATGGCGTTAAACTGGCAGTAATGCACACAGAAGTAAATGGCGTTAAACTGCCAGTAACGCACAAAACTACAGTATATGGTGCTAAACTGGCAATAATGCACACAGAAGTAAATTGCATTAAACTGGCAGTAACACAATCAAATAGACGGTGTTCAACCGTCACTACACTGATGCTATCTGAACTGTCCCTACTCTAGCTATACACTAATAAAAAGATTACTGACACGGTCTCACTACGCTACACTGAAACAATTGAAGCAAAATAGCACAGTATAGCACATTAACTAACTAATAGCACTGAACAGAGCCCTGTTCTATCTTTCTCCACACTAAAATCACACTGAAAATGGCTGCCATTGAAATAATACTTTTATACTGGGGGGCGTGAATAAGCCACGATTGGATAAAGTCATGATGACAGTGTCCAATCATGACTCTGACAGTGCTCTGTGCTCTGATTGGATGAAGCTTTCACTGCTTCAGCCAGTCAGGGTCTGAAATGCACTGTTCAGTGCCACAATGCACTGTGGTCAGTTTGGTCAGTTGGGTCAGTTGTGATCAGTCCCGTATGTTCAACTGTTCATCGAATATCCGAACAGCGAAAGTTCGGCCCGAACTTATGCTCGGGCCGAACCATTCGCCCATCCCTACCCATGACGACTCAAATGTCTTATGACGTTTCCCTGTGTCCAGGGCAGCCTTGCACTAACTTTCAGAGCAGTAGTGCCTAGTGCCCATTTTTACAGTAATGGCACCTGGCTGTTCCCATTATTTTACCGGTAGGCTAGAATCAACTCCTTACATTTATATGCTATACAACTGTGTATCGGCAGCCCTATAAATGTGTTCGCCAGACATCTACAAAGCAAATTAAACCCTCTGCTATTCAAAATAAAAACGTAGCTTCTTTCTATCTGTATCTAGATGTCACAGCAACAATGGGGATGCCTCCTTTTTTCTACTCACAGAATGTTGACTGTCTCTACCCAAAACTGAATTACAGTATAAAACTCCGCAAAACAACTGGAATTAAATTTAAAAACCAAAGTGATCTCCATCGTCCTTCAAAAAACACAGCTCATTTTATGTCCACATGTTTCTTTCAAATGATCATTAGCCAATTCCACCAACTTCCTGTTGCATACATCACATCCTACAGAGAACTTCCTGTTGCATACATCACATCCTGCAGAGATTTTCCTGTTCTCTGCTGATCTCTAAAAACCTATCCAACTGGTTTATTTACATATCAATGGACAGGAAGGGGGAGGGGGGGCGGATAAGGCTGGCTTTCCTGAAAACATATGTTCTCAAAAAATATATATATCTAACTTCATATTATGGCTATCAAGACACTAAAAAATAACCACGGCACCACATACCGCCTCTTGACTTTATAGCATAATATAGGAAACTTCAACATTTCTAAAAGCCTTTTGTCCAGGAAAGGATGAAAGAAACCCCCCATATTGTAAATGGGAGGAAATCCCTTTCGACCCCCATATCTTCTGGGCAGTCAGACTGTTTTCACTCAATGCTGAAATTTGGCCCAAAAGCAGAGTAATTTTACCCAGAACCAAAATTCAGCAGAAACTAAATGGTAGTTGTAACAATTGACATTTGTCTATGACAAAATGGCAGATGAAATTTGATCTACGACAAAATGGCAGATGAAATTTCATTCTACAAGAAAATAGCCAACAAAAATCGGTCTATGACAAAATGGCAGATGAAATTTAGACTACAACAAAATGGTCGTCGAAAATTGGTCTATGACAAAATGGCAGCATTACCAAGTGAAATTCAGTCTACGACAAAATGGCAGCATTAACAATTGAAATGCAGTCGCCGATCCCGCCAAAACCAGCACAAACCGAAATTTCTTCAATAGAAAACTGAAATTTCTCCCCACAAAAACTGACTTTAGGCCATATCAATTGGGGCCTATAGGAGGACTAAAATCGAAGTTATTTAACTAAGTGATATATATACAAAAACGCCAAAGTTACATAAAACACAAAATAACACAATTTAAACATACACTCCTGTTCCCAAAGAATGGTCATATATTTAACTCTGGCATCAGATTCCACAGGAACAGGACAATGAGAAATGCAAAGAGCAATGATTGCATGCACATAGCTCCCAACTGTCCCTGATTTTGAGGGACTGTCCCTGATTTGGATCAATGTCCCTCTGTCCCTCTTTCCTCCTCATATGTCCCTCATTTTGGTCTGATCTATATAGTTGTATATAAAATGCACTTTTTATCTTTCAAATAGTGTTTCCCCGTGCTACACTTTTCATCCGTTTCCAAATTACTGCATTTGTAAATGTTAAAACCCAATATAAAGAAATAGTAGTGGTAAAAAAAGCACTGGTGAATTTAATTAAACTTTTTTTGTTAATTCTCCTTTAAGGGGGCATGGCAGGGGGCATGTCCTATGCCTACATACATTTGCTAGTAGGTGTGCATGATCTTTTCATCTCAAAACAAAAGAGCTCCCCCATGCTATTGACCCTTTAGTCCTGCTTTCATCGAGACCACTTACAGGCCGTAGCCCTTTCGACCACTAAACAGGTTTCTCTTTGTGAGTGATGTCTGAGCAATGCATGGCTGCCCCTCCCCCTACAGCCACATGATTAATTAACTATACAGCAGCCATTTTCAAACGACTTCAAACCAAACCGTTTTAAAATGACTTCAAAGTTTACCAAACCATCTGTGGGTGAGAAATATTATTACACATGTATGGGGACATGTATCATAAATCAATTAAACAATATACACAACTGATGCAATCTACTTGGTTCCATATATAGATAATAATCACAATTCATACATTTCTACATGAACATATTACACAACATGCAGTTACTTAACCTACAATTAAAGTCCCGCCATTATTCTTTTGCAAAGCAGAACTTACCTACCACAGCAGACAGAGAAAACAAACTGGGCTCGGGGCAACAAAGGATTTCAGAAACTGAAATAAAATTTAAATAAATGTGGGGGTTGGTGCTGCGCTATTCCGAGTAAAGTGCAAAAAGGATATTGCTAAAGGTAGCAGTACATAAACGTAGTGTCCACATGCACAGAAGCATCCAATACTGAAAGGATTTATAAATACTGTTAAAAAAACTTTATGTAAAACAATACGTGCAATGTAACACAATACTGGTGACAAAGTGCAGCGTGCAAAGGTAAGTTGATAGTGCCACTAAAATAGATGTGGTAAGTATCCAACTACAAAAAGGTGTGATATATACATACACAACAAAAATAAATAGACTGTGCAAATTGACATATATATATATATGATACAAAAATTATCAATAGTGTGCATAGTGCAAGGTACCTGTGCAAAATGCAAATTAGTGTGCAAACCACGCATACAGCAAAAGGTGTATCAATTATAAAGACTATGGAAGTCCAAATAAATCAAAGGTGTGCAAAATAATTCCAAAGTGTGCAAAATAACTGAGAATATAGTACAATGGGATTATATCTTCTTTCTGTGAAAGAGCATTCAAATGTGCAAAATAGTGCAATAAGGTGCTAGAAAAGTGGATATCTCCTCTTCGTGCACAGGACACACACTGGTGAGAAGTGGCTCCTTACCTTGCGGTAAAAGTTAACCGCAAGTTAACCGCATATAGTCACTGGTAATGGCAGCTTCTCCCTTATGTTCCTGGACCAGATCGGGTTCTCAATATGTCTTTGTCTCTCAGCGGAAGGTGTAGTATTTTCAATCAATAATAGATGTTTATTAGTTTAGTGATAGGGGTACTCACATAGCTTACATTATAAAATCAAACAATACACTTATCTCCTACGAGCGGCGAGCTCGTCTAACTACGTCAGTATCAGGGTGCCTGTCCCGTCCCTACGAGTGACGTCACGGTGAAGTAGTGCACATGATACTTTTTAGTGAAGCTGAACCTTTTAACATTATCATGTCTATGCAGAATTCAATGTCTTAATCATCGCCCTATAATTATATAATACAATATCATAGCATTAGTGTCTCTAGGAAAGAGCTAGGGGATTTGTTATAAAATCTGTCACAAATAGCCACACAGTAAATGGACACACATGAATAGCATAATAATAAGTTGCAAAAGTTTGCTTAAAAGACCTTTAGAAAAGTCACTCTTTTATGTTCAGTATTTCCCGCAACCTTTAGACCTACTTAATTAGAACTTCTTTTATGAATAAAAGAACTTTCAAAGTTTTGTTAGCATAAAAAAGTGAAAACTAAACTCCAGGCAAATGGATAAATGTACAGATTAAATACATACAGTATATAAGAGCTGTTTTACCTTCCAAATGATTTGTATAGGTGTGTAGTTAAAATGTCCCCTTTGACTGTGTGTTTAATTCGAACACAGGCAGTGGGTATTAAATGTTCTGTATATCTGGCTAAGGACAAAAATATTTTCCATAACTTTTCCCCTATTTCAACACTTCTTACTTATTTATCTTCATAGTTGTTGATTCTCCTGTAAGATGACTGTATAATTACTTAGAACATTGCTATTTAGTGCAATTGCCCTTTGGGTCTGGTATGGATTTTAAGGGGAACCCTACGTCAAAATTAATTTAAAAAAATAGTGCCCCCCCAGAATCCGTACCAGACCCTTATTTGGGCATGCAGCCTGGAAGGCCAGGAAAGAGGGGGAGAGCGAGTAATAAGTATGCCAGCAGACCCCCACAACCACCTACCAGGTTTGTGGGGGAAGAGGCCCAGACAAGGTGCTTAGGGGGGGCAGAGCCCTCCGCCCCAAAGCACCCCCCCAAGTTGAGGGCATGTGACCTGGTATGGTTCAGGAGTGGAGCCACTCCTGAACCATACCAGGCCACATGCCCTCAACTTTGGGGGGTGCTTTGGGGTGGAGGGCTCTGCCCCCTAAGCACCTTGTCTGGGCCTCTTCCCCCACAAACCTGGTAGGTGGTTGTGGGGGTCTGCTGGCATACTTATCAGAATCTGGAAGCCCCCTTTAACCAGGGTGCCTCCAGATCCCGCCCCCTATATTAATGAGTAGGAAGTACCTAGTACACCTACTAATTTTACAAATAAAGTGTAAAAAATAAATTAAAACACAAGTTTTTGACAAGACCTAAGATTTAAAAAAAAGTCCCCTGGGGTGTAGATCCATAATCAATCATGCCGCCTGCCGCCATCGCCAACCCGAAAAAGGAAACAAAAAACTCCAGTCCCAATGAAGGCTCCCGCCGTCTGACAGTTGTTAACCACTTCCCACCCGGCCTACAGCAGAATGACGGCCGGGAGGCAGTTCTGTCATCCTGACTGGACGTCATATGACGTCTTTCAGGATAACATGCCGGCATGCGATCGGTGGTGCTGTGTGTCAGTCTGACACACCGCATCTCTAAACATGGTATGGAGCCTCTGATGGTGGAACCTTACCACATGATCCCGAAAGTGCAGGTAAGTGGCTTTTCTTGGTTCACGCTGACAGGGAGAGCCGATCAGCGGCTCTACCTGTCAGATGGGGGGTCTGCGCTGATAATCAGCACATTGATTATCAGTGCAGCCCCCATGAGAGGTGCCCACTAAGCTGCAAATCTGTGCCCATCAGTGCCCGCCACAGTGCCAATCAGTGCCAATCACAGTGCCCATCAGTAACACCTGTCAGTACCTCATCATCATTGCTGCCTATCAGTGCAGTCTATTAGAGTCCATCAGTGCCGCCTGTCAGTGTCCATAAGTGCCCATCTTTGCCACCTATCAGTGCCCATCAGTGCCAGCTATCAGTACTGCATATCAGTGCCGCCTATCGGTGCCTATCAGTGCTGCATATCAGTGCAGCTTGTCAGTGCCCATCAATTCTACATATTAGTGCCTCCTAATCAGTGTTCATCAGTGCCACCTTATCAGTGCAGCCTCATCAGTGCTCATCAGTGCCGCCTCATCAGTGCCCATCAGTGCCCATCAGTGAAGGAGAAAACAAAATTTTATAACAGAAACAGAGAAAAACTTTTTTCAAAAATCTTGGTCTTATTTAGTTTGTTTAGCAAAAAATAAAAACCCCAGTGGTGATTAAATATCACCAAAAAAAAGCTCTATTTGTGGGAAGAAAATTATAAAAATTTAGTTTGGGTACAGTGTTGCATAACCACGCAATTGTCATTCAAAGTGCGAGAGCGCTGAAAGCTGCAAATTGGCCTGGGCAGGAAGGGGCGAAAGTGTCTGGTATTGAAGTGGTTAAATAATTAAGGGGCAAGCCACCCGTTGACAACATCAGGTGACCCTGTCCCAATGTGACATCATCGACTGGGGCATGCTGGGTTGATGATGTCACAAGGGGTGGGCAATCTGATGGCATCGCTGGGTGGCCCCACCCCTTAGCTGTTTAAGAACTGTCAGACGGCGGAGCTGGCAGACGGTGGGAGCCCTCGTCAGGACTGGAGGGTTTCTCTTTGTTTTTTGGTATTTTTTAATAAAGGATGCGATAATGTTTCAAGAAAAGGGGTAGAACAAGATGTGACTTTAATTATGCCATATCACATAAGTTCTAAAAATATTAATAAACAATGTATGAGTGACATGATTGACATGAATAAAAAAGTTTCAGATAATTGAAAAGAAAGAAAAAAGAATATGATAATACATTTGTTTCACATAAGTGTGTATAAATATTATATTGTATACAGCATTTGTTAATACAAACTATACTTTATATTATAAAGCATCCAACAATATGTATATACAGTTACATTACATAGATATTTATGAACAGTGGAATTTTCGCATGGAGGGAGTGTCCAAGTTCGAATACTCATATAAATGCAAGTAGAAAAGCATATAGAGAATGTCTACATGCAAGAGTTTAATTCTCTCTATGTATCAATCAATATAGACCATTTTAATCTCAAGTACATGCATTTCAACTCACCCAGAGACTGTGAAGGGAAGACGCCAGCTCAGAGGGACATAAGTTTGGCCTTTGTGCCTGTGGGGACACTCCACCGAACCACAATGGAGGAAAATTAGCGGAGGGAGAACCCCTAAATGTAAATTAAGTAGTCTAATGAACCTTGTAAACTTGTAAAAGGACTTGTCAAAAACTTGTGTTGTGTTTTTTTTTACTCTTTACACTTTTTTTGAGTACCCCATGTTCATTCACATAGGGGGCTGTGATCTGGGGGCCCCCTTGGTAAAGGGGGATTCCAGATTCCGATAAACCTCCCGCCCTCAGACTACCACAACCACCGGCCAGGGTTGTGGGGAAAAGGGCCTTCATCAACAGGGAGACAAGGTGCTTTGGGGGGCAGGGCCCCCTGCTCCAAAGCACCCCCCTTGCTGAGGGCATGTGGTCTGGTATGGTTCAGGAAGGGGGCGCTTGCTCATCCCCCCTTTCCTGGCCTGCTCGCTCGGATAAGGATCTGGTATGGATTTTGGGGGGACCCCACGGCATTGTTTTAAATTTTGGAATTATTTTGACTAGTTTAGTGATATATGGATGTTCATGTTTGAAGAGTTAGTTCCTTGTTGGAGTGTTAAAATATCCATTTATATATTGTTAATATTTATAAAATAAGATAAGTGTAGGGTAAGTGGTGGGGTCCCCCACCCTTCCCCCTCTTTCCCCCATTTTTCTTTTTTTTTCTTTTGTTTTTTGTTTTTTGTCATCCTTTATGACTGTCTTATGGTATATTCTAGATGATAAGTTATATATATATCTTAGTAATATGTGTAGGTCAACATGGGTTGTAAGTATTTAATGTAACCTATTGTTTGGATATCGTGTGATGGAATATGTCTTAAATAAAAAAATGTATATTATAAAAAAAAAAAACATAGTATGAACTTTGTAGATATCTAGTTGATTTGAAAGTTAATTATCCATGCTGAGCAGTCTGCCTAGACATTTTTAACCTTTTTAGTTTGGGTGTGTTTGTAGCATTTATGACAAAAGTACCAGTATAGAGGGAAATTGCCACAAAGGTAATTTAGTGTTATAATTGCTAGGTACCATCATCCTGAATTGATAAATTATGGGAGAGGGAGGGGAGAAGGAGCAAAGGCCACTCCAATTAGGCCTTGCCTCCCCAAAATAGGTTGTGGACTATAGCGGTACCCAATTAGACCATCAGAATATAAAATTCAAAATTTATTGAGATACAAAAGTAAAATATGTAGACACAGTATACAACAAGTCAATTTCGGAATTGTTGCAGCAAGAAATTATACACAACAAACATAATAAATACAGCCCACATGTGTATTGAAGGCACATTGATGTATTAGCGGACGTTTGCCTTAACAGTTTCGCGGCTATAGCCGCTTCTTCAGGAGACGTCCATACATAACATCTAAGAAAATAAATAATTAAGATTAACTTCAACGCAATTGGAGTAGTGATACGATGTATGCACGCACTCACCAGTGACTGCCCCACAAGGATGGGGAGCGATAAAGCTGAGGTGCCCATGAGGGCGTTCCCCCTGGGGCGGACACGGAGGGCTGATTGGGATGGACTAATCTAAAAAGATAGCAATTAGTTCAAACATAGATTGTTGTTATAAAGATACACCACCCAAGTGCGGGAAGGAAATTGGTGAAGGAGGGGGGAGGAGACAACAAGGGGAGAAAGAAAGAAAAAAAGGGGGGAGGGGGGGAGGAGAAGGAAAAGAGAGGAGAAAGGGGAAAAGGAGAAGGGGGGAGAAAGAAAGGGAGAAGAGTGGGAGGAGGGGAAGAAAAGGGAAAGGGGGAGAGGGAAAAAGGAAAAAGGAGAAAAGGAAGGAAAGAAGGGGAAAGAAAAAGAAAGTGGGGAAAAAGGGAAAGGAGGGGAGGGGGGAGGGGGGGACGGAGGTAAGAGGGGGGGGAAGGGGGAGGAGGGGGGAAAAGGGAAGGAAAGGGGGGAAAAAGGGGAAAGAGGAAAAGAGGGGGGTGGGGCTGGAAGGGATGATGGGGGAAGGAAGGAGAGGAAAAAGGGTGGAGGGGGAAAGGGGGGATAGAAGAAATCCCCCCTTGTTCCACGTGTGCGGTCTTCTCTTGACGCCGTCACGTCGAGCATGCGATCCTCCCACCCTAGCCGACAGCTGGGGAAACGAGCGTCTGTCATGGGCGGTGTTTACCGCCGGCGTCGGAGCTCCCCCCCCCTTTTTTGCCGTGCTTGCGTGACGCTGGTGGCGGGCAGCGTGCACGTGTGCAGGGCGGGTATATCTGGCCTCCCCAGGCACCAGTTCTCCATTGCTAGTCAAACATTTGATGTTGCAGCCTACCTCACCACCTCTTTATAAGCAGTGACACTGGTAAGCTACCTCTTGACGATTGTTCATCACTCTGCCAACTATGTATCATTTTTCAACTTGTGAACATTTTTGACATCTTGATACCATGTATCTTTTTAGATCTTTTCCCCTGTTGGTGGCTACCATTGGTTTAACATCCAGTCTCACTACATACACTCTTTGGTGCCTGGCATCCTGGGGGGGCTCGGTTATATGCCCTGCCAGCGCGCCGCTCAACCACCTCAGCTCCCGGCAAGGACTGGCTGACCCCGGTCTCATACCTGCTATACCTCATTCATAGTGAGCCTTTGTAAGTATATTGGGAGACACCTATCTTTTTCTTATAGACAGTTCCCATTACCCTGCACTTATTTTATTTTATCATGTCTTATAGATACATTTTCAGCACCCGCCCCTGATGAGTGTGAGATACACGAAACGCGTCGGGCATTATTTTGGGATGCAGATACAAGCCCCCCTTTTCTAACCATCCAATTGGGCAATTTCAGGGCAAATTTGGGAGGCCTCTTTAACCCGATGACATTTTCTCTTATAATCTGATTTTTTCTTACAATTTTTGTTTCTTTGGATGTTGCTATGTATTGTGGTCTCATTGTCTCACTTTAAAAGTGTTGTTTTACATTTATATATTTATATACTTTTGTACCATTATGAACGAATTAGAATGTATTCATTGATCAATCAGACCACTGTGGGGCACTTGGCTACTATACCCATGTACCCTAGTTGCCTGTATTTCATGCACACTTTCAATAATGTGTGTGAACTAACATGAAATGTACATTTACTACAATGTTTTTCACCCATGTGGTTTTTGTTTGACATGTCTCATGATTTTTATGTCAATAAATGTGTACCTTTATAAATTTTATCTCCACTGTGTCTATGGCCTCAATTAAAGTCCCAAACTTGTTTCATTAACCCTAAATTAGGGATGGAGGCACACCCTATACGTGCCTCATTTAAAGTCCCAACCCCTGTTCCTATTGTCCTTTGCATTAGGGATGGAGGTCCATAGACTGGATTGACAACCCCTCTTTTTTCTTGTCACCCTGGTGTGAGATTACCAAGCCCTCCACATTCGTTCTCATTGTGGTTGGGCTTGTGATTTAGAGACACTGATTTTTCTTCATGCTAGTGAGACGAGTCTCCAGTTCTTGAGGTTGTATGTCCTGGGTTTTCTTCTGTCTTGTGCCGGGAGCTGCGATGCGCTCTGCGTATCCCTATCCCCCCACCCCCCCGCCCTATGGGCGGTGGAGGATGGGTGTGTTAACACCTGGGGGGGTGGGGCTCTCTCACAGCGCATCGGCGCCACGCCTCCTGCTCCACGTGTGCGGTCTTCTCTTGACGCCGTCACGTCGAGCATGCGATCCTCCCACCCTAGCCGACAGCTGGGGAAACGAGCGTCTGTCATGGGCGGTGTTTACCGCCGGCGTCGGAGCTCCCCCCCCCTTTTTTGCCATGCTTGCGTGACGCTGGTGGCGGGCAGCGTGCACGTGTGCAGGGCGGGTATATCTGGCCTCCCCAGGCACCAGTTCTCCATTGCTAGTCAAACATTTGATGTTGCAGCCTACCTCACCACCTCTTTATAAGCAGTGACACTGGTAAGCTACCTCTTGACGATTGTTCATCACTCTGCCAACTATGTATCATTTTTCAACTTGTGAACATTTTTGACATCTTGATACCATGTATCTTTTTAGATCTTTTCCCCTGTTGGTGGCTACCATTGGTTTAACATCCAGTCTCACTATATACACTCTTTGGTGCCTGGCATCCTGGGGGGGCTCGGTTATATGCCCTGCCAGCGCGCCGCTCAACCACCTCAGCTCCCGGCAAGGACTGGCTGACCCCGGTCTCATACCTGCTATACCTCATTCATAGTGAGCCTTTGTAAGTATATTGGGAGACACCTATCTTTTTCTTATAGACAGTTCCCATTACCCTGCACTTATTTTATTTTATCATGTCTTATAGATACATTTTCAGCACCCGCCCCTGATGAGTGTGAGATACACGAAACGCGTCGGGCATTATTTTGGGATGCAGATACAAGCCCCCCTTTTCTAACCATCCAATTGGGCAATTTCAGGGCAAATTTGGGAGGTCTCTTTAACCCGATGATATTTTCTATTATAATCTGATTTTTTCTTACAATTTTTGTTTCTTTGGATGTTGCTATGTATTGTGGTCTCATTGTCTCACTTTAAAAGTGTTGTTTTACATTTATATATTTATATACTTTTGTACCATTATGAACGAATTAGAATGTATTCATTGATCAATCAGACCACTGTGGGGCACTTGGCTACTATACCCATGTACCCTAGTTGCCTGTATTTCATGCACACTTTCAATAATGTGTGTGAACTAACATGAAATGTACATTTACTACAATGTTTTTCACCCATGTGGTTTTTGTTTGACATGTCTCATGATTTTTATGTCGATAAATGTGTACCTTTATAAATTTTATCTCCACTGTGTCTATGGCCTCAATTAAAGTCCCAAACTTGTTTCATTAACCCTAAATTAGGGATGGAGGCACACCCTATACGTGCCTCATTTAAAGTCCCAACCCCTGTTCCTATTGTCCTAGAAGAAAGAAAAGGGAGGCGGGGAGGAAAGAAAAGGAATGTTCAGGGAATGTGGATAGGCAACCACCAAGAGATATCCCGGGAGTGGTGCATGATCCAAAAATTGTGATTGGTGGCACCCACCGATTAAAAGGTCAATGGCACTTTAATACTGACACCCAGGAAAGAGAGCAAAGTCCAGCACTACCTTGTAGGTATCTGTAGGGTAAGATAACATAAATATAGGAACCATTGAGTAAAAACAAAACTGAACTTGTGCAGACCAATTCCTGACTCTGTCCGTGAAGCACTGCAGGGACAAAGCCCAGGCAATGGCTGTACACGGGTCTCGGAGGGAGGAAAAGAACAAGCAGTCCGCAGGGTTGGTGAGGGGAATTAACTTACAGTTCTGTGCTGACAGAGTGCAATCCTGGGTGTCACCGTCCACAATACAGCAGCCAAACGGCTGCTTTAAATACCCACAACCCGGGACGGCATCCAACGTCGAGCGGCGTGGATGCCGAAGAACCGGGTCCGCCTATCACCTAGAGGGCATGCGCAACCAGATCTCAGCCCCATCTTCAGATGCCAGTCAGCGTCATCACGGGGAACAGGGGAAAAGACCGCCCATGGAGGGAGGCTCGTCCATAGTTGGATAGGCGTGTGCCCGCCACCAGAAGAGAATTGACCTCAAGCCGTTCGCCAGTCATATGAAGAGTGGTGCTGGTTAAACAAAAATACATGACAAGATAACGGAGTCAGAAGTCGGTGTAGCCTGCTGGGGGAGAAGTAAATGAACCCCTCCGCCAGGGGGGACACAGATGCTGACTCCGACATAAATATTATGTAATTCTACAATATATAATTTGCATCAAAGCAATGTTAAAGTGTAATTGCCAAATAACATATATATTACAATCAATAATAACAAAGAATATTTACATATTACAGCACAAAGTTATATACATAGGAGTGTTCCATACCACAGACATAATGAAGGGTATAAGACAGTGATATTTGATCAGGAGCACAATTGCACAAATGGAATGTTTGGCAGTCTCTGAAAAAGATTGATCTAGACAAAATACAAAAAAAAAAGAGAATACATAAAAGAATACATACAAAGGAGAGAGAAAGAAACCTCAATATGGGGATAACATTATCAATGATCACAATGCGAGATTTAATATGAAGGCCCCAGAATAAAGCAGGTAGGCTTGTATGGGGGGACCCAAGCAAGTATTGAGGGGCAATGTTGTTATAAAAAATGTTTGTAGGTATGTGCCTCATTGAGGCCTGGAGGCGTAAGGGCATTGAGCCGTTCAATCCACAACGACTCGCACCTTAGGATTCTACGGTCCCAATCGCCTCCTCTAGGATCCTCAGGGATTACATCTAAGAGAAAAAATTTAACGCATTTGGAATTAAATCTGTGGTGAATACCAATGTGTCGGCCCACCGTAGTGAGCTTACCATTGGTAGAAACATACAGGTGGTTCCCCAGTCTCTGCCGCAATTCCCTGATGGTTTTGCCAACATAGAAGGCCTTGCAGGCACAAACCATCAAGTAGATAACCTCTCTGGTGCCACAGCTGGCAAAATGGCGGGATACAAAGATCTCACCATTAGGGAGGACAAATTGTTGTCCTTCCTGGATCCACGGGCAATGTGGACATTCTCCACATTTAAATGTACCTCGCAGGTTCATTGGTGCAGATGGAAGAGCTGTGTAGTGACTTCGAGTGAACTTGTCCCTGAGGAAAGGGGCCCGCCTAAAGACCAATTCTGGAGTGGACCTAATATATTCATGTAGAATGTGATGATCAGTGAGTAAGTGCCAATGTTGGGATAATAGGTTTCACAACTGATTGTGATGAACTGAGAACTTAGTGATGATTTTTACAGTTGGAGCTTGCTTGATACGTGGGGGGCCATACAGGAGCTGTTGTCTATCTTTAACGAAGGCTCTATTAAAGGCCTTTCATAGAATAAGTACGGCTGTAGCCACGAGCCAAAAGACATGTACGTAGGGCATCAGCTTGTGAGTGAAAATCCCCATCCTCTGTGCAGTTCCGTCTCAGTCTCAAGTACTGAGTATAAGGTATACTGCGAATCAGAGGACGGGGATGGGAGCTAGAAGCATGCAGGAGTGTATTGCCTGCTGTGGGTTTATGGAATAGATCCGTGGTTAATTTACCCAAAGAGTTCTTAATAATTTTGACGTCTAAGAAAGAAATACTGTGAGTGTCGTAAGAAAAGGTAAAGTGGAGGTTAAATTGATTGATATTTAACCGTTCAATGAAGTCAATAAGAAGTTGCTCAGTGCCTGTCCAGATGACCAGCAGGTCATCTATGTACCTATGCCAACACAGCACATGACTTTGGAATGGTTCTAAAGATTCCTCTCCGAAAATGGTCCTTTCCCAACCCCCCAAGTATAAGTTGGTGTACGCCGGGGCACAAGCTGTGCCCATGGCTACGCCTTGGGTTTGTAGGTAAAGCTGATCCATAAAGGTAAAGTAGTTCCTAGTAAGGATAAAATTGAGAAGTTTCAAAATGAACCTGTTTAATGGCCAGGTGTTGTGGTCTTGTTCCATGAGGATGGAGCCAGCCGTCCGGACGCCCTGCTGGGGGATGCTCGAGTAGAGAGCCTCGACATCGATGGCCATGAGGAGAGCGTCCGGAGGGACCTGGACCCCTTCAACATGTCACAGTAAATCTGTAGTGTCCCAGACATAGGAGGGCAACCTTGAAACGTGTAGCATAAGGAATGTGTAAACCAATTTACTGGCATTTTCGGTTAGAGATCCCTTGGCGGAGACAATGGGTTGGCCGGGGGGTGATGTCAAGCTTTTATGAGTTTTAGGGAGGGCATAAAACGTAGGTGTTCCGGCCATCTGAGTATTGATGAATTTTATTTGAATTTTTGCTTAACCAGCACCACTCTTCATATGACTGGCGAACGGCTTGAGGTCAATTCTCTCCTGGTGGCGGGCACGCGCCTATCCAACTATGGACGAGCCTCCCTCCATGGGCGGTCTTTTTCCCTGTTGCCCGTGATGATGCTGGCTGGCATCTCAAGATGGGGCTATGCGCACAATTTTTGGATCACGCACCACTCCCGGTGTATCTCTTGGTGGTTGCCTATTCACATTCCCTGACCATTCCTTTTCTTTCCTCCCCCCTTCCTTTTCTTTCCCCTCTCCCCCTTTCCCCCCTCCCCCCTCCACCCTTTTTCCTCTCCTTCCTCCCCCCATCATCCCTTCCAGCCCCACCCCTCTCCTTTCCTCTTTCTCCTTTTTCCCCCCTTTCCTTCCCTTTTTCCCCCCTCCTCCTCCTCCCCCCTCTTCCCTCCGCCCCCCCCCCTCCCCACCCACCCCTCTCCCCTCCTTTCCCTTTTCCCCCTTTCTTTTTCTTTCCCCTTCTTTCCTTCCTTTTCTCCTTTTTCCCCTTTCCCCCTTTCCCTTTTCTTCCCCTCCTCCCTCTCTTCTCCCTTTCTTTCTCCCCCCTTCTCCTTTTCCCCTTTCTCCTCTCTTTTCCTTCCCCCCCTTTTTTTCTTTCTCCCCTTCTTTTTTTCTCCCCCCTCCTTCACCAATTTCCTCCCCGCACTTGGGTGGTGTATGTTTATAACACCAATCTATGCTTGAACTAATTGCTATCTTTTTAGATTAGTCCGTCCCAATCAGCCCCCCGTGTCTGCCCCAGGGGGAATGCCCTGACGGGCACCTCAGCTTTATCGCTCCCCATCCTTGTGGGGCAGTCACTGGTGAGTGCGTGCATACATCGTATAACTACTCCAATGTTGCATCGCATTATGATTTTACAACTCTTGAAGTTAATCTTAATTTTTTATTTTCTTAGATGTTATGTATGGACGTCTCCTGAAGAAGCGGCTATTGCAGTGAAACTGTTGAGGCAAACGTCCGCTAATACATCAATGTGCCTTCAATACACATGTGGGCTGTATTTATTATGTTTGTTGTGTATAATTTCTTGCTGCAACAATTCCGAAATTGACTTGTTGTATACTGTGTCTACATATTTTACTTTCGTATCTCAATAAATTTTGAATTTTATATTCTGATGGTCTAATTGGGTACCGCTATAGTCCACCAACCTATTTTGGGGAGGCAAGGCCTAATTGTTGTGGCCTTTGCTCCTTCTCACCTCCCTCTCCCATAAAAAGTACCAGTATATTCAATTTAGAATGTAGCATCCATTTTACCCATATGTTTTCTTACTTTATAAATGTGTGCATATCTTCAGTCCATCCCTGTAGCTGGGGATGCTGTTTTTTGGGTCTTCATAACAGTAAGCAGTAGGAGTGGTACATCAATTTCCTCTTGATTGCAAAGGTGGCAGAATACACCCTCAGGTACCCTTTAGGGGTGGGGATAAGCCAAACTGCCCTGGGTTCAGTTTAGGAAGGGTTCAGTGAACTTCACAGAAGTTTGAATGCCCAACCCTTGAAATCAATGGGAGCCTAATCTGTCAAATTAAAACTGCTCCTTTTCTGGGCTAATAGACAAGAGGGTATAAAAAACAGCAAGGGGGTAATATGGGGGAAGGGACACTGCCCTGGTGAACATGTACTAAGGCAGAATAAATAAATACATTTACCCAGGAGCAGTAATTTTTAAATAAATAGACAAATATTATCAGGGCTGGCCCAAGACATTTAAATTGTGGTGAGGGGTTCTTAGAATCCATACCAGACCAAAAGGGCCTGGTACAGATTGGGGGAGGGAACCCACACTGTTTATTTTCTGCATTTTTCATTTCCGGCATTGTTTTGTTTACATTTCAGCTGTCAGTGGGGAAGCCCGCTGACAGCTAATGAGTCATCCATTGTTAAGGACACGGCAGCCGGCTTCCCGGCCCACTCTTTAACAACCAGCTTTTCTTCACACAGACTTCGATTCGGCCAATCATTTTTTGACTGATCCAAATTCGAATCATTCCGAAAATTTTGAATTCATTAGAATATTAATAAACAAAACTAAATTTAAACAAATTCTGAACTGAATCAACAAAATGAGTAACATAATGAATCTATTCGAAACAAAGCTAATGTTTCCATTCTGCACATGTCTAAAGTGCAAGATCATACAAGATTGACATAGGTATGCAGTCAATTCCTTTAACTTCAAGCATTGCTACCAAAGAGGAAATGGCTGGCCACCCGCATCGTGAAAGTGTCATGACCAACCTTCCCCTTTCACAAGCTGCTCAACTCGGAGTTTAAATTAAGCAAGAGCTTCAGTATTAAAACATAGAGTATGTTTAATAATTTATTTTGAATTTATTTATTTTTTTAAATAATGTTTAGAACATTTAAATATTATTTTAAATATAGCACCTAACACAATGTCAATTAACACTCTTAATATATTGTCACTTCTTGTTTTTTTACACTCATTTAATTGTTGCACTTATATAGTGTTGATTATGATATTAATACAGTATATCATAACTTCTTAGTTTATTTTATTCACATTGATTTAATCTTTGCGCTGGATTTCAAAATGTTTTTGGGTGTGGGTGTTGTGTTTTGTTTTTTATTTTTTGGCTAGTTTAGTGATGTATGGATGTTCATGTTTGAATAGTTAGGTCCTTGTTGGAGTGTTAAAATATTCATTTGTATATTGTTAATATTTAGAAAATAATATGTGTGTAAGGTAAGTGGTCGGGTCTCCCACCTTTCCCACTCCCCCCCCTTTTCGTTTCTATCTTTCTTATAGTATATTCTAGATGAATAAGTTAGAGGTATATAGATATACCTTAGTAATATGTGTAAGTCAACATAGGTAAGTATTTAATGTAACCTACTGTTGGAATATAGTGTGATGGAATATGTCTTAAATTAAAAAAAAAAATATTATAAAAAAAAAACATATGGTATGAAATTTGCAGAACTCTAGTTGATTTGAAAGTTAATTATCCATGCTGAGCAGGTCTCTGCCTAGACATTTTTGACCTTTTTAGTTTGGGTGTGTTTGTAGTATTTCTGGACAAAAATACCAGTACCAGTATTCAATTTAGAATGTAATTTCCATTTTAAAGGACTGCCAAGGTCATATTCATTACACAAAGCAATAATAAAGAGCTTTAATCATTGACACAAAACATTTTATTGAAACACGTGAAATATAAAACATTGAAATATTTGAACTGTTGAAATGTTTTTTCTTACTTTATAAATGTGTGCTTATCTTCAGCCCAACCCTGTAGCTGGAGATGCTGTTTTTTGGGTCTTCCTAACAGCAAGCAGTAGGAGTGGTACATCAACTTCCTGTTGATTGCAAAAGTGGCAGAACACATCCTCAGGCACCCTTTAGGGGTGGGGAAAAGCCAAACTGTGCTGCCTGAGTCCAAGAATGAAATGCTGACCCCTCCCCAAAAAAGCAAATCACGCCCACCAAAAGGCCTCCACATCTATTATGTTATATCATGATAATTAAAACTAAAATAGGGAACTGATGGCACTGTGATTGCACTGATGGGGCACTGTGATTGCATTAATGGCTCTGTGATTGCACTGATGGCACTGTGATTGCACTGATGGGGCACTGTGATTGCACTGATGGCACTGTGATTGCGCTGATGGCACGTTGATTGCACTGATGGGGCACGGATGGCACACAGGATTGTGCCAGCTCACGCTGCTGCTGTTTCTCTCTCCTCTCACCGCAGCAGCAAAACCTGAATGGGCAATGATGAGCCGAATTGATGACAAGTGATCGTTCCGTCATTGAACGGAGTGATCACGTGGTAAAGGGCTGCTGTCATTGGCCCTTTACCCTGATTCATGATGTTCTGGGTCCTGCGGACCAAGCCATCACAGACACTTCCGAGAAGCAGACTTGGAGACTAGGAGGCTGTCATATGATGGCCTCCCAGAACTAGCCGGCCGCGCTGTAGCTGTCAATTGGCTATAGCGAGGTCGGCAAGTGGGAGGAACTTGTCCAGAGCTGAGTAAAAATACATAGAGCAACCAATTAAGCCAGCCTGAGCCTGCCACTCACATTACCTAGATTTACTATGAAAATAGAACTCACCATCTGGCAAAGTAGTACCTGAGCCTCTTATTCCGTGTTGCAGCACTGGTGGTGTTGGTGATAAGCAGGTACTTGTGCTGTGCCTGTGCTATTCTGTGTGATGTGCTCCAGGCCTTCCAGCCGGGAAACCTGCTCTGCTCCGCTCCCTAACCCATGCACTGCTCTGGCTCTGCCCCACAAGCCATGCCCACACCACACCGCTCCTCCCACTCGGCTGCTCCCCAGCAATGTACACAGGAGGAGAAAAGGTGACAGACATTCTGACACTGTATGCTGGGTTGTAGCTCAAGGCAGAGATGGTACCGTTTTGGCAGTGTATTTTGTATAATGCTGGCTGCCTATGGCTGTTGATCCCACTCGGTGGCCACAATACTGTCTGAGGCTGAGTATGAGCTAGTGCCGTTACCGGGTGCTGGGCGACAATTAGCGATACATCTCTTCTACTTACACACAAAAGTCAGGACATGTAGAGGTGGCGGTGGGGCCTCCGGGCCGCGGCCGCCCCTGCTCAAGCTGATGCCTGGGTCCCATGGACCCACCAGGACCCATTAGGGCCAGCCCTGAATATCATAATTGAGACGCTCTCTTGCCACAGATCGGAATTGAGGGCCTGTTTGCAGAAACTCCATGTGACCTGGTTTCCGGTTTTATATTCATGCTTAAGTGGGGGTTCCTCATATGTTGCATAAAGAAAATAGAGGCTCCAGTAATGTAAAACTGTATGTACAAAGCCTTTATTTAAAAAAAAATAATGCTACTCACAAGATAAAACAATACATCCAGCTAAAATTGCGACTCAGCAATACTCCATTAACTCGTTTATAGCACATCACTCCTATGCATTGGTCCCACCAAATCTCCAAAATGTCACTTCCAGTGTGAGAGGTAACTTATATCCGATTGTTGCTCAAAAATGCCCGAACATGTTTATTCTATACGACTTTATCAAGGGGATGGTTGGTCAGCACGGAAAAACAGAATTTATACCTACCCATCGCACACACTTAACTCTTTCATTTCTAAATACTGGCTCAATATAAACTGACAGGTGATAAGCCTTGTATGTGAGATAAAAGGAGGTGCAAACTCAGCTAGTATATATAAAAGTAATTTAAACATCCTATAAAAATGGCATATATTTCTGAAGCACTAACCCCTGAAGGAGCTGCTGGTTTAAATAGGGTCTTTGCCGTTACCCCTTACTCACAGTTCACCACACTAGAAACGTATGCCCTGTACACACGGTCGTACTTTCCGACGGAATATGTGCGATTGGAGCTTGTTGTCGGAAATTCCGACCGTGTGTGGGCTCCATCGGACTTTTTCCATCGGAATTTCCGACACACAAAGTTTGAGAGCAGGCTATAAAGTTTTCTGACAACAAAATCCATTCGCGTAAATTCTGACCGTGTGTGGACAATTCCGACGCACAAAGTGCCACGCATGCTCAGAATAAATGAAGAGACAAAAGCTATTGGCTACTGCCCCATTTATAGTCCTGACGTACGTGTTTTATGTCACCACGTTCAGAACGATCGGATTTTCTGACAACTTTGTGCGACCGCATGTATGCAAAACAAGTTTGAGCCAACATCCGTCAGAAAAAATCCATGGATTTTGTTGTTGGTATGTCCGGTCAATGTCCGATCGTGTGTACAGGGCATTAGAGTCTCTACTGGGCCTCGTGCCCACCTGTATATGCACAAGTCATTAAGTTCTTTTTTTCTAATGCTTTTTTATTGAACAACTTGAGCAGTAGAGGGATGGAGGGTTTAAGGGAAAGTTCAGATACCTTGTGCGGATCACTGAGGAACTTTTAGATCCCGTAGACAAGTACTCCTTCAGTCAACGGATCTTGCTCACCTGGATAGGCCTCTCTTACTGACCTAGCACCCGGAATGATGCACGGACAAAAGTCTCTGCCACAGACTTGATAGGAACGATAATGGTTGAACAATCCTCTGCCACAGGATTTAGTATTAGTTGGATGATCCTCTCCCACAGGATTTAGTAATGGTAATGAACACAGCAACACAGTACCAATAATTCCTTTAAGTCATTCGGCAGTACTGTGAGGTAGATTTGGTTAGGATGCATCCTCCAATTGAGTCACCAGGCTCTTCTTGAGATACCAGCCTTTTGCTCAGTCCTCTCCAAGATGAGTTCTCCCCCGGATCTTTCAATTGCTCGGCTTCTTCCCGCAGGACAGACAGTAGAGGACCACCTCTGAACCAGTAGGCCCCAGACAGCTTCTGGGCCTACTTGTGGTTTCATAGGCTTGGGCCAGCAGGGCACCAAAACAAAAAAGGAGTTGTCACATACCTTAGGCCAGGAGGGCCAGGAGGGCCAGGAGGTGAGAGAGAGAAAAATATGGCATCTGCCCCTTAAGTATCCTTTCCCAGAATGCACAGCGGTGAACCACTCCCACTGGGCTGTTTCTGGGAAAGAAGGACACTCAATATACCTTAGTCTGTTGCTCTTCCATCACTGGCCTCTGGTGACAACGACACCTAGAGGCGACAGTGTGGAACTGCACGCAACACAGCCAATGCTGGAACAGAGGCTAATTTAGCCATATCATTGAATCTGAACTACCAGTATGTACAGAACAGATAACCCACTAAATTTACATGCAAGTGCCTGATCAACAGGAGCAGGGCGCTACATACGATGTCCTCAGCATCTAAAAAAAATGTCTCTCTATCCTGAGAGTTAGTATTTGAACCACACAACTTGGATGGAAAAAAGGGGGTAAGAAATAAGGAAGTTGTACATTTCAAACATGAACACACAATCAGATCACATCAATATGCATTACAACCCCTCACTCTCTGTCTAAACCACCCACTCTCCAGCAGCTTAACAGACAATCCGGTTCACCTGAAAAAACACAATGACACACAAACAAAATATGAACCAGCATTTCTATACATCAAGAAGCAAAGCTGCACTTCCTAAGAAATTAAACTTTCCTTCCTACTTTAAGTACAAACAGGCTAAACTGTAACTTAAAAGTCCAATTCTCTATGGGTGATTCCCACTACCTTGTGGCAGAAATTTAGTATGACAAAGAGCCTTAAGGTAAAAAGTGCTGAAGTAAGTGAAAGTTCTTGACCACAAAGTTCTCATCAACCCTGACACTATCTAACTATGCACTCCATAGTCTGTTTTTTTTTTCTTGGCAAAGTGAGGAAAAAAAAATACAACAGTCCCTCTGGATAATCACCGATAGAACCGGGGATCTGGCGGACTCAGTTTTTTCCCCTGTTTATCCACAGTGGTAATGAAGTAGACAATATCATCCTTTCCAGGCCTGCAGTTGACCACCTTGTCAGCATAGATGTGCCGGCCATAACTCCAATGCAGTAGGCACCCACTGAACTCATTTGGTGAGCACTCTTTGCAATCGGGCAAGCCTAGGTAAAGCTCGGGTTTTTCCAAGACCAGGAGGCACACAAGAATTTGGAGATTTGCGCACCATAGATCTGATAGGCATCTGTTCAGAACTAGTAACCTTGGACAATGTCTCTTTAGTAGTGCTGTGTAGCTTCACACTAGGTGATATCTTCCCAGAATACATAGCTATCCAGTCTGGGAAAGTAAAGGCAGAGGCAACCTCTTCACCCTGAGCCCACAACAATTCCTGTGACATTGTCTCAAACAGATCATCATCACCGGAGATATCTGACAGAGAATCTATCTCCGAGTCTCTCAACTCCTCCGCAGGCAAATATTTACAAACAGTCCCAGATATGTTCCCCCTTGATCTCTCACCCGTTTCTGTCGTGTAATTTTCCAGGTTCATGCTCTCTTCCTGCTCCAGTGCGGGTAGTCTTTGGGGTAGGCCTTGACCGTGGCCACGGGAAGCCTTCACATATCCCACCTTCCTCTGAACAGGTGCAGCGGGGACAGGTGTAGTGGAAGTAGTAGCAAGTTAATGTCCGTTGATGGAGTGGTAACAGCTACATCTCCCTCAGGAACACTCACAGTAGCAGATGGGACGAGGGTTTGTTGGCTTCCAGCAGCAATGGCAGTAGTTTCTGCCGTAGCGGACCCTGTAGCCCAGTCCACTTGGTAAACACAGGGCGACATTGTAGGTTGCTCCACAGCGAACAGGTATTCTCAGCATTGCAAACATCGGACAAATGGACGGAGATGTATGACCAGTCCCTCGCACTTGTGGCATAGCATATCCAGCCCTTCAATGTCTCCAATAGTATACAACACAAACCACCCCTGGCGGATGCCGGTATCCATCAGCAGGGTTCCGGTTAGCATGGCACCCACAGCGGTGCTTGTAGGGAACATCTTGGACCCCATGGCAGATGGTATCAGCGAGAAAGAAGACATTGCTGCACTCCGATCTTCTTAGTATGCTCACGTGGCCTCTTTCTTTGGCGCCAGACACACCCACGCATCTCACGCAGCAGCAAGCGGAACTCCTTCCTGCTCTTTTCAGTCACGTAGCTCCCGGGCCGATTTGGCTCCGCCCGTACCCTACGCACTCAGAAAGTGATCCACACTTAACGCCTTTTTGTTCAGCAACAAGTAACACAGTCCAGGGCTCTCTTTAACGTAGACTCTCGGTGAAATAACTTCTCAGAGTTGCTTAGGGCAACAGCAAATATCCTGGATGACGCTCCCACATGTAGCACTAACCGCCAAAGGAAACTTAGAGTCTTAATTGGGCCTCATGCCCACCTATATATACACAAATCATTTAGACCTTTTATTCTAATGCTTTTTTATTGAACAACTTGAGCAGTAGAGGGATGGAGGGTTTAAGGGAAAGTTCAGATACCTTGTGCAGATCACTGAGGAACTTTTAGATCCCGTAGACAAGTACTCCTTTAGTCAACGGATCTTGCTCACCCAGATAGGCCTCTCTCACTGACCTAGCAGCCGGAATGACGCACAGACAAAAGTCTCTGCCGCAGACTTGATAGGAACAATAATGGTTGAATAATCCTCTGCCACAGGATTTAGTATTAGTTGGTAATGGTAATGAACACAGCAACACAGTACCAATAATTCCTTTAAGTCATCCGGCAGTACTGTGAGGTAGATTTGATTAGGATGCATCCTCCAATTGAGTCACCAGGCTCTTCTTGAGATACCAGCCTTTCGCTCGGTCCTCTCCAAGATGAGTCCTCCCCCGGATCTTTCAATTGCTCTGCTTCTTACCGCAGGACAGATAGCACAGGACCACCTCTGAACCAGTAGGCCCCAGACAGCTTCTGGGCCTACTTGCTGTCACATAGCCTCGGGCCAGCAGGGCCCCGAGAAAGAAAAGGAGTTGTCACATACCTTAGGCCAGGAGGGCCAGGAGGCGAGAGAGCAAAAAATGTGTCTGCTCCTTAAGTATCCTTTCCCAGAATGCACAGCGGTGAACCACTTTCACTGGGCTGTTTCTGGGAAAGAAGGACACTCAATACACCTTAGCCTGTTGCCCTTCCATCACTGGCCTGTGGTGACAACGATACCTACAGGCGACAATGTGGAACTGCACGCAACACAGCCAATGCTGGAACAGAGGCTAATTTAACCATATCATTGAATCTGAACTATGTACAGAAGAGATAACCCACTAAATTTACATGTAAGCACCTGATCAACAGGAGCAGGGCGCTACATTTCAAACAGGGGAAAGTCCAAAAACAATAACATTTTTACTAAAATATATATTAAATATGCACCTTTTACTGAACATCAGAAATCTACAATAATACAAAAAGCTTAAACCATTGATTCCCAAGGATAACAAAGGTACACAAGCAATTCCTTCACATCAATAATCACTGAAGAAGCAATTTATGTCAATCTTGATGTTCAATACATTAGGAGTCAGACAGTTCAAATTATAAATCCACTTTGTCTCCCTCCTGGAAAGGTCCCCAAGCCTATTGGAACCACTCCATTAGAGCTATACCCTGTCCACCCCCCAAAATTGTAGTCCTGAGGGGTCCTAATTATTCTCCTGTTAGTATTCACGTTAATAATTAGAGTTGGGACGAACACCCCCTGGTTCGGTTCGCCCCAGTACTCTCGAACATCGCAAAAGTTTGAACCTAAACTCTGAACCCCATTCAAGACTATAGAACCCAATCTTGAAAAATAGTTTGCCCATTTTGAAGGCTTATATGCAAGTTACTGGCCATAAACAAGGTATGGGGCCTGGGTATTGCCCTGGGGGGCATATGTCAATGCAATTTTTTTTTTAAAAGATAGTTTTTACAGCAGCAGTGATTTTAATGATGCTTAAAGTGACGCTTAAACAATAACAATGAAAAATTCCTTTAACCACTTGCCGCCCGCCATATAGCAAAATGCCGGCGGCAAAGTGGTTTCAATATCCTGACCGGACGTCATATGACATGATCAGGATATTGAGCCACTGCACACCCCCGGGGGCAGGGATTGCGGCGATCGTTGTTGCGGTGTGTCAATCTGACACACCGCAACTCCAAACTAGGTAAAGAGTCTCTGACGGAGACTCTTTACCATGTGATCAGCCATGTCCAATCACAGCTGATCACGATGTAAATAGGAAGAGCCAGTGATCGGCTTTTCCTCACTCGCGTCTGACAGACACAAGTAGAAGAGAGCCGATCGGCTGCTCTCCTGACAGGGGGCTGTGCTGATTGTTTATCAGCACAGCCCCCCCTCGGATCCCGCCCAGGACCACCAGGGAAGCTGCCCAGGACCACCAGGATGGCCACCACACTGGACCACCAGGTATGCCCCCTAGACCCCCAGGGAAATACCAATATGTGCCCAGGCAGCTGCCAATCTGTGCCCAGGCAGCTGCCAATCAGTGCCCACTCCAATGCCTACCACTGCCAGTGCCACCAGGGATGCCTATCAGTGCCTCACACCAGTGCCGCGTATCAGTGCCCATCAGTGCCCAGCAGTGCCGCCTATCAGTGCCCATCAGTGCCGCCTATCAGTGCCACCCTATCAGTGCCCATCAGTGCACATCAGTGCTGCCTTTTAGTGCCCATCAGTGTCACCTATCAGTGCCCATCAGTGCCAACCAGTGCCACCCAGTGCCACCCATGAGTGCCCATCAGTGCCGCCTATCAATGCCCATCAGTGCTGCATATCAGTGCCACCTACCAGTGCCCATCAGTGCAGCCTACCAGTGCCCATCGTCAGTGCCCGTCAGTGCCCACTCGATGGTGCCACCTCATCGGTGCCACCATATCAGTGCCTGTCAGTGCCGCCTTATCAGTGCCCATCAGTGAAAGAAAAATTACTTATTTACATATTTCTTTAACAGAAACAAAAGCAAAACTCTTATTTTTTTCAAAATTTTCGGTCTTTTTTTATTTGTTTAGCAAAAAATAAAAAATGCAGAGGTGATCAAATACCACCAAAAGAAAGCTCTGTTTGTGGAAACAAAATGATAAAAACTTAGTTTGGGTACAGTGTAGCATGACCGCGCAATTGTCATTCAAACTGCGACAGTGCTGAAAGCTGAAAATTGGTCTGGGCCAGAAGGTGTATAAGTGCCCTGTATTGAAGTGGTTAAATATAGTGCCGGGGGGGATCCCCTTAGTCTTCCCGTAAAGTGTATAGAAACTTCTGCAGCAAGATTGACATTTATAAAGAAAAAAATGGCATTTAAATTGCTGCTAATACAATGAAATTGCCAGCAACAGAAAAATGTTATAAAAAATGGCGTAGGGGCCTCCCAAAATCCATATCAGACCCCTACCCCACCCCAAAGCACCTTGTCCCCCAAAGGGCCTGGTAGGGATTGAGGGTGCGGCCCCCACACCATTTTTTTTTACATTTTTCTATTTCCGGCAATGGTATTGTATCGCCAGCAATTTAAATGTAATTGTCAGGGGATGCCATACACAGACATCCAATACAGGTGATCAGATCGTTGGGCTGCACCAAGGAATCAGGAACAAATGAGTAAGTGAAAAAAGTATGTTTATTTAAGGACACACATGCAAACCAAAAATCAAAACCAAACATCAAAACATAAACAAGTAAATAAGTGCAAGACACAGCAAACCCTAAAAACACCTAACTGTCTAATTTATATATATATATATATATATATATATATATATATATATATATATATATATATATACGCAAGCAAAGGAAACAAGCATGAAATAAACAAGGCAAGGACAAAAGCAAAAGGGGAACAGAAGTCAGGTATAAGGAAGCAGACCACAAAGGGAGCATGTAACAGGGAACAGGTTTCAAGGACAGGATGCATGGAACGGGGTCCAGGACAAAGCAGGAACAAAAGCAGGTTCAGGTAGGGACAAGGCTAGAAGAGGGTATTCTGAAGCATTTGAGCTTTGGTTCAGGGTGGCATTATATAGACCAGCAGACCCACAAGAGGTGTGCTTGATAGCTGGTCGGTAGTCCTGGCAGGGAGACACCCACTGGTGGCCACCAGAACTACACCCTTTAGTGCTGAGCGTAACAGTGCCACCAACAGGTTAAACCAGTAATGACACCGTTTCTGACAGTAATTTTTTTATAAATGTCAGTTTTGCTGCAACAGGTGCTATACATTGTACAGATGCACCACTTTACAGGCAGACTAAGGGGACTTCCCAGGCACTATTTGTAAAATAATTTAATTTTTTTATTGTTTTACTTTAAGCATCATTAAATCACTGCTCCTGTAAAAACAATCTTTTTTTAAAATGTTTTTTTGCATTAATACATGTCCCCCAGGACAGTACCTGGGCCCCCATACCCTTTTTATGGACAGCATATAAGTCTTCAAAATGGGCACTTTTGATTTTTCAAGTTCTGGTCCCATAGTTCCATGGACTTTAATAAGGTTTGAAGTTCAGGTCCGAACTTTTGCGATGTTCAAGAGTCCTAGTGTGAACCGAACCAGGGAGTTTTCGGCCCAACTCTACACTCCGGTTTGAAATGTGCACCTTTAAGATCTATCAACAAGTTTGATGTATATATCGATATGCACTATACACAACTGTATCTGGAAATGTTTTCAATACTCCCCGAACACCAAGATTAGGGAGGTACCAGCGAGAGAAGGTTTTAATAGAGGTTTAAGAAATAGATCTCTTTTAAATCCTCCTTTGTCTAATAATCATCATGTTTTTAAAAGTTTAGTGTTGACTTATTTGGAGTAAATTGTTCCTAGAAAACAAGTAAATCCTACATACTGACAAAAACATTGACATGATTGAGAAAAGGCGGGACAGAATCATACACTTATGTTGAAAGGTCTTAACCTTGTCTCTAAAGCTCTTAATGCAAGCTATAAACGGACCTGCCTCTTGAAGGGTGCTACTGTTGTAGAGTAAGACTCTGAGCAGACCTGTCTGTGGTGGCAGTGTGTGTGGCAGACGCTTATTCTAAAATTATAATTGGTATTGCTAAAATTACGAGTCCCCCCCGCTCGGTCTTTTAAACGGGGGCGGTGGCAGTTAAAGGGTTAATGGTGTAATTAGCCCAGTGACAATCACTCTCAGGCTGCTTGCACCTAGATTGTGGTCCCGCAAGCTGGAAAATCTTTGTACTGGGCGCAGCTGAGAGTGGCATTATTACATAAGTGGCAGCGTGGTGTGAGGCTGGCCGGTCCTTTGTTGCAAGTTAGCAAGGGGGGCAGGGATCTGACACCCATGTTCGTCACATATTGGTGACTTCTCCAGAGGCTCTCCCATCCTCTGGAATGCTCTACCCCAATCCGTCCAATTTTCTCCTACTTTATCCACTTTCAGACGATCCCTGAAAACTCATCCCTTCAGAGAAGCCTACCTGGCCCCCACCTAACAACTGTACCTTTATCTTCTCAATCATCACATCCCCCACAGTTATTACCTCTTGTATCTCTTGACCTTCCCTCTTAAATTGTAAGCTCTAGGGAGCAGGGCCCTCTGATTCCTACTGTATTAAAGTGTATTGTATTTGTACTGTCTACCCTCAAGTTGTAAAGCGCTACGTAAACTGTTGGCGCTATATAAATCCTGTATTAAAATATTAATAATAATACAACCTGCTGACAAAGGTAATAGTGTTATTATAATGGACAAAGATAATTACCATGCAGAAATGATTTGATTATTGTTAGAGGGAGAACACTCTCCAAGTGCTCTCCAAGCAACTCCAAGTTGCTTGGAGAGCACACAGCAGTCAGGCAGAGGTCAGACTCATGTTAGTATTACACTATGTGGAGTTCTTTACTATCATTCATTCTACTATCCAACTTGAGTCATTTGGCTATGCTTTTTTTTTGGAGGAGTCTCTGTGTAAAAGGGATGAGCCAAACACCCCCCAGTTCAGTTCGCAGCAGAACATGCGAACAGGCAAAAAATTTGTGCGAACACACGAACACCCTTAAAGTCTATGGGACACAAATGTGAAAAAGCAAAAGTGCTCATTTTAAAGGCTTATATGCAAGTTATTGCCATAAAAAGTGTTTGGGGACCCAGGTCCTATCCCAGGGGACATGTATCAATGCAAAAAAAAAGTTAGAAAAATTGCATTTTTTCAGGAGCAGTGATTTTAATAATGCTTAAAGTGAAACAATAAAAATTAAATATCCCTTTATATATTGTTCCTGGGGGGTGTTCTTAGTATGCCTGTGAAGTAACGCATCTTTCCCATGTTTATAACAGTACCACAGTAAAATGATATTTCTAAAGGAAAAAATGTCATTCAAAACTGCTTGCGGCTGTAATCTATTGTCGGATACCGGCAATATAGATAAAAATACCAAAAATACCAAAAAAAATGGCGTGGATGTCCCCCTCCAAAATCCATACCAGGCCCTTCAGGTCTGGTATGTATATTAAGGGGAACCCCGCACCAAATTAAAAAAAAAAATGGTGTGGGGGTCCCCCAGGTCCCCACATCACTACGTTTTACAATGTTGTATTTGCTGATATAAAAAATCTATGTTCCCATCCATCCCCACGTAATCTGAACCTAGGACAACTGTCAGAGAATCTAATTGACCAGACTGTGTGGACTGCACAGAGGAAACCCAAAACACATATAAGTGAAATAATGGTGTTTAATAAATAAGTGACAAATAAAGAAATATAAACAGTGCAAAACCAACACAACAAACCCACTACAAACAACAATATATACAAGGAAATGGAGATACCGTAATCGTAAACAAAGCCAGGCCAAGGTCATACACAGGGAGATCAAACCAGCAGGACAGGAAGAGGGTGGATGGATGGGATATAGGGCAGGGATCCAAGGTAACCAGGAACAGAGGGGATAGGCTCAGGATAGGGATGGGATCAGATCAGGTCAGGTCAGGACAAGGCAGATGCAGGCTCAAGGTCAAAGTAACGGGCAGCAAGGTTAGAGTGCAGGGAGAGAGATACCAAGGCAAGCCTATGAGGGCTTGCCGGGTATTTATAAGGCTGGTAATTGACCTCATGTCACAGCTGAGCGCAGTGTGTGTTGTCTGCTCCATACTGCCGGGATCCATCCGCTGGTGGACATCAGTACTGCGGCCAAAAGATGACATGACACCAGCAGGGAAATATTCTCCTGACAGTTCAACACTGCCAGGAGACACCTGCTGGTGGACCCCAGTACTGCATGCCAAATGATATATCTTACCAGCGGATGGACCCTTTCCTGACAGTACCCCTCCCTAAAGGAGCGGCCTCCGGACGCTCCAACTGGTCTTAATTGTCCATGGTCTATGACATCAGGCAGAATGGTGGAAGAAGGCATTTCAGGCTGGTCATCAGGCACATCCGGGCAGACGGCTGGCATGTCAGAGTCTTTGAGCTGGGCAGCGGACAGGAACAACTTGAGCTGGACAGCACACAGGAACAACTTGAGCTGGGCAGCACACAGGAACAACTTGAGCTGGGCAGCACACAGGAACAACTTGAGCTGGGCAGCGGACAGGAACAACTTGAGCTGGGCAGCACACAGGAACAACTTGAGCTGGGCAGCACACAGGAACAACTTGAGCTGGGCAGCACACAGGAACAACTTGAGCTGGGCAGCACACAGGAACAACTTGAGCTGGGCAGCACACAGGAACAACTTGAGCTGGGCAGCACACAGGAACAACTTGAGCTGGGCAGCACACAGGAACAACTTGAGCTGGGCAGCACACAGGAACAACTTGAGCTGGGCAGCACACAGGAACAACCCGAGCTGGGCAGCACACAGGAACAAACCGAGCTGGGCAGCACACAGGAACAAACCGAGCTGGGCAGCACACAGGAACAAACCGAGCTGGGCAGCACACAGGAACAAACCGAGCTGGGCAGCACACAGGAACAAACCGAGCTGGGCAGCACACAGGAACAAACCGAGCTGGGCAGCGGGCTCCGGGTCATCGAGCTGGGCAGCGGGCTCCGGGTCATCGAGCTGGGCAGCGGGCTCCGGGTCATCGAGCTGGGCAGCGGGCTCCGGGTCATCGAGCTGGGCAGCGGGCTCCGGGTCATCGAGCTGGGCAGCGGGCTCCGGGTCATCGAGCTGGGCAGCGGGCTCCGGGTCATCGAGCTGGGCAGCGGGCTCCGGGTCATCGAGCTGGGCAGCGGGCTCCGGGTCATCGAGCTGGGCAGCGGGCTCCGGGTCATCGAGCTGGGCAGCGGGCTCCGGGTCATCGAGCTGGGCAGCGGGCTCCGGGTCATCGAGCTGGGCAGCAGGCTCCGGGTCATCGAGCTGGGCAGTAGGCTCCGGGTCATCGAGCTGGGCAGCAGGCTCTGGAACATTGGGCCGAACAGCGAGCACTGTAAGGGCAGGCCGGATTACAGGCACCGGCTCAGCAAGCTGGGTAACGGACCCCGGCCCAGTGGGCTGGGTAACAGGCCCCGACCCAGCGAGCTGGACACCGGGCACTGGTTCGGCAAGCCGCATAACGGATACTGGCTTGACAGGCCAAGTGACGGACTTCGGTTTAGCAGACTGGGTAACGGGCACCAGTTCAGCGGACCGGGTAACGGGCACCGATTCAACAGACTGGGTAACGGGCATTGATTCAGCAAGCTGGGACACGGGCACCGAAACTCCAGGCTGAAACACGGGCACCGAAACTTCAGGCGGAGACACAGGCACCGAAACCTCAGGCTGGGATACCAACATCACGACATCAGGCTGGAAGACAGGTACTAGGATATCAGGCTGGAGGATGGTCACATCAAACCGGAAAGCAGGCTCATCAGGCTGAACAGTGGGCACATCAGGCAGAAAAGCAGGTACTGGCACAACAGGCTGAACAGGTACATCGGACTGTTCAGTAGTTGCTGAAGCGTCAGACTGGAACATGGACACTGGAATTTCGGGCTGAGCAGCAGGCACTGGGACCTCAAACTGGGCAGCGGACACAGGCATTGGCACAACTGGCTGAGTAGTAGACACTGGCACATCAGGCTGGAAAGCGGACTGGAAAGCCGGCACCGAGACATCAGACCAGGCAGCGGGTGCTGGAACTTTAGACTGGGCAGCAGACACAGGCGCTGGCACATCGGGCAGAACAGCAGGTACATCGGACTGGTCAGTAGTCGCTGAAGTGTCAGACTGGAACATGGACACTGGAATTTCGGGCTGAGCAGCAGGCACTGGGACCTCAAACTGGGCAGCGGACACAGGCATTGGCACAACTGGCTGAGTAGTAGACACTGGCACATCAGGCTGGAAAGCGGACTGGAAAGCCGGCACCGAGACATCAGACCAGGCAGCGGGTGCTGGAACTTTAGACTGGGCAGCAGACACAGGCGCTGGCACATCGGGCAGAACAGCAGGTACATCGGACTGGTCAATAGTCGCTGGGGCGTCAGACTGGAACATGGACACTGGGATTTCGGGCTGGAAGGCAAGCTTCAAGACATCCGGCTGGAAGGCAGGCATATCAGACTGGATAGCAGGTGCATTGGACTGGAAGGTGGGTGCACCAGACTGGAAGGTGGGCGCACCAGACTGGAAGGTGGGCGCACCAGACTGGAAGGTGGGGACATCAAGTTGGAAGGCAGGGACATCAAGTTGGAAGGCAGGGACATCAAGCTGGAAGGCAGAAACCAAGACATCAGGCTGAAAAGCAAGCTTCGGGACATCAGGCTGGGAGGCAGGCATGAAGACATCAGACTGGGGAGCGGGCACAGACTGAAAAGCGGGCACCGGGACTTCAGGCTGGAAGGCAAGCTTCAAGACATCCGGCTGGAAGGCAGGCATATCGGACTGGATTGCAGGTGCGTTAGACTGGAGAGCGGGTGCATCAGACTGGAAGGTGGGCACACCAGACTGGAAGGCAGGGACATCAAACTGGACAGCAGGCACAGGCATTGGCACAACAGGTTGCGTAGAAGACACTGGCGCATCAGGCTCGGTAGCAGGCACTGGTTTGACAGTTAGTTGGTGTGGAAGCAAGTTGGGTTACTGGCAGGATCATGTGGGTAGGAAAGAATTTTTGTTTCTTTTTTGGTTTAGCCCGTGCAGTCTTGTATGTAGGTGCAGGGCTGAAAGAAAAGAAAGTAGCTGGATCGAAGGAAGACCAAGGAACTGTAGCTAGAGAGGGGTTTTGTGGGACTGTTACAGGTGGAGGAGAAGAGACAGGTGGATTGAAGGCGGGATAGGTGCTATACTTGGAGACTGGGTAGTAGTATTTGGTAGGGGGTTTGATAAACTGGGCTGTAGCTGAGGTTGCCATAGGCGACGGGGAGATACATTTTTGGGGAGACAGAGGATTAATGGCAGGGCTGGAGTATTGTGGCTTAGCAAGAGACAGGAGATCTGACCATACCTGCAGCACAGGTTGAACAAACGCTGATTCACACACAGCCTGACTAATCAAGGATTGCACCGACTGGATGCAATTAAACAACACTTGCTGTGAACAGGAGGAATAATGTTCCATAAAATAGGCTGGATCATCCTCTAACAACCAAACCAGGGATTCAACTTGGCCATAATTGAAGGGGGGCGAAAAATCATCACTTCCCTCGGGAATGCATGACAGGGCTGGTTTTGCACATAACTGGATCAGAGGCTGAACATCTTCAAAAGACATATACCCCTGATCCACTAGGGAATGAGCTGATTGGATAGTTTCCATCAGCCTGTCACTAGTCCACCCTTTTAAAATCTGGCGACAATATTCACCATCCTCTTCTGCTAGCAGAGAATAATAAAGCATTTCATCGAAATCCAGGGATGTCCTTGGTATACTGTCAGAGAATCTAATTGACCAGACTGTGTGGACTGCACAGAGGAAACCCAAAACACATATAAGTGAAATAATGGTGTTTAATAAATAAGTGACAAATAAAGAAATATAAACAGTGCAAAACCAACACAACAAACCCACTACAAACAACAATATATACAAGGAAATGGAGATACCGTAATCGTAAACAAAGCCAGGCCAAGGTCATACACAGGGAGATCAAACCAGCAGGACAGGAAGAGGGTGGATGGATGGGATATAGGGCAGGGATCCAAGGTAACCAGGAACAGAGGGGATAGGCTCAGGATAGGGATGGGATCAGATCAGGTCAGGTCAGGACAAGGCAGATGCAGGCTCAAGGTCAAAGTAACGGGCAGCAAGGTTAGAGTGCAGGGAGAGAGATACCAAGGCAAGCCTATGAGGGCTTGCCGGGTATTTATAAGGCTGGTAATTGACCTCATGTCACAGCTGAGCGCAGTGTGTGTTGTCTGCTCCATACTGCCGGGATCCATCCGCTGGTGGACATCAGTACTGCGGCCAAAAGATGACATGACACCAGCAGGGAAATATTCTCCTGACAGTTCAACACTGCCAGGAGACACCTGCTGGTGGACCCCAGTACTGCATGCCAAATGATATATCTTACCAGCGGATGGACCCTTTCCTGACAGTACCCCTCCCTAAAGGAGCGGCCTCCGGACGCTCCAACTGGTCTTAATTGTCCATGGTCTATGACATCAGGCAGAATGGTGGAAGAAGGCATTTCAGGCTGGTCATCAGGCACATCCGGGCAGACGGCTGGCATGTCAGAGTCTTTGAGCTGGGCAGCGGACAGGAACAACTTGAGCTGGACAGCACACAGGAACAACTTGAGCTGGGCAGCACACAGGAACAACTTGAGCTGGGCAGCACACAGGAACAACTTGAGCTGGGCAGCACACAGGAACAACTTGAGCTGGGCAGCACACAGGAACAACTTGAGCTGGGCAGCACACAGGAACAACTTGAGCTGGGCAGCACACAGGAACAACTTGAGCTGGGCAGCACACAGGAACAACTTGAGCTGGGCAGCACACAGGAACAACTTGAGCTGGGCAGCACACAGGAACAACTTGAGCTGGGCAGCACACAGGAACAACTTGAGCTGGGCAGCACACAGGAACAACCCGAGCTGGGCAGCACACAGGAACAAACCGAGCTGGGCAGCACACAGGAACAAACCGAGCTGGGCAGCACACAGGAACAAACCGAGCTGGGCAGCACACAGGAACAAACCGAGCTGGGCAGCACACAGGAACAAACCGAGCTGGGCAGCACACAGGAACAAACCGAGCTGGGCAGCGGGCTCCGGGTCATCGAGCTGGGCAGCGGGCTCCGGGTCATCGAGCTGGGCAGCGGGCTCCGGGTCATCGAGCTGGGCAGCGGGCTCCGGGTCATCGAGCTGGGCAGCGGGCTCCGGGTCATCGAGCTGGGCAGCGGGCTCCGGGTCATCGAGCTGGGCAGCGGGCTCCGGGTCATCGAGCTGGGCAGCGGGCTCCGGGTCATCGAGCTGGGCAGCGGGCTCCGGGTCATCGAGCTGGGCAGCGGGCTCCGGGTCATCGAGCTGGGCAGCGGGCTCCGGGTCATCGAGCTGGGCAGCGGGCTCCGGGTCATCGAGCTGGGCAGCGGGCTCCGGGTCATCGAGCTGGGCAGCAGGCTCCGGGTCATCGAGCTGGGCAGTAGGCTCCGGGTCATCGAGCTGGGCAGCAGGCTCTGGAACATTGGGCCGAACAGCGAGCACTGTAAGGGCAGGCCGGATTACAGGCACCGGCTCAGCAAGCTGGGTAACGGACCCCGGCCCAGTGGGCTGGGTAACAGGCCCCGACCCAGCGAGCTGGACACCGGGCACTGGTTCGGCAAGCCGCATAACGGATACTGGCTTGACAGGCCAAGTGACGGACTTCGGTTTAGCAGACTGGGTAACGGGCACCAGTTCAGCGGACCGGGTAACGGGCACCGATTCAACAGACTGGGTAACGGGCATCGATTCAGCAAGCTGGGACACGGGCACCGAAACTCCAGGCTGAAACACGGGCACCGAAACTTCAGGCGGAGACACAGGCACCGAAACCTCAGGCTGGGATACCAACATCACGACATCAGGCTGGAAGACAGGTACTAGGATATCAGGCTGGAGGATGGTCACATCAAACCGGAAAGCAGGCTCATCAGGCTGAACAGTGGGCACATCAGGCAGAAAAGCAGGTACTGGCACAACAGGCTGAACAGGTACATCGGACTGTTCAGTAGTTGCTGAAGCGTCAGACTGGAACATGGACACTGGAATTTCGGGCTGAGCAGCAGGCACTGGGACCTCAAACTGGGCAGCGGACACAGGCATTGGCACAACTGGCTGAGTAGTAGACACTGGCACATCAGGCTGGAAAGCGGACTGGAAAGCCGGCACCGAGACATCAGACCAGGCAGCGGGTGCTGGAACTTTAGACTGGGCAGCAGACACAGGCGCTGGCACATCGGGCAGAACAGCAGGTACATCGGACTGGTCAGTAGTCGCTGAAGTGTCAGACTGGAACATGGACACTGGAATTTCGGGCTGAGCAGCAGGCACTGGGACCTCAAACTGGGCAGCGGACACAGGCATTGGCACAACTGGCTGAGTAGTAGACACTGGCACATCAGGCTGGAAAGCGGACTGGAAAGCCGGCACCGAGACATCAGACCAGGCAGCGGGTGCTGGAACTTTAGACTGGGCAGCAGACACAGGCGCTGGCACATCGGGCAGAACAGCAGGTACATCGGACTGGTCAATAGTCGCTGGGGCGTCAGACTGGAACATGGACACTGGGATTTCGGGCTGGAAGGCAAGCTTCAAGACATCCGGCTGGAAGGCAGGCATATCAGACTGGATAGCAGGTGCATTGGACTGGAAGGTGGGTGCACCAGACTGGAAGGTGGGCGCACCAGACTGGAAGGTGGGCGCACCAGACTGGAAGGTGGGGACATCAAGTTGGAAGGCAGGGACATCAAGTTGGAAGGCAGGGACATCAAGCTGGAAGGCAGAAACCAAGACATCAGGCTGAAAAGCAAGCTTCGGGACATCAGGCTGGGAGGCAGGCATGAAGACATCAGACTGGGGAGCGGGCACAGACTGAAAAGCGGGCACCGGGACTTCAGGCTGGAAGGCAAGCTTCAAGACATCCGGCTGGAAGGCAGGCATATCGGACTGGATTGCAGGTGCGTTAGACTGGAGAGCGGGTGCATCAGACTGGAAGGTGGGCACACCAGACTGGAAGGCAGGGACATCAAACTGGACAGCAGGCACAGGCATTGGCACAACAGGTTGCGTAGAAGACACTGGCGCATCAGGCTCGGTAGCAGGCACTGGTTTGACAGTTAGTTGGTGTGGAAGCAAGTTGGGTTACTGGCAGGATCATGTGGGTAGGAAAGAATTTTTGTTTCTTTTTTGGTTTAGCCCGTGCAGTCTTGTATGTAGGTGCAGGGCTGAAAGAAAAGAAAGTAGCTGGATCGAAGGAAGACCAAGGAACTGTAGCTAGAGAGGGGTTTTGTGGGACTGTTACAGGTGGAGGAGAAGAGACAGGTGGATTGAAGGCGGGATAGGTGCTATACTTGGAGACTGGGTAGTAGTATTTGGTAGGGGGTTTGATAAACTGGGCTGTAGCTGAGGTTGCCATAGGCGACGGGGAGATACATTTTTGGGGAGACAGAGGATTAATGGCAGGGCTGGAGTATTGTGGCTTAGCAAGAGACAGGAGATCTGACCATACCTGCAGCACAGGTTGAACAAACGCTGATTCACACACAGCCTGACTAATCAAGGATTGCACCGACTGGATGCAATTAAACAACACTTGCTGTGAACAGGAGGAATAATGTTCCATAAAATAGGCTGGATCATCCTCTAACAACCAAACCAGGGATTCAACTTGGCCATAATTGAAGGGGGGCGAAAAATCATCACTTCCCTCGGGAATGCATGACAGGGCTGGTTTTGCACATAACTGGATCAGAGGCTGAACATCTTCAAAAGACATATACCCCTGATCCACTAGGGAATGAGCTGATTGGATAGTTTCCATCAGCCTGTCACTAGTCCACCCTTTTAAAATCTGGCGACAATATTCACCATCCTCTTCTGCTAGCAGAGAATAATAAAGCATTTCATCGAAATCCAGGGATGTCCTTGGTATACTGTCAGAGAATCTAATTGACCAGACTGTGTGGACTGCACAGAGGAAACCCAAAACACATATAAGTGAAATAATGGTGTTTAATAAATAAGTGACAAATAAAGAAATATAAACAGTGCAAAACCAACACAACAAACCCACTACAAACAACAATATATACAAGGAAATGGAGATACCGTAATCGTAAACAAAGCCAGGCCAAGGTCATACACAGGGAGATCAAACCAGCAGGACAGGAAGAGGGTGGATGGATGGGATACAGGGCAGGGATCCAAGGTAACCAGGAACAGAGGGGATAGGCTCAGGATAGGGATGGGATCAGATCAGGTCAGGTCAGGACAAGGCAGATGCAGGCTCAAGGTCAAAGTAACGGGCAGCAAGGTTAGAGTGCAGGGAGAGAGATACCAAGGCAAGCCTATGAGGGCTTGCCGGGTATTTATAAGGCTGGTAATTGACCTCATGTCACAGCTGAGCGCAGTGTGTGTTGTCTGCTCCATACTGCCGGGATCCATCCGCTGGTGGACATCAGTACTGCGCCCAAAAGATGACATGACACCAGCAGGGAAATATTCTCCTGACAGTTCAACACTGCCAGGAGACACCTGCTGGTGGACCCCAGTACTGCATGCCAAATGATATATCTTACCAGCGGATGGACCCTTTCCTGACAACAACTCACTTCCCTGGGAACACCTAGCCTTAAAATCTCTTGCTGACAATAAGGATTTAATCATTAAGACAGCAGACAAGGGGGGAGGGGTTGTCATTATGGATCGGGACAATTATATCAAAGAAGCATATCGTCTTCTAGCAGATACCTCAACATATAGGAAACTCACCAAGGATCCTCTTCCCGAGTTCAAATTGGAAATTAATCTTCTAGGTGAAAGGGCAACCAAATCTCACATCCTGGAAAAATCCGAAGCTTCTTTCCTTATCAAAGACTTTTACTGTACCCCATATTTTTATCATATTCTGAAGGTCCACAAAAGCTTAGACAATCCTCCAAGTAGGCCTATCATAGCAGCTATTGATAGCCTGACATCAGGACTTTCCAAATATATAGATCACTATCTCCAGCCATTGGCTCAGGGCAAGTACAAGGCACTGCAATGGGGGCTAATTTTGCCCCCCCATATGCAAATCTGGCTATGGGCCTTTGGGAACACAAGTTCATATGGGACAACAACCCCTACTCCAGGCACCTTGTATTCTATGGCAGGTATATAGATGATATTATTATCATCTGGAGTGGTTCTCCTCAGGATACCCTGGATTTTGTCCAACATTGTAACAACAATCCCCATGGCCTCGGGTTCACCCATGTATCCAATGCAGAAAAGTTTTTGGATTTGGAGCTCTATCACGAGGGTGATATTATCCATGCTAGAAACTACTCCAAACCCACGGCTGGCAATTCACTTCTGCATTATAAAAGTTGTCACCACCACCAGTGGAAAAATAACATTCCTAGAGGGCAATTCTGTCTCCTAAAACGTAATTGTACCAACTATCTAGATTACGTCAAAGAAAGCAGTGTGCTTAGTGCTAAATTGAGAGATAAGGGATATCCTGAATCTCTCATCCAAAATGCATATAGGCACTATCTAGCAGATACCCCTGCACAGGCCAAAAAAACAAGTAGCCACCAATCAGTCGGTCCGTTTCATCACCAGATTTCACCGGGATCACAAGAGAATGGAAACTATCCTCAGGAGGCATTGGCCAATACTTCTGGAGGATCCCCATCTTAAGACTTTATTGCCCAAGTTTCCAATTGTTACCTATAGAAGAGCACTGAATGTCAAAAATAAAGTTTCTCCCAGTAAATTAAAACCTTAACTCACACCGCCCAGCCCACGCCTATGCCTACTTCCATTACATGGCATGTTTCGGTGCAGAAAAGCTCTGTGCAAAACCTGCGAATTTGTGGTGCATGGCCAGAAACAGTTTTCCACCAAAGCTAAGACGTATGATATCAGTGAGTTTTACAATTGCTCATCTGACTTCGTGGTCTACTGCCTATACTGCCCCTGTCAGCTACTATATGTAGGCTGCACCATTCGCCCTTTAAGACAAAGGTTTGGCGAACATCGTAGGAAGATCGAGGAAGGTAAAGATAAACATAGTGTCCCTCGCCATTTTTCAAAATGCCAGCAAGGTTCCACTCATGGCCTAAAAGGGTGGGTTTTGGAGCAAATGCCCAAAAACCTTTATGAAGCAGAAAGGTTCTTTAGTCTGTGTGAACGAGAAACATACTGGATATATTCCCTCGACACTCTGTCCCCAGGGGGAATCAACGAGACCTTGGAATTGTCTACAATTCTATCATGATTATTCAATGATTTTTTCCTTTGTAGTCCTTTTACCCTCCCCCTGTGTTGTCAGCTATATTCCAAATTAAGATAGAAAAATATATCCTCACAAAGACATTTTCGTTACCCAGCTAGAGCCATGATATATGTTTACTATGCTTCATATTGTTTTATTGCAAAAATGGTTTATATATCTTTTACTTATTCATTTTACCATGTCCCTCATTGCTTTTATTATTGTTTTTATTATTGTGTTTAACAATATCTATATACTGCCGACTACAGATAATTCTTCCGCAGAGGTTAGTGTATATATATTTTTGCACAAAAAATTCTTTTATCGGTTTCTTAAAAAACAAGCACAACAATTTATCATTTTCATTTCCATTTCCCCAGGGCTTCCCTTGTTTCCTCCTTTCCGCCCCCTCTCCCCAAAACAATTACCCCCCCCCTCCCCTCCCTCCCCATTTTTTTCTCATCCCATAATAATTTTTCCCTTCCGTCCCATTCCCTTAGCATTTTCACCCCCATACAGTTTTTATTAGTTCTGTCATTATCCGTGGAGTTTTTCTGTTGGGGGTGCGTAATGATACGCAATCCCCACTAGATGGCTCCCTGCACTGGGCACATATAAGGCTCCTATGAGCCTTTATCCTCAATGCTTGAGGAAGGCACGCGCCTGTGATATACAGTGCGCATGCGCCGAAACATCGTCGCATTACCAGTGACGTCACAACCTCGGAGGCCTGCGTTCCATCACTCACACGGGCCAAGCCTCATTCTCAGCCTAGGGACGGTACACACACATCCTGCTGGACGGGATTGTCTCCCCACTCTCCCCTGGATTTGAGCTGACTTGCAGGCACATACGCAGTGACAACACTAACTGAGGGATCTGTGCTCAACTTGTCTTTCCATGTAAGTGGATACATTTGTTTTGTACAATAAAGCTTTTAAACTGATTCTGACCTGGAGGCGCTTCTCTTCTGCTTTTTACCTGCAGAAAAATTGGGCCTTTGGTTATGGTGGCACCAGCACACTGTAACCACTCACACTCTTGTTGGGAGCATGAATGGGCCCTACTGTGGAATATTATATCAAAAATTGTAATTACATGCCCCTGTTAAACAGGGGAGGGAAAAATTGGACATTGGTTTTGGTGGCGCCAGAGCACTGTAAGCCTTCACAGTCACTCTTGTTGGGCGCAGGAACGGTCCCTGCTGTGAAATATTAGATAAAAAATTGTAATTACATGCCCTTGTTAGACAGGGGAGGGAAAAATTGGGCCTTTGATTTTGGTGGCGCCAGTATACTGTAAGCCCTCACAGTTACTCTTGTTGGGTGCAGGAATGGGCTCTGCTTAACTTTTATTTCAAAAATAGCAATTACATGCCCCTGTTAAACAGGGGCAGAAAAATTGGGCCTTTGGTTTTGGTGGCACCAGAACACTGTAAGCCCTCACAGTTACTCTTGTTGGGTGCAGGAACGGGCCCTGCTGTGAAATATTATACCAAAAATTGTAATTGCATGCCCCTGTTAAACAGGGGAGGGAACAATTGGGCCTTTGGTTTTGGTGGCACCAGAATACTGTAAGCCCTCACCGTTACTCTTGTTGGGAACAGGAACGGCCCCTGCTTAACTATTATTTAAAAAATAGTAATTACATGCCCCTGTTAAACAGGGGGATACGAATTGGGCCTTTGGTTTCGGTGGCGCCAGAACACTGTAAGCCCTCACAGTTACTCTTGTTGGGCGCAGGAACGGGCCCTGCTGTGAAATATTATATCAAAAATTGTAATTACATGCCCCTGTTAAACAGGGGCAGAAAAATAGGGCCTTTGGTTTTGGTGGCACCAGAATACTGTAAGCCCTCATAATTACTCTTGTTGGGCGCAGGAACGGGCCCTGCTGTGAAATATTATATTAAAAATTGTAATTACATGCCCCTGTTATACAGGAGAGGGAAAAATTGGGCCTTTGGTTTTGGTGGCGCCAGAACACTGTAACCCCTCACAGTTACTCTTGTTGGGCACAGAAATGGGCCCTGCTATTAAATATTAGATCAAAAATTGTAATTACATGCCCCTGTTAAACAGGGGCAGAAAAATTGGGCGGGTGGTGGTGGTGGTGCGCCAAACCAAAAATATTGTTGGAAGGTAGCATCATCAAGATTGAGGAGGAATAGGATTGTCAGTATATGCGGTCTCCAAGGGATCCCAGATCCATAGCAAATTCAATCAGTTACATCAGCATCAGGAACTTGATCGCTGCTGAATCAAGACTGATTCATTTTTATGAATGTGAGCCTATCAACGAAGTCTGTGGACAGGAGCACTCTTTGATCCGTTACAAACCCTCCAGCAGCACTGAACGTGCGTGCAGAAATCACACTGGATGCAGGACAGGTCAGCAGCTCAATTGCAAATTGAGCAAGTTCTGGCCAGTGGTCCATGTTCAAGACACAGTAACCCAGTGGATGCTCTGTTCGAAAGGTCTGCAAGTTTGCTCTTGCCCCTAGATATTACTGCACCATATAATGCAGACACTGGCGATGGTTACTTGAACCAATCAGACCTTGGCGCTGAGGACTGAAAAATTGTTCAAAGGCATCGGTCAGCTGGCCATCTTCTCCACCGCTAGGGATGGGCCGAACACCCCCCTGTTCGGTTTGTATCCAGAACATGCACAGGCAAAAAATGCGTTCAAAAGTGCTAATTTTAAAGGTTAATATGCCAGTTATTGTCATAAAAAGTGTTTGGGGACCTGGGTCCTGCCCCAGGGGACATGTATCAATGCAAAAAAAGTTTTAAAAACGGCGTTTTTTTCAGGAGCAGTGATTTTAACCACTAAGCTACCACCCACCATCATATGATGGCGGGACAAGGCAGCTCTTGTTCTGGGCGGATGTCATATGACGTGATCGCCCTCCCAAGCCACTAGGGGGCACGCGCGCGTGCCCGCTGCGTCGCTCGGGACCCGGTGTGTGTGCCCGGCGGCCGCGATGTCCGCCGGGCACCCACGATTGCCGGGTAACAGAGCAGAGCCGTGGATCTGTGTATGTAAACACAGATCCATGTCCTGTCAGAGAGGAGAGGAGATCGATGGTGTGTCCCTTGTACATAGGGACACCGATTGGTCACCTCCCCCAGTCAGTTCCCTCCCCCCACAGTTAGAATCCCCTCCCTAGGACACACATTAACCCCTTGATCGCCCCCTAGTGTTAACCCCTTCCCTGCCAGTCACATTTACACAGTAATCAATGCATTTTTATAGCACGGATCGCTGTACAAATGTGAATGGTCCCAAAAATGTGTCAAAAGTGTCCGATATGTCCGCTGCAATATCGCAGTCACAATAAAAATTGCAGATCGCCGCCATTACTAGTAAAAAATAAATAAATAAATAAAAATGCTATAAATCTATCCCCTATTTTGTAGACGCTATAACTTTTGCGCAAACCAATCAATATACGCTTATCGCAATTTTTTTAGCCAAAAATATGTAGAAGAATACATATCGGCCTAAACTGAGGAAAAGATTTGTTTAAAAAAAAAAAATTGGATATTTATTATAGCAAAAAGTAAAAAATATTGTGTTTTTTCAAAATTGTCCCTCTTCTTTTGTGCGCAATAAATAAAAACCGCAGAGGTGATCAAATACCACCAAAAGAAAGCTCTATTTTTGGGGAAAAAAAATGATAAAAATTTCATTAGGGTGCAGTGTAACACGACCGCGCAATTGTCATTCAAAGTGCGACAGCGCTGAAAACTGAAAAATGGCTTGGGCAGGAAGGGGCTGAAAGTGCCCAGTATCGAGGTGGTTAATAATGCTTAAAGTGAAACAATAAAAGTGAAATATTCCTTTAAACTTCGTACCTGCGGGGTGTCTATAGTATGCCTGTAAAGTAGCACATGTTTCCCGTGTTTATAACAGTCTGTGAGCAAAATTACATTTCTAAAGGAAAAAAAGTCATTTAAAAGTACTAGCGCTAGTGCCGGCTATTAATGAATTGTCGGTCCCTACAATACACATAAAAGTCATTGAAAGTCATTGCAAAATTAAAAAAAATTTGTGGGGGTCCCCCAAAATTCCATTACCAGGCCTTTCAGGTCTGGTATGGATATTAAGGGGAACTCCGTGCCAAATAAAAAAAAAATGGCATGGGGTTCCCCCAAAAATCCATACCAGACCATTCAGGTCTGGTATAGATTTTAAGGGGAACTCTGCGTCAAAATTGAAAAAAAAATGCCGTGGGGTTCCCCCAAAAATCCACACCAGACCCTTATCGGAGCACGCAACCTGGTAAGCCGCAGGAAAAGAGTGGGGACGAGAGAGCAGCCCCCCCTCCTGAACCATACCAGGCCACATGCCCTCAACATGGGAAGGATGTCCCCATGTTGATGGGGACAAGGGCCTCATCCCCACAACCCTTGCCCAATGATTGTGGGGGTCTGTGGGCAGGGGGCTTATCGGAATCTGGAAGTCCCCTTTAACAAAGGGGACACCCAGATCCCGGCCCCCCCTATGTGAATTGGTAAGGGGTACATTGATCTGATGCAACGCAGGATTCCCATTGCATCAGAGGGGGGTGGGGTCACCCGTACACGTCACTGGGAAACCCCCGGTGTTTCCCCTTGTCAGAGGGGGATGGGGTCACGTGACGGGTGGCCCCGCCCTCAGATACATAAGAGCTGTCAAGCTAGCGTCGCGTCATTGGCTGGGTGCCTCCGGTGGAGGTAGGATTCTGTGTGTGTTCCTCGTTGGATTCGCTGGAGATCATCCATCACTGGAGATCGAGAATTGAATTACATCGTTGGAGTAGGAGCATGGATTTATTATATTACATTGCTGGAATCTCTTTTTTATTTTTTATTTTTTTATTTTTAATGAAGGACTCGTCCCCAAGCCGTCTCCTCTGTTTTTTTAACATGTTGACACTTTCTTTTTGTGAAATGGTAGCCTTACCAATTCACATAGGGGGGCTGGGATCTGGGTGTCCCCTTTGTTAAAGGGGGCTTCCAGATTCCGATAAGCCCCCCTGCCTGCAGACGAACTCATGTTCGACTCGAACAGATAACCCATCCCTATCCACCGCTCTTCCTCTGACTGAACGAAGCCTCAGCAACACATTGTCTAGCACAAGGAAACGGTAACCTCCAAGGGTCTGGAAATACATTACACAAACCTTTTTTCAAGGCCTCCTGAAGATGTTTCACCCCGGTCAGGTCACCTCAGTTCAGGTGACAGATGCACACCGTTGGACTCAGGAGTGTAAGGTAGTGGACCCTAAGGTAGTGGACCCTACAGCTAACTGCTGCAGATGGAACTTTGGGTGGTTAAGGAAGGCAGGTCCACTGAAGCACCAACACGGATCCCATTGGGAGCTAGAGCATAAGATTCCCCAAGCCATGGAGTGTAAGAGCCAGCAGGTGTTCACAGAGCCTCTAGTGGTGAGGATGGACTGCATTGCAACTGACTCCAGGTCATGGCCCCCAGGGTCTCCCAGCTCACGCTCACGGTAGGGTACAGGAGGATAGAGAGGAAGCAGCAGCCTAGGACAACAAGGGATAGTAAGGAGATAAGCCAAAGGTCGGGGTGACTAGCAGACAAGGATAGACAGAGAACACACCAAAAGGTCAGGGTCACAAGCAGGCAAGGATAGTCAAGAACAAGCCAAGATCAGTAACAGAGACAGACGTAAAGCACACAGCATGCAGGAAACAGGAAACCAAACACACAATATTGCTCGGCAAGGTAGGCTTGGAGAACACAGTGTTAAATAGTGGCTCCTGTTGAGGCTAGGATGGAGCCACACTGAGGGAAGATTACTTAGCCATGCAGGTGTGTGAGTGCAAGCCCCAAGGCTGCTACACAGACCAGGTAAGAGACAGACAGGGCATGAAAGTATTACTGCAGAGTCATGACAGTACCCGACCTCTTACGAAATTATGGTGTACGGGCCAATGAATTTTGTGGTAAATTTCAGAGAAGGAACCCGGAGCTTGATGTTCCTGGTGGAAAGCCAGACCTTGTCTCCAGGCTGTAGAGAAGGTGGTTTATGCCTACGACGGTCGGCAAAACCTTTAAATTTATCAGCAGCTGCCCAGAGGGAATCATGAACATTACCCCAAATAGAATTGAAGGACTGTTGAACCGTAGCAAAAGCTGTAATATCAGGAGAACAGCTCATGGGAAGAGGGATCTGAGGGTGTCTCTCATAAATTGTGAAAAAGAGTGTCCTCTGAGAACTGATGTTCACATGATTGTTGTGAGAGAATTCTGCCCACAGGAGTAGAGAGGACCAATCGTCATGATAAGCAGAAACTAAGGTGCAGAGAAAGACCTCTAACTCCTGATTAACCCTTTCAGTCTGTCCATTGGATTGAGGGTGGTACGAAGAGGAAAAATCCAAGGCAATATTGAAGGATTTGTAGAAGGCTCTCCAAAAACAAGATGTAAATTCAACACCCCTGTCAGACTATGTGAATATTTAAACAAAATAGGTGAAGACGAAGACATCAGAAAAGAGTCACTGTCAGCATACATTACCATAATACTGAAAGAAGGAAAAGACAAGGTCAACTGTTCAAGCTACAGACCCATAGCTCTATTGAACACAGACACAAAGCTGTATGCAAAAATACTTGCCACTAGAATAAAAAGTTTGATGCCATTATGGATAAATCCGGACCAGACTGGATTCGTTCCTGGAAGAGAAGGAAGGGATAATAGCATAAAAACAATTTTGATGCTAAGAAAGAAAAATCCTAATATCTCCCCAGATCTACTCCTGTCTTTAGATGCTGAAAAAGCATTCGACAGGGTAGACTGGGGATTTATGATGACCACATTACAACATCTTGGTCTGGGACCCAGAATAATGAAGTGGATTACGAATCTCTACAAAGGACCCACGGCGTGCGTAAATGTAAATGGCAAATTTTCACCGGTATTTGAAATGTTCAACGGAACACGGCAGGGATGCCCACTATCGCCCCTTCTATATGTGCTATCTTTGGAACCGTTTCTTAGTACTTTGCGAAACAACCGGGAGATAGAGGGGGTGAGATTGGGCGAAAAAGAACATAAAATCGCGGCATACGCCGACGACATTCTCGTATACGTCAACAAGCCTAAAGAAACTCTCTCAAATCTCTTGAAAGAAATTGACAAGTATGGAGAACTAGCAAATTTCAAAATTAACCCGGTAAAAACAGAAATATTGAACCTGAAAATAAAAAAAAAAAAGAGATTTTGTCCCTTCAAAAAGAATTCCCATTTACCTGGGTAAAGGGGGAGCTTTCCTACCTAGGAATTAATTTAACAGCATCTACCAATAAAATCTATTCTGCAAATTTTATCCCACTATTAAATGAGATATTGACAGAAGCAAAGAAGGTCAACATACAAGCACTTTCGTGGATCGGCAGAATTAACACGATCAAAATGGCAATACTACCAAAGATCTTATATAAACTCCAAATGTCACCAGTAACGGTCCCACAGAGTTTCTTCAAAGTTATACAAAAAATAATAACAAAATTTATATGGCAAAATAAAAAGCCAAGACTAAAAATGGCACTAATCTCGAGGAAGAGACAACACGGGGGATTAACAGCACCTGATATTTTAAGATACTATAAAGCTGTCACTATAGCACGGATGATAGAATGGACAAAAGATAACAAGGAAAAAAAATGGATAGAAATGGAAAACACGTTAAGTAAAACTACACTTCACAAAAATATCTGGATATCAAACAAACATAGAGTATTAGACTCCAACACACACGAGGTGACTAAAAATGTATTCAGAATATGGGACGCACTACACCGTAAATATAGATGGACACATAATTCACCATTAATACCCCTCACGGGAACAAAATTTTTTCCACCCGGTGAAGAAATTTTCCGCAGATTTAAAATAAAAAACCCACTAATTAAAGACATCACGAGGAAAGGGAAGCTGGTATCGGCACAAAAATTGGAAACTAAACTTGGGGGGAAACTAAGAAACTGGGAGTACCTACAACTAAATCACTTAATTAACACATCACCACACCCGTTTAGGGATGGAGAAAAACTCAATAGATTGGAGAAGCTCTGTATAACACCTATGCCATTGAAAGGAGGTATTTCGAAAGTATATGATTTCCTGACAGACTTAGAAGGAAAAGATAGGCCACCCTTCATTGAAAAGTGGGAAAAAGAATTAAACATAAAACTAGATGATCAACAGATGAAGAATATGATTGCAGGAGGATATAACCATGCCTGGGACATAAAAACTATAGAGATGAATTATAAATTCCTAGCTAGGTGGTACATGACCCCAGACAGATTATATAAAATGAATCAAGTTGAATCACCTTTATGTTGGAGAAACTGTGGACAAAAAGCTACAATGTTACACATATGGTGGGAATGTCCGAAAATCAGCTCATATTGGCAAGAGATTATCATAAGCATTAAGGAAATAACGGACGAAATGCTTGAGAGCAACATAATGACCTGCCTGTTCCATGACACAAACTCCTCCAAAAAACAATATACGGAAAAAATAACGTCAAGACTGTTAAATGCAGCAAAGGGCGCTATTCCCAAAAATTGGCTGAAGAGCGAAGGCCCAGTCCTAAGAGATTGGATCAAACAAGTTGATTTCTACCATAGAATGGAACTCCTTTGTTGCAAAGACAAAGAACAATTAGAAAAATATAAATCTGTCTGGGCCAGATGGGAAAAATTCAAGACCTCGGAAAAATACTGGCTGAAGGTATTAGAAGACACCAAATATTAAAAGGATAGGGGAACACCAGAGTTAAAAGTTGAAACACTTAGAGTAGGGCGGGGGGGAGGGGGTAACAGTGGTTGGGCGGGCATAGGGAAAGGCATAATGGGTAATAGGGGAATTTTTTCTTTTCTTTTTTTTTTAATATATACGCCAATATTAAAGAAGGATCCCACTGGGCTTTTATATATTCTTATAAGAAAAGAAACCACAATGATGTGAACCTGAGAATGGACAAGTTTTGAAAGACAAGTTGAAAAAGTCTCTCAAAAAGAAAACACTGATGTGGTAAAAAAAAAAAGAAAAAAAAAAAAAAAATAAAGAAAAAAAAAAATAAAAACAACACCCCTGTCAGAAACAATATAGGAAGGAACCCCATGGAGGCGGAATATCTCTTGAACAATAATGGGAACCAAAGCAGGAGCAGAAGGCAAACCAGGAAGAGAAACAAAATGAGCCATCTTGGAGAACTGATCGATTACCACCCAAATGTTCGTATTATTCTCAGACGGTGGAAGATCAGTGATAAAGTCCATGGCTATGTGAGACCAGGGCTCCTCGGGAATGGGCAAGAGCATGAGAAGACCAGCAGGAGCCTGCATGGGGGATTTAGACTGGGCACAGACAAGACAAGCCTTAACGTAGTCTTTGACATCTGAACGGAGAGTAGGCCACCAGTAGTGGCGACTGATGAGGAGGAAGGATCGAAGGAACCCAGCATGACCTGCCACCTTGGAGTCATGTCCCCGATGAAGGATCTTAGCTCTTAGCTCAATTGGGATGAAGGTCTTGCCAGGTGGAGTTTTTTACTCCAGGGTGGTGGAATGGGCAAGGATGCATGAGGTAGGGATGGTCGGCTCCAGTTCAGGGGTAGGCTCCTCATTCTGAATTCAAAAGACCTAGAGAGTGCATCAGCCCGATTGTTGCAGGAACCAGGTTTGAACGTAACTGTGAAGTTAAAACGGGAAAAGAAGAGACTCCACCTGGCTTGTCTGGGATTCAATTGTTTGGCATTCTGTAAGTACTGCAGATTTTTATGGTCAGTGAAAATTGTTATGGAATGTGGGGAACCCTCCAAGAGATGACGCCACTCCTCCACCGCCAATTTAATCCCAAGGAGTAAACAGGAAACCAAACACACAATATTAAAACAAATGGAAATTAAAAATAGTCAAATATCATGCGACTTTAAATCACCATATCATCTTAATAATTTTTGTATATTTTATTAATTGATTTGAGAGCAGTCATTTGCAATTAATTATTATTTATCCTGATGTAAGTTATGCAATATTATAGAAATTTCTAATTAGATGCAACTCATCTTATATGATCCAATTTAATTTGTGATAGAATAGAATGGTGGTCATTTTGCCAATGCAGATTTGCATGACAGAGATTTGAAGTCATACGGAAACGATGTGCAAACTTGCTAAAAGTACTTTAAATGATATATATGTAATTTGCCTTTTTATTGTCATATTGAGCGTGATGCGCTACTCGTCCAGTAGGGATGGACACCTGTCTTACATGCAGCACTGGTCTTAGTACTGTGCTGCGTATGTGGGAGGAGCTGTTTTCATCCTGATTGCTGGGGAGTTGCGTGACCGTTCTATTTAAATTGAACTGGCATGTCGTGGAGATCATGCCCTCAGTCGAAGTTGGAAGTGACGAAACGCATCAGTTGCATGATCTCCACGATAGCCGGACATGACGTTTGCGGGTCACTGACAGCTGGGAAACCAGGAAACAACCAAATGCGGCGGTCCCTCTTGATGCTGAAGTCTTTTTAATTGCCATTGTTTTTATATCTGTTTTATGTTTAGCATCTGCTATTTTTTGTGATTTAAGATTATAAGCTGTAACTTTGACATTCACTACCTTAAGAGGTTTATTCATTTGTAGCGCTGAGCAGTGGGTTTGGGCCATTTTTTGTGCACTTTGTGTTTTAAACACACAATATTGCTCGGCAAGGCAGGCTTGGAGAACCAATAGTGGTTCAAATTAAGGCTAGGGTGGAGCCACACTAAAAGAAGATTACCTAAGCATGCAGGTGTGAGAGTGCAAGCCCTAAGGCTGATACACAGACCAGGTAAGAGACAGACAGGCCATGAAAGTATTACTGCAGAGTCATGACAATCCTCTGCTCCCTCTGCAAAGGCAGGATGAGTTCTGCAACTTTACCCTTGTGATGTGGATCAAGAAGGTTTTCCAGCCAGTAATGATCCCTCTCCTTGATACCACAAATCCTAGGGTCTTTTTGCAGGCTTTGCAGAATCAAGGAGGCCATGCAGCATAAGTTTGCAGAGGCATTCGATTCTGAGTCCTCTGGGTCACTAAGGAATACTGTCAGGAACGGTGTCATCTCCGGTTTCACCTGCTGGTGGTACTATTACATTCAGCACCAAAAGGGTGTAATTCCAGTGGCCACCAGCGGCTGTCTCCCTGCCTGGACTTCAGACTTGCCATCAGCACACCTGTCATGGGTCTGCTGGACTATATAAACTCGCCCTGAACTAAGCCTCAGTGCTTCAGAATTCCTCTGCTAGCCCTTGTCCCTGCCAGTAGCTGCTCTTGTTCCAGCCTGTTCCTGTTTGTTCCTGGACCCCGTTTGTGTATCCTGTCCTTGAGCCTTGTTTCCTGTTCCCTGCTCCTTGGTCTGCTTCATTATTCCTGTTTTCTGTTCCCTTGTTGCTTTTGCCCATGCCTTATTTTTTATTTCATGTTTGTTTCCTTGCTCGTGTATTATATTAGTTAGATAGATAGTTAGGTGGGTTTGGGGGAAAGCTGTGCTTTCACCATTTACTTGTTTTTGGTTTGCTGTCTTGATTTCACGTGTGTCTTTATCATTAACAATAAACATACCTTTTTATTCATTTACTAGTTTGTCCCTGATTCCTTGGTGCAGCCCAGCGATCTGATCCCCTGCATTGGATGTTGTGTATAACATCCCCTGACAAATACATTATCCGTAACCACCTCCTCCCAGCTACGTACAACTCCTTGGGTTTCTGGGGACTGAAAACTATCCCTTGAAGACCGCTGCTGAGTGTTATCCTCCACATCCATGCTGACACAATCCTCCTCCTCTTTTTCCTGTGTGTTTAGCAGGCCCACATCAATGCTATCTGGATAAAGGGGGCCTTGAGAGGAAAAGAAGTCCTCCTCTTCGTCCCGCTGTTCTGCCTCAAGTGCCCTGTCCATGATTCCACGAAGCATGTGCTCCAGCAGGAAGACTAGAGGGACAGTGTCACTGATGCATGCATTGTTGCTGCTCACCATCCTTGTGGCCTCCTCAAATGGACAGTGCATGCATCCTTGATCAGTACCCACTGGAATGGGGAAAAGAAGCCAAGCTCCCCTGACCCTGTCCTGGTGCCATACTTGCACAGGTACTCATTGATGGCCCTCTGCTGTGTGTGCAGCTGCTGCAGCATTGCCAACATTGAGTTCCACCTGGTGGGCATGTCACAAATAAGGCTGCTGGTGGGCAGATTGCATTTCCTTTGAATGTCAGCCAGCCGAGCACTAGCATTGTATGGCCGGCAGAAATTACCACAGACTTTTCTGGCCTGCCTCAGGAGATCTTGTAAGCCTGGGTACCTGCTCAAAAACTGCTGCACCACCAAATTCAGGACGTGTGCCAAACATGGAACATGGGTCAAGTGTCCCTATCGGAGGGTGGAGAAAGGGTTGGTGCCATTGTCGCATACAACCATTCCTGGCAGAAGCTGGTGTGGCGTCACCCACCTCTGAGCCTGCCCATGCAGAGCTGACAGATTATCTGCCCCAGTATGGCTCCTGTCCCCTAGGCAGACAAACTCAAGCACTGCATGGCATCTTTTAGTCTGACTGCTTGCGTAGCCCCTTGAACACTTACGGAGCACCGCTGGATCAGAGGACAAATCTGCAGAAGAGGCCATAGAGGAAGAAGAAGCAGAATAACCACTAGCATTTTGGAGGCGTGGTGGTGGAACAAGTTCCAACAATATCAAGTTGAGAGGAGGAAGTACAGGGATTATAGCGGTGTCAAAAGATACACGATTATACTTGAGTAAAAAACATGAATATTTTATTAACAAAATTCTTAAAAAGTCAACAAAAGGTTCACAAGGACAAGGTGTGCATAATAACTAATACATTTAAAAACAATTTCGTAGCGAGATTTTACGGAACTTGGCCTGAGGGGCGTAGCGGCTAACTTCGTAGATAGGCTTTTAAAAGTCCGACATGTTTCGCCAGTGATGGCTTCCTCAGGGACAGATATTTTAAACCTAAAGCGCTACAATTCAATCTATAAAGAAAAATGACAGTCAGAACAATTGTATGATAATTTGTTCAAAGGTAAATCAAAAATGCACATGATTTAAATGGATAATTACATAAGTTTGCGAGCTGTCAGACATGAACCACAAGCACCGACCCAGAGACCACCCCCAGAAGGATCCTATCACCTCCAATGTATTGTGCTGCCGTAAGCGGCCGTTCAATACTGCGCCGTGTCTGTGGCGTGCTTACACACGTTACCATGGACACTACCGCTATGCCTCCTGGTCCTTGTAGGCCCGGACGCATCTGCGAACTGCGCATGCACAGTGGCTCTGTCTGTCTGCTCAGACGTGTGGTGACGTCAGATGCTGCACGTGTGTGGGGGGCATAAGAGCACCGGCATCCTTGGCTTGCACGTCGCCAGGGATTAACAGGACACCCTCACGTTACTCACATTCTGGCTTGGTAGGCACATTGAATCTACAATTTCTTCATTTTTACAAGCACTGTCCTTTGCTCCTTTTGGACAGTATTTTTATGTTAAGTCTATGTTTTGTTTCTATCCCTCAGTGTGTTATACTGGGAGATATAATCAGCCGCAATCTTCATTCCAGCTATTCATTTAATCTACTGCACTATGCCTAATGGTAAGTGCAATATATTTACGATTTCTTTACATAAATAACCTGTATTAATTACTAATGGATATAGCCAGTCCATACCCCCTCACCTTTATTCATTTATTCTGGTGAGATCCTTACATATGATCTTTTTCTCTACTAATTATTTTTAGAGATGCTTACCCCACTATGCACTTTGTGGCAGGTTTGATGCTATGAAACAATCATATCCCGGTGTCCTGTATACATTCTCTTTACATAATTCATGTAAATATTAGCTAGAGACTATGTTAGTCCATTGCTGTTCTATAAACTGGTGGACCCCTTAGGGGTCGCTTGGGGGCCCACCGTAATTGACTCACTTGTTGCCCTTTTCTTATAGATATATTTTGCCAGGTCCTCCTATTTGCCCCCTGCAGCTATCTATTGTAACCTGTGTCTGTGGTGCTGCTCTAGGGGCCTGCTGCGCCCATCCCTGGTGACCTACAGGTAGTCATTTACCATCTTAAGGGGGCTAGGTTGTGGTGGTTGGGTGAAAGGTTGGGCTGGTGTCTTGATGTGCGTGTGGCTTCTGGGGGTGGACTCTGGGTCGGTGCTTGTGGTTCATGTCTGACAGCTCGCAAACTTATGTAATTATCCATTTAAATCATGTGCATTTTTGATTTACCTTTGGTCAAATTATCATACAATTGTTCTGACTGTGTCACGTACCTGGTAGGTGGAGCCCGGAATGCAGAGAACGGCCTCTCGTATACCTCTGACTTAAGAACCCCTGAAGGTGTGAACAGGGACTCGAAAGTACAGAGGGGCACAAGTGCCTGACTGGAACACTGAAGCAGAAGGCAGGATCCTGTAGTCAGCAGGGAGGTGCACTGTAGTCCTGTAGCAGGTTGCAGACAGCAGGGAGGTGCACTGTAGTCCTGTAGCAGGTTGCAGACAGCGGGGAGGTGCACTGTAGTCCTGTAGCAGGTTGCAGACAGTAGGGAGGTGCACTGTAGTCCTGTAGCAGGTTGCTGACAGCAGGGAGGTGCACTGTAGTCCTGTAGCAGGTTGCAGACAGCAGGGAGGTGCACTGTAGTCCTGTAGCAGGTTGCAGACAGCAGGGAGGTGCACTGTAGTCCTGTAGCAGGTTGCAGACAACAGGGAGGTGCACTGTAGTTCTGTAGCAGGTTGCAGACAGCAGGGAGGTGCAGACAAGCCGGGTCAAGGTACTGGCGGGCAGATCAGGTACAGAAGGGCAAACCAAGAGAGTAGTCAGAGTCCAAGCCAAGATCGGGGCGCGCAGCAAGCAGGTAAGTCAGGAACAAGCCAAGTCAGTACTGGATACAGGAAAACTGGTAACAAGGTAGCAGGGGTCTCAGGAAACGCTGTAGAACGGACAGCAAGGCAGCATTGAAACAGTCTTCTTTAAATAGCCTGTCTTTGGCGCCAAGTGGCACTATTGCGCATGCGCGTACGCACGTTAGCGCTAGTGGCGCTATTGCGCATGCAGTACGTTTGTTAGCACTATTAGCGCCATTGGCGCTATTGCGTGCCCGCGAGCGCCGGATGGCGCTTCTATGCACAGGCATCCGTTTAATCCTCAATCTGCTGGGAAAACTGCAAGAGGGCTTTTCCTGACAGACTGTCATTTTTCTTTATATGTAATTATCCATTTAAATCATGTGCATTTTTGATTTACCTTTGAACAAATTATCATACAATTGTTCTGACTGTCATTTTTCTTTATAGATTGAATTGTAGCGCTTTAGGTTTAAAATATCTGTCCCTGAGGAAGCCATCACTGGCGAAACATGTCAGACTTTTAAAAGCCTATCTACGGAGTTGGCCGCTACGCCCCTCGGGCCAAGTTCCGTAAAATCTCGCTACGAAATTGTTTTTAAATGTATTAGTTATTATGCACACCTTGTCCTTGTGAACCTTTTGTTGACCTTTTAAGAATTTTGTTAATAAAATATTCATGTTTTTTACTCAAGTATAATCGTGTATCTTTTGGCACCGCTATAATCCCTGTACTTCCTCCTCTCAACTTGATTTTCTAAAATATTGGGATGAGGTGCTGCATCACATTGAGGATTACCCAACCAATCCTTTTAAGTTCCAACAATACTGAACCCTGTCCTACATCCTTCCCAGCTGCCAGCAGATTTACCAAATGCGCTATGAAGGAGAGGTAACATCCCTGCCCATGCCTGCTGGACCATGAGTCAGCGGTAATATGAACCTCACTGCTGACCGCCGTGTCCAACGAGTCCAAGACATTGCCTTCCACTTGCCAGTTGAGAGCTGGAATAGCCCTCCGTGAAAAGAAATGGTGTTTTGGAACCTACACTGAGGTACAGCATATTCCACAAATTCACGAAAGGGCGGAGAGTCTACCAGTTGAAAAGGCAGCAGTTGCAGTTCTAGCAATTTGGCCAAGCTAGCATTTAGATGCTGAGCATGTGGATGGCTGGGAGTGAATTTCTTTTTACGGTTCAGCAACTGGGGTAGGGAAATTTTCCTGCTAAAATCAATTGGTGGTGTACTGCTAGCAGATTGGCTGCAAGTATTTGGGGAGCGAGGAGAAGTCCGCCTTTTTCTTTGATGTGGGTCTTTCGAAGGCTGTTGCCAATGGACTGCATGGCAGGTCATCATATGTCTGGTCAAGCATGTGGTGCCCAAGCGGCTGATGTTCTGCCATGCTTGATCCACTTCAGACATCAGACAGCAATGGTGCGATCTGCTGTACACGTGTCAAAAAAGCCCACACCAGGGAACTTTTAAAATTCAGTAGGGAGTCAGCAGCACCCTGCACCTGCGGAATTCTGCGGTGTGATGCAATAGGGTGGCTGCCCTTAAGCAGCCCCCTAGAGGACATCCTGCCTCATTGGAGTTGTGCCTCCTAATCCTTCTCCTCACTTTCCTCCTCTCTTCTCTCAGGCACCCAAGTACAGTCAGTGACCTCATTATCCCCTCCCTCCTTGTCAATGGAGCAAACTTGGCAGTATGCTGCAGCTGGGGGAACATGCTGCCAGTTTCTTGTCCTTCTGTGGCACCCTTTCGCCCTAGGCTCATGTTACTCCCTTCCTCAACCTGGGAACCAACATCGGAGCCTTCAAAACGCTGCGCATCCTCCAGCAGCATGTAGTCAAATAATTCTGGGGACTCCACCATGCATGATGGTGGGGCTATGGAAGGACTGACTGTGGACAAAGAGCCGGTGGAATAGGCTGCTTTGGCAGTTGGGTTGGAAGGCAAACTACTCTGAGCCTGGGTGACAGAGGATGAGGAGGATAAGGACGGCTTTGTTATTCACTCCACCAAGTCTTCTGCATGTTGTGGCTAAATAACACTGCCAGCAGCAGCAAAAAAAGGCAAGCATGCCCCACGGCCACCTGCAGAGGATGAACCATGTCCACAACCACCACTATTGACTGAAGACACAGAGGCTGCTTGCCCTCTTTTAGTGGCCTGTGAGCGTCTGCCTCTCCTTGGTGGCCTTCCGGACATGATCTATTTCTTGTTTTGCAACACCACACTACACTGTATTATATACTGTGTACACCACCTGAAGTATATTAGAAACTATACACCACCGAATGCACTGGATATATGGGCTACACTGAATGCAGAGTATATATATATATATATATATATATATATATATATATATATATATATACTAGACTGAATAAATATATATATATATATATATATTAATACACCGCCTGAAGTGTATTAGAAACTGTACACACAGTATT